>VWZX01005338.1:92209-580326 GCA_013399015.1 Galbula dea | reverse complement strand
AAGGCTGAGGGAGCTGGGTCTCTTTAGCTTGGAGAAGAGGAGGCTAAGGGGTGACCTCTTCTATGCTTTTAAATATGTGAAGGGTGTGTGTCAGGAGGATGGGATCAGGCTCTTCTCAGTGAAGCCCAGTGACAGGACAAGAGGCAATGGGTGTAAGCTGAAGCATAGGAGATTCCGTGTGAATACACGTAGAAATTTTTTCACAATTCAGGTGCCAGAGCACTGGAACAGAGTGCCCAGAGTGGTAGTGGAATCTCCTTCTTTGGAGGTATTCAAAACCCATCTGGATGCGCTTCTGTGTGACCTGGTCTAGGGAATCCTGCTGTGGCAGGGGGATTGGACTAGATGATCTTTCGAGGTCTCTTCCAACTCCTAATATTCTGTGATTCTGTGATTGAACATTGATACTATTTGCTTTGCAACAGTGGTCACAGGTGTGACCTACACTTCGATTATGATCAAGGGCAGAAAAAAGAGGATCCCTAATCCAAAGAGGTTAATATTAAAAAGAAAAGTCCTAAATTTGTTTTTCAATGGTGATTCAGGCACGGAAGAACTCCACTGAATATCATTTCACTTTTGAAAGCAGGGTGGAGATGGATTATCATCTTTGAATGTATTGTAAACAGTGAATAAGCTCCTGCAGTCCTGTTAAAAGCAAGTATTTAGTTGTCTGGATGTTTTCATTTTCTATCAAATTCCAGACTGATGCATGCAGGAGAATAAAATCAGAGAGAATGTTAGGCAGCAGATGAGCCTGAGTGAAGGTTCTAAATCACCAAAATCAGTGATGTAAAACAAAAAGTATGAGCTGTCATTACTGTCCATCTACCTCTGTGCTTTGCTGTTTGACAGTTTTGTTCCAGCCACTGTAAGACAAGTGGTCCTCACAGGGAAAGGCAATGAGAGAGGCTGAAAGATATTTTTAGATCTCCAAGGGTATTTCATAGGGAAAGGTGAGCCTGGAGAGAAAGTAGGCAAAAGCTAACAAAAGTGGTAAACTAAACAGAGTATGAGGTAGGCAAGATATGACAATGTAGAGAGCTGAAAGATCAGGATTTTTTTAACTGTGGCTTTCCACAATGTTATCTCTTCCACACTGTAAAAGGCAGGAAAACAGGAGAAGGGCTGTGAGAATGGACATAGAGGCAGAGTCAGAAAGGCAGAGACAGATTTTTCCAGGGACAAGAAAAGGAAGCAGAGATTTTTTACTTAGAGCTGATTGCACTAAGATGGAATTAGAGTTCCAGAAAATTAAAGAGGAAGAGGAGAGAATTTGGAAATAGAAGAGATGTTTATGGGATAGTCATGAGGAGGGAAACTCAGGGCTGAAAAATCAGTATTGGAAACGTGAGTTAAAATGATTGACACATAAGTCAGTGAAACAGTCAATCCTTGTCTACCTTCACCGGGATTTAAGTATGTCTTTACATGTGTTTGTTAGTGCCCTTCCTGTGTTCTATCACTCTTGTCTCTTCATTTGATGAACTGGACTGCCATGAGTTTTCTATAATTTGACCAACACCAGATTACTGAAATCAGAAAATAAATATCTGTCTCACTTACAAACATGCCAGCTTGTCAGACTGTTGTTACAGCAACTAGCATGAAACCCTGCTGCTTTTGAGATGTGTTTGCAGTACAGATCTGCAGCAGCTCTGGACACGATAGCAGAAGCAAAAGCATGTACCCCTGTCACTTGCATTTGGATGAAGCTACCAGCTAAAGCAAAGCATTTGTCTGCTTTTCTTGTGGCTTTATTTCTTTCTGATTTCATTGAATACAGTACGTTTGTGCTTTGGACAGAAAGCTGGAGTCAGTTGGAGAAGTTTTAGTGGGCTAACTTCAATGCAAAAAAGGCCCCCAAACCCAAATAAATAAAACAAAACAAAAAGAGACAAAGTAACTAGAGTGAACAATATGTTGTTTCTTGTGTTTTTTCAGTAGATAAATTCAAAGAGTGGGAAACTGAGATTCCTAGAAACTGTGTACTTAATTAGTGGGAAATCATTACTACACAGGCTGAGTAGTATTAAATGATGCAGGTCTCCATCTGAGTGGTTGGCTTAACTCCAGGTGATTATGTGAGAAACACACAACCTTACATGTTGTAACTAAATAAGCTTTACAATAGAATTCTAAGGGAATAGGAAAAATGCTATTTATTTTGTAAGTCTGGGAAGGGAAGAAATGAGGTTACTTTGCCTATGGTCACATAGTGATTCAGGCAAGAGTCCTGAATGGAAATGAATAATGGTGACTGCTCTCTGTGGTCTTCTTCCAGTCACTAGATAGATCTGCCTCTCATGACTGCTATGTAGTATCTTCAAACAAATCCCAGTTTTGAATATTGTAATGGGACTTTCAAAGAAATTTGCTGGAGTTAAGCATTCATAACCCAAAGAAATTAAAAGACTCTGGCAGCTTTGAAATTGCAGCTCTCACTCCTAAAGGTAGCAGTTGTGTCATTCACAAACTCCCCTTTTACATTCTAAAAGAATCTGTGTATCACAGGAGGCTGGTAGAACAGCTTGTTTGTCTCCATTTCTGCCCAGTAAAGGAGGATCAGGACTTTCAGATATCTTTTGAGGAAACCTTTCTTTAGCCCAGTATTTTTTATATCGCATTAGTACTTTCAGTGGTGCTTTGCTTTGGTATTTCCCCCCATCAATATTGTATCTTTAATATTACCCATTCTGTTGCTTGGGTGACATGTGAAGTGTCTCTTCTGGTGCAAAGGATAACAGGAAAGATAATACCTAGTACTGCAAGGAACATATTTAATGATTCAGAAAGTCTCTTCCAGATCAAGTTAGTAACTTACGAATGGGTGCAATGGAGACTGGCATATCTGAGTTAATACCATTTACAGTGCATCACATGATGTATTCAGAAGCTGGAGATGCCAGCTCTTGTGTAGATGAAAAGTGGGTGTTTATAAGTGTGTATATATATGTATGTATATTTCTGTTTGGCTTAGTAAGAATATCAGTGTGCTGCTTTTTTCCCCCCCAGTTTTTGGACAACAGTAGTAGAGCAACCTTAAATAAAACAGAGCCTTTTCTTGCTGGGCTAACAACAATGCTCCTGGAAGCAGATTTGCTTGAAGAAGGACAGGGAAGGAAAGAAGTAGCTCCTGTAAGAGCAATAAAAGAGAGAGAAGTGATTCTTCTGCAATCCAGAAAAGGTTCCTAGGTAGCCTTTGTTTTAAGGAATTAATCACTGGCAAAATGGTACACATGCTGTATAAGGCAAAAGAGTTGGTGAGGGAGCCTGCTGTCATAAATGGGTTACTAGCAGAAAGCTCCAGTGGAAAAATTGTGTGGAACAGAAGGAGGCAATAACTATGGACACTGAAGGAGCACACAAAGGCTGGATGGTGGTAAGGAGCAGCAACCCTACCTGCACAGGTTAAACATATGTGGGCCTCTCATTTTTGTGCATGCATCTGTCTTTTATGATACATTTATGATTCATTCTTCTTGGGCACCAGCATCTATACTGGTTGCACCAAAATCTTGGTTAAGAGAGACAGTTTCCCAGGTTTTGTGTTCTAACTGCAGTAGAACCTTCAGTAAATGTTGCTAAATTTGGTCTCTTGCTAAGGAGCAGAAACTGCAGATAGGCATCTAACAAGTTTTGCAGATGGGTTACAGGTCAGCCTTGGTATCATATTTGCCATGTTTCATCTTGCCACTTGGCATATCTTTCTCTTCTGTTTTTCCCTTGCATGTAAAATATTTAAGGGGCTTTTTCTCTTCAAGCAGGTTGAACACAGTAATATAATCTCTGTTCATGGACCAGTGAGCACTCCAGCTTGTCAGTATTCAAATTACTATCAAACTGTTTAGTACCTGTCTAATTAAAACAGAACTCACTTGCTGATCTCTTCATGCTAAAGCAAATTAAATCCTAATAGGAAAAGTGATATATCACTTAGATCAAAAGAAAATGAATAACTATAACATAACCACCTCTTTTCTACCTTTTTTTTCCCTTTTTCTAGAAGTGGGGAGGAGAATGGCAGAGGCAATTCCTGTTCTAAGACAAAAACATAGGTGCTGTTGCAATCTTCTTATGATTCCCTGTACTAGCAAAATCCTTGTATTCTACTGTAGAAAGATGGAAATTTCTGTACCTGAAGGGAAGCATAGTTGCAGGGATGGAGCATGGGGAGAAGAAAAGAGGAAAAATAGAGGAAGAGAGCACACTGAGATACTGAGGAAAGAGTACATACCCCTAGAATGTTTTAACACAAAATGAGGAGCTTTTGCAAATGTTTTGTTGACTAAAGGCGGGCTGATGTTCTGTGGAAGTCCCCAATCCTTTTGTTTGGTTCCATGAAATTGTTCAAGTATCCTAGGGGAAGGGCTGTCCTAGTCTGTCTGATACTCTTGGGTTATTGATAAAAATAGAATAGAGAATATCTTCTTGTTTTCAGTCTATTTACATAGTTCTTCCTGGAGCATAATGGTCTGTTCTTCTTCCATCAACAAAGGGACCACTTGTCTGGGGATACTGACTTGTTCAATGAAGCCTTCAATTCTTTTCTTTTTACTCTTTCTTTCTTTTTTTTTCCCTTTCCCTGACCCTTCCTCTCACTGAGTTGTAGCATACTTGCCTCTGGCCAGGAATATTAATGAGCATTTCTTTTCAAGAGCTTATGCAGATTCCATTCTGTGAATCAGCTGGCAAGAGGTGCTGTCCAACTAACTTACCCAGAGTAGTGCCCAGGGGCAGGATGGATGAGTGCATGGCATGCCTCGTTCCCTGGCCTGAGAATAAAAGGTCACAGAGTTGACTTTCAGTGTGGCATGGATGGCTCAGACACAGCCCATCATACAACAAAGGTTATTTAAATAACTATAAATTAGGAGTGGCTCCTAAAAATGTGAATTTGAATCAAGGCGTGGAACTGAGTAGCTCAGGTGGTTCATTATTAACTGCACAATCCTTTCTCTTGCTAGTTCAGATCTGCTCCAAGTCAGAAAAGACACAGAATATTAAAATAGTCTGAGTAGGGTTCACTAGCAAGAGTGAGGTTAATTTAGATGGCTAAATTGGAGTGTGTTTTCTGGTAGAAGATTCTTGACCACATTGTACACTTCTATTGTAGATAGACATACTGAGAATGAAAATCAAAACAATCCTGAGCAGACTGGATCATAGAAATGGAGCACTCCAGTCTCCTGGAGAGGAGTCTCCTGGACCATTTGAGATGAGGAGTGTCAATATAGAGACAGTAGAGAGAAATGCACACTGCTTTGTATTTGAATAGAAATTGCTCTCTGTTAATGGCATAAAGCCATTCTTACTATCTTCCTCTGGATCCTTCTGTAATCTTGGCCTTGGTGGTGGTTCATAGAATCTGTCTTTATGTTAGAAAGCCACTCTTAAGTGGTGGGCTCTGCCCACCACCTTCAGCCATGGCATTAGGCTGGCTTTGTTCAGCTTGCAGTTGACATAAAAAGTCTGAAAGAACAGATACATGATAACATTCTGGGAAATCATTTAAAATGGGACAAGATCTGATTCTAAATTATGAGGTATTTTAAATTGTCTCTGCTAATCTTTCTTGTTAGAAAATTTATTTCGGAGAAAATTATCTCCTTTTATTTAAATTTAGAAGGATAACAAAGGCCATAAAACAGAGAAAAATAACAAGTAGGAAGTTTACTTACAACACGTGTTGGGTGCCCTAGTTGCCCGAAGATCCCAAAAGCACACCCCAAAATCAAATTTACCTCCTTTTAAAGTTTTCCCAAGTCCCACCCAGTCCTTTTATCAGAAGGGGAGTTTCCTGTCCTCTGGTTGGCTATATTGCAATGAGAGGCGGGACACCGGCCAGAGTGGCAGCCTCCAGCCCTGACCACATGGGCAAAATGGCCGCCTCCATGGCTGGCCACGTGGCAGGGGGTTTGCAGTCCCTTCATCCCTGGCCGCATGTTCCCTGATACTTGTCCAGACATGCCCAAGTCTATTACTACTCCACGATACGCCTATAGGTTAGTAGAAAGAAATCCCTTGCATGCACCCCCTTATGTTGGTGACCCTTGTTTAACCTATTTCCTTGTAATAAAACAGAATGTTTATTCCTCACATTTCTCACTGGGTTTTTTATCATTGGGAGAAGAGGTTGCCATAACTCGATTGCAAAAGAATGAGTAATATTTTGCCTGCAGGGGTAGTAATAAGGCTTGACCTTTAGAATTAATACCAAGGATTGGTATGCAGACCAAGGTAACTGCTCATGTGTCACGTTGGGGGTTGCAGAACAAAAGGCTGCACCTACAGGGAGTAGCAGTGACAGCACAAGTGACCCTAAACTGACCAACTAGGTATTCTATTCCATGTATGTCATATTCAGTGTAAAGCTGAGGGACCATGAGGGTCAAGTTCTGTTCTTCAGTGATCAGCATCAGTCAGGAAGACTCTCTCTGTTCTGCCTTCAATCCCAATCCATATGTTCCTGAATCCAGTTCCAGAATCCTTCTCCTGAATCTGGTTCCCATGTGCCACTGAGTCCAGTCTGGGTCTTCCCCAGTTCCTGCTCACTGCATCAGTGGTGACAGTGACAAAATTTTCATAATGGTGGTTAGATTGGCTTTGTATATATTTTTATGTATTTCATTTTATTACTATTATTTTCATTAAAGTAGTTTTAATTTTCTTTTCCAATTCATAAATCTCTCTCTCTTACTCCATGTCTTTCCCCCTGAAGGGAGACAGGTTAATAGAGATCATCTGTCATTCATCTAGTGGTCAGCCCAGCCCTAACACCTGACATGATTTACTTTACCTAAAATATAGAAACAAGATTGTTGTTAAAATCAGCATTCTTGAAAATTTTCCATGGTTCCATCTTGTGTCCTGGATTATGACAAAAAAGTCACTCTTTCTGCAACAGTTTGTTATTTTTGACTGTTGTTCTCATTGAAAATGGAAAACAAGTGAGAGATTTTTACACAGATAAGACTGCAAAGAAAAAAAAATTAAAACTGAAATGTAACTACTGGAGCTTTTCTTTCATTTACATCCTCCCATCTGCCTGCCTGGATGTATTGCTATACAAACTATTCTGTTCCTGGGCCTGAGATGTAAGGCTTTTAGAAAGCTGATGGATACATTCCTCCTTTGAACTCTTGGGAGGAGAGAAATGATAATCCAAGGATTGGACTACTTGACAGACTGTGGAAAACTAAGCTTTATTTTACTCTTCTGCCACAGATTACTGTACAACTTTCTGCAAGTTGCTGAATCTCTTTATGATGATGAGTGTCCTGCAAAATTAAGGTAATAGCATTAACAGGCATGTTCTGAGAGTATATATAAACCTTTTGCCAAAACTGATTGATATGAGTAAGACTCAGGCTTAAATTTCTACTAATATGCTACTTAAACCCTATACTAGAATCAGCAAAAATCAAAGTTCTGGTGCTCAAAGAGTTAATTTTCCCAACTCACAGACATGAGTCATTGCTTTAAAATCAGTATTATTTGGAAGAGAGAAAAGAGAACTCCATAAAACCTTTGCAAGCCAGTGCTGGAAGTTATTGCCATGCATTTGGGTGACCACTCCCCAAGCACATTCACAGAAAATCGCTTGACCTAAAGCTCATTGCACTTTTACAGTTAGCAGATTTTCTTCACTTCATGGCATAAGTCCCCTTTTAGCAGAAATACCTCTCTGATCCTTTCCACTATTTCTCCATCACTCCAAGAGCTGGCAGCAAAGGGTTCCTCTGATTTTGGGAACCTGTGCTCTAGAGTTTCTTCCTGGACTTTATGGTTGCACTAAGGCTTGACTGCCTCCCCCGCCTACTTGCAGTAAAACCTTTGCAGTTGAATGCTAAGAACGTATGGGCATCCAGCTTTGCTAGGACGAGTATCTGAATGGATGACTTTTTTGTTTCTTTCCCTTGCAGAGTGATCTTTGGCAATTCACTTAGATTCTCTTCTGGGTTTGCATTTCTAAAATGGGGGAGGTTTTTTTCTCTTCACAGTACATCACAGTGCTTTTCTGGGATTTGCAAGCTGTTCTGCCATCCTCCTGTTCTAGAAATTAAAATTACTATTACCTTCAATATTTTAATAAGATTTACAAATTTGCCTGGATAGACACTGCTTTGAAAATATTAACTATTTCAAAGTGTTCAGGAACAATCTGGTATCTGGAGGAAAAAAATTTTGAATGCCTTTTGTGTTGGTTTAATTTTTTTTTTTTTCTTCCCACCTTTGCAGAAGCAGAACTAATCTAACAAAGAACTGATTACACTAAGGAAAAAGAGTTCTTGAATTACAGCTATAGTAGAAGGTGCAGTAAAAAAACGTAAGCAAAGTGACTAAAAAACAAGATAGGATTTCAGTGCACCATGTAAACTTTAAAAGTCTGCTGGAAAGCTGAAGATTAAACATATCAGCAATTAGCCTATGTGAGAAATATCCTTGATGTAATTAGCCATTTCCAAAGCTGATTTTGTTCTTGTTGTACATTGAGAACTTCAGCCTTCTTTTTTTGTCTTCAGGACATTGTTCTCAAAGGAAAATAGTTTCTTTGCTCCTACCCCAGATTCTTCAATCTATCATTCAATTGCTCTTTTGGGGTACAAGGAGTATCCCAATTGAAAGGTACTTTTGTAGGTACTATGGATTTTACCTGTCAGCATGACCTGGAATGGAATTACTCTAAAAATATTTCTCAACATGACATAAATTTCCTATAACTGATCATGACACTCAGGTCTCTGAAGTTATTGTTACTTTCTTCCATTTGGATGAAAAGCTGTAACAGGGAAATTGATCACTGTGACATCTGGTAACATTTAGGAGTTGTATTTTATTTTGATTCACACCCTAATGCCAATTAATGTCAGTTGAATCATACAAGTTAGAGATGGAAAGCACCTATTAGATAATGGCAGGGCATGACTGTTCCCCCCAGTGAATTCTCAAGTGTTTTGTCTCATCCAGTTTTAAATTACTCAAGCAATTGAGGTGTCTCTGGGGAAGCTATTCCACAGCCTAACGTACCTTGCCATTAAGAAATATTTCCTCCTATTCAGACTAAACTTTTCCTTTGCTGATTTCTGTCCTACTGCTGCTAGTTCACCCCTTGCTGTTGCTAAACTATTTTCATTCCTCTTGCGCTTACTCTTTTCAGACTGCAGTCCATAAATAAACATTCCTGTTCTTATTATATGCCCATATATTTTTCTGTATACTCTGCATTTCTTTCCTCTCATGGAATCTCATGACACAGACTCTCCTTTTCTGTGACGTCTTTCTGATGTCAGGCACCCTAACATGAAATAGTCATTGTAGGAGCAGACTCAGCAGTATCCTGCATGGACAAACTGTCAGTGTTTGTGGTTAGATGCCATTTTGGCTCATGCTGGTGTTTCTCATTCTCTCATCACTGCTGAATGTAGGATTGGTTCCACTCACTGTTCATCATATGCTTAAGGACCCTGATGTATTCTTGTTAGAAACAGGCGAGGAAGAACAGACGTTCTAGAGCTTGATGGAGGAAGTAGGGTTAGTGACTCAAATTGCACAGCTGAAGCAAGGAACGTGATAGACATCTCTACAGCTCCTTCCACTGAAAAGACTCAACCCATTTAAAACATAAATCAGTTATGGAAGATTTCAAATGTTCTTAGGAAAGAATTAAGAGTTTGATGCTCATTTAATAGTTGAAAAAAATTGTGTAGAGATCTCTGCCAGTGTTTGCAGAGACTACAAATATTAAATGGTGGTTGGTTATTTGCATGCTGAACTTGAACCACTTGTCTTGATCTGGACATCTACAAGCATTTTGAGGCTCATCTGCCTGACACCATCTAAGATGAGGAGTGGGATCCAGTGACAGATTAACCCTAAACTGTCTATGTTGAGCAACAGACAGAGATAATAAGATTGCTTTCATGGCTGAAATGCAGCCATTCTTTGTAACCAAGTGTGGCTATGCTAGCATGGCAGAGTAGCTGCAACATGCACATACCATCTCTTCTTCAGAGTGCTGTGTTGTGCTGGAACTAGATGTTTCATTCCCAAAGACTTTACTGAACTCTCCTGCTCCACCATGTCCCTAGCTGGTAACACACACCTTTAATTTTTTACTATTTATTGTTCAAAATGGAACCAACCTCCAGATTCAGGAGTGGAATCCTGAAGTGGTCATCTCTGTGATTAAAAGACACAGTGGTCAACCCCTGAGGTGACAGTTAAAGCTGAACAGCAGGTTAGGGTTCTTTGTCATTAATCTTCTCTTTCATATTTTTGTTAATGATGGATAGATGTTTTACACTCTCAAATTATGAAGCAGTGTTGTTCTATCCTACTTCCTTTGTCTGTCTGTCTTTTTCTGTCCATCCTTCTGTCTTTCTAAGTGAGCAAGATTCTTCTGGTGCTGTACAACAGATTTTATATTGTCCTTAAAAAATTAAGGTCAGGTAAATGCATAGGCACAAGTTAATGGAGGAAAAATTGCTATATATGTCAAGAAAAAAGTGGTTTTTCTTTCTCTCTAACTTGTACTCCAGAGAAGTGGCAGGCAGTTAGAACATTTCTAAGGAATGTCTCAAAAGCCCTCTTGGGCCATGAGGTCAGAGCAGTGGTATAAAGCCCAACACCGGTGTTAGTGGTGGTTCTGTATTGTTGTTGTGGGGACTCCAAAGTCCTGTTGGAAAACCTCACCCCAGGGGGAGAACATGGATGGGGACTATGAGGAGCTGCTGCTTGACTTCTCTGAGGAAGATGGTTCCACAGGACATGAGGGAGCTGGGCTGGAGGAACTTGTGTCTTTTCTGACCAGGTGGACAAGGAAATCTGCTTTGAGACTGGGGATAGGAAAGAGTGGGAAAGGATATAAAATTGTGTTTTACTTGTGCATGAAACTAAGAACATTTTCCATTTCTTTTCTCTAGCTTTGACCTTAGAAATGGTCTGGACAAGTGTGTTTATAACAAGAGGTGACTACTAGGTTTGAATGCTTAAAGTTTACCTGGTGAAAGGAAAGCAAATGTGTCTTCACTGATTTAAATCTGAATGCAAGTACTTTCCCACATAGAGTGCTTTGGTCATGGCTATGGTTAATTTAGGAAGAGTGTTTCACGATTCTCAAAAATAGTAACTTCAGCTAAATGCAAAATTAATCAAGAATGGAGGAGGCTCAAATAAAGTGAATGAGCTCTGGATAAATAAGTCCACTTCTAGTTTATGTGCCAAGCTTAAAGCTATCTCTGGCCTCTGTAGATATCCTTATCACTTGTTGCTACATTTCAAAAATAAAGTGTTATGTTCATTGGCCTGTTTTTTGATTCAGGTAAGTATGGCAGTGTGCAGTGTTGTTAACTTCAATAATGTAGTGTAAATGGAGAAAGAATCCACTTCCTTGCCTGTTCTTGGGTTGCACTTCACGTACGTTGTGTGCTGTGCAGAGACTAGATCTAAATTCTGCATCAAGGCCCTCTTGTTCCTGTGGCACCCTGGGGAACCCTGTGATAAAATGGGAATTCTATGGCAGCTACAAATAAATTCAGGTTCAGTTCCTTTTTACTGAATTAAATATGTACATGAATAATACAATTGGTACAGTAATCCTTGTAGTTTACATTATCAAATGCAATTTTTTTATGTGTTCCCTACATTTTCAACATGTCACAAAACTTTGTTATGATAATGTATGTCTGCAGAGTAAAACTTTTCAGGAGGAAAAAATCAAGGCTCAGTGGCAGGATACACTTTAGATTCATTATATCCCAATTGTGAGATAATTTGGGTTTGGGGACACCTGGCATATGTCTTCTCACCCTCTTTCATTTGCTTTAGGCCAAAAGTCACTTGTCTGGGCCTGCGTGAATTGATAAAATCCAAATGTTCCATCTGCAATGTTCAATGCTGACACCATCTAAGATGAGGAGTGGGATTCAATGCCAGATTAACCCTAAACTGTCTATGCTGAGCAGCCCACAGAGATAATAAGACTGCTTCCATGACATAAATCAACAGTTTTCTAATTGTCCCTGAAGGTTAAAATGTTTAATGCTGACATTTAAATAGCCATAGGTCCCTTCTAGACCTAGCATTGTATTTTGCAGTTTTCAGAGACTATTGATTCAGTGCTAGGCAGTGTAACACTGTATTGTGTGTGGTACCACACAGACCCCAAGCCAGGGTAAAGGTTGATCTCAGCTCAGGAGTGACCCATCTGTAAGCTCTTTTCCGTTAGAAACTTTGTGTGGAAAGAGAAACAATAAGAAACATGGTGACTTGTCCACAGCTGTGCAGCAGCAGAGTTGACTATGCAGAGCTAGTGGTTTCAGAGGCTTCCAATGTTCAGTAGAGTGAATTACCCTCTCTTGGACAGTTGTCTCTCCCCACTCACCCCCTTTTTTGTTAAGAACAGGTGATGTCTTTCACATGTATTTCATTAGGGATAATTCTAGACCATGTTTTGCAATATAAATTGTAAAATATATAGGAATGTGCTTAAAAGTTATCAAAGTTTCTCTGTTCATTTCCTAGTGGAACAGATACTTAATATCTGCTGAGCTTAGTGGGTGGCCACATAATAAATGAAAGCTTTCCAGGACTTCATAATGGGATCTGTCATTTTATTTCTGGTTAACAAGAAAGTGACTAGGTTTACAAAAATTCAGCTGGAGACCTCTGGAGCTGAAGGCAGAATTTTGAGTCCTCTTTTAATGTAAATATGAGTTTCAAGGAGACTCAAAAACAGAGTATATCAGTCCTAGAAATAATAGTCAGTGTTTTGCCTTGATCTCTTATAGCATTAGACCAATGTTATTCTGGTCCTAATTCTTATACCAGGTCAAAATAATCATTGTTCTATATATTTTTGGAAGCTAGAGATGTAGTCAGGTCAGGTCCCATTGTTTGTCCTTCTCACTGTGAATAATAGTTTTTATGGTGGATGTGGTCCTCATGTAAAGAAATCAGCCCTTTTTTTAGATTGCCATTTAAAATTTGTCTTTAGTCATTAGATTTAAACTTAAAGAATGAATACAGATAAAGCATTAAACTTGATAAGCTCAAACAGAAAGTGGTAAGGGAACATTATTTGATGTGTCATGGATGTCTATGTCAGGGTACATGTATCACAGTCAGGATGCCTGGGATTGTAGTCTGGTGTTGTCATGAGTTACTGGCTCTGTACATATAGTTAAAGCAGCAGGAATCTTTATTACCGGGGGCAAATTCATCCTTCATCTCTGTGGGTGGAACTTCCTATGATTTCAGTGGGAGTGCCCCTTGCCTACACACAAGTGCATTTTCTCCTTAGGGAAGAAGTTCTGGCCCAGAGTTTCAAAGGTGGCTCTTTAACAGAGCCCTGTATAACATTTTTACACTCGTTTCTGAACATAAAAGATGATACTAGGCAATGGTACTGGCAGGACTTGCTTACACAGATGCTATTGGTAGTTTAGATAAACAGTAACACCTAGGACGCCAGATGTTGTGATTCATCCCAAGTGCTTGCCAAACTGTAATTCATATTACATTAGGGGCTACTGGTTATTTATTTTTCAGCCTACTAGAAGCCTAATTGACTATTTCTCCACCTTTTTTCCACTGTCTCTCCCCACACTCTTTCTTCATCTCATTTACTTTTCTTCCACCTGCGTTAACACTCCTTTTGGCCTGAAGCACGGAGAAATCCTTTTGGTCATCCAGGGATCAAGTACCGTAGGCCAGAGGATCCTGATTTCATTTAATGGTTAGTGATAGCATCCAAATAATTTCCTATTTTCCTATTGAGAGGTGGGTGAGGGGAAAAGCTGAAAACCTTTGCCAAGAAGCATTCTGTGGTGGATACTAAAATAAGTCAGGTAGCAGATGTCCAATCCAAACTTTGGTGGGTAATTAGCTGATTCAATATCCAGAAGAAGCAGGTAATTGTAGTGATTTGTGAATCCTCTGCCAGGGCAGATACTTTACAGCTTGCAGATATTTCTCTAATGAGAGAGGATATTGTGAGCTGTGAGTAGTAAAACACTGTTTTCTTAGTATTCAAAAAGAATGGCTGTTTTTTTTCTTTAGGGATGTTCTTGGCATAGGCTGTTCTCCTTCTTTTCTTTGTTATTTCTTGGAAGTCCTCTGAAAACTGTTGATGCAGTATGCAAATTCAATGCAGGAAACCTAATGTTATATAAGTGTAATTGGCCTTTTATTCAAAGATGTTTTTATTTGTCCCTGCATATTTTAATCTGTTCCTAAAAAAAGAAAAGGTCAAAGTTTAAGCACAATCATTTAAAAAAAAAAAAAAAAAAAAGAGGGGGAGATGCTGTAAAAATCAGGCCATAAAATAAATTGAGGAATTAAGGAAACACTAATAAAACCCCAAGTATGGATATCACTGGAAATGCACAGAATGGGGCTGTTTTCAGGAAGCAAAAAAGTGTGCCTACTGTTGCCATTCTAGGAGAACTAGACATGGAAAGAAGAGAATGGAAAATAGGAGTGAAGCTGTAAAGTGCTGATTTTCAATGTCATTTCATAAGCAGTGGAAGGAGAGGGAGAAGTGAGGGGAAGGGGTCCAGGAATCCTAGCAACCGAAATACTACAGATGCAAACACCTCAGAAATGTGCAACTGCTAGCAAAAGTTTAAGAGTAGAGCAGTGTGTGCTCACAACAGCATCACAAGTCTCATTTCCTCCACTTCTGAAAGCAGAAAGTTATTTTTTTAATGTTTGCAGTATTTTGATATACAGAGGTACCTCTGTAATGTTGGGGAGTTAAACCCCCAAATTAACAAGGGCATATTGCTTGGATGTAGCTAGTTTGAAGAAACAGCTGGAGCAGATCATGGGAGAGGAAAACAGCATTTTATACCAGTCATTAGCATTTGGGTTCTTTCTTATACTATCTCAGGATTTCCTTTTCATTTCTACAATCAGTGTCCTGTCTTACACTTCCCTTTCTTCTGTGAACCTCTCCTTACTGTTTTCTTTGAAAACAAAGTCTGGACAAAAGTCACAGCAACTCCATGGAAGCCAATGGACTTTCTCTAGTGTAAGATATCAAATTTCCTTTGCTCTTCATTGCCCTTGTTCAGTTTTCCCCATTTTTGCTGTCTGCCCCACACATGACATTCTTTACTGTATTAATTCTTCCTTTGTTTTTGTTTTTTTTTTTTTTCTCATTCTTACTCCCTTTTTTCTCCCAGCACTTTCCAGTTATTAGTACCTCTGCTTATTACTGCCAACACAACTGGTAGGCAGGTGTTGGTTCCTTCCATTTTCTGACAGGAGGAACATTTCGTGGCAGAACCAAAAACTAGCCAAACAAGCAGCTGACAATTGAAACCGTGGCCATCATAAGCAGCAGTGACAGTGAGGGTGCCAGTTATCCAAAGTGGTGGATTTTGAAGGAAATGCTGAGCCATAGCTCACCGTTTCATTGCAAGTTGATATATCTGGCCCCTAAATTGTCTTTATCAGCACCAGTATTTTAGTAATGGAGCAATAACATGTTGTTGTCTATAACTGTAGAAGACACTAAGCTGTATATACAGTGAAAATGGACACTGCAATTGTTGCTTACTTTGAACAGGGCTGCAACCATACTCATGTAAATGAAGCAAGACAGCAGATTTACATGCAAATCATTCCAGTTCAGTGTGAATGTTGATTTACTGAGGCTTATAAGAGTTCAGCAGATTGTAACAAGAATAATGGAAGAAATTTCTCCTGGAATGACAAAATTGAAATCTGCTCTAAGCCTTTTAAGGTCATGTAAGCGATGTTTGTCATATGGCTAAGCCATTCATATAATCTTCTAATCTGAATCCTAAAATACCTTCTACAACCCAACTCCTATTTCACTCATAACAACACTTTCCTATTCTCTAATTGCTTAAAAGTACAAAAAGCACAGCACTTCAGTCATTACACAAATTAATCCACATATTTAATGCAAGTCACTTATCTAATGCCAGCTAAAAAAAAGAGCTAAGTTATTACAAGTATGGTGTAGTAGTATTAGATTTTCTTTGAAAGGATGAATGATCCAAAGAAAAGGAAGAGTAGTCTGAGCTGAAATAGCCTACTGCCCTCCAGTCTAATGAAAACAAATGTTACCAAAAGCTAATTTTAGGAAAGTTACATTGGAGAACAAAGTGATGGTATTGTCAGAAACTGTCTGTTCTCTTTAGTTTCCTGCCCCCTGTGCAGAGAGGTCTTCTCTGTGTCACTCAGGGAAGGTAAAAAAGTTACAGCATTTTGCAGAATAGGAACATTGTGGACAACATTAAAGTCTAACAGGACTAAGGAGAAGGGGACAGTCTGAAAACAGATGAAACCCAGGTGTGGATTTTTACTCAGCTATACTATTGTCTTGTGATGTGCTCATTGATAAATGCCTCAGCTTTTCACTTTCTATTCAGAGTGGCTGGGAAAGAGAAGTGGTAAATTAGCTGCAGCACAATTGACATCTCTGAAGGCACCAATGCCTTCCAAATTGGTTCAGTTGCTGGGAACTGTGAAATACTTGCAGCTTTTAACTGAACCCTGGATTCAGCAAAACAATTTTGAGAAAACAAATGTAAAATTTTGAATTCCTTTTTGATTTTCAGAATGCAGAAATTAGAAAAAAAAGTTCTGGGTAAATACAGGGCCTGCAGAATTAGGGCTTTATGAAGAAGGAGAGAAAAAGAATTAGGATTTTTAATGTTTTTTTCCCTCAAAGTGAATCTTTCCATCACCCATGTAAAAAATAGTTTTCAAACTGTGATCCACTGAAACACTCCTAGGGTATCAGCAGGATTGAGTTGCTCAAGAGCAAGCACTAAAAAGCATGCCAGTTTTGTATCTGAGAGGGCTGAGAAGAAAATGGGGGGGAGGGAGCGTGAATCAACAAACCCTCTATTGACAGCCTTTGCCGGCACAGCCCAAGGCTGCAGGGGAAAGCAGAAGTGCTGACACCAGGGAAGAGCTCCCTGCTCCTCTAACCCACCTATGGAGTTTTCTTGGGTCACTGATCATTACCCCCCTCAAAACATGTACCAGAAAGGAAGACAAAACTGTGCTAACCTAGGCTTTTTTGGTTGCAAGCATGAATTTTTGTCCACACCAGGCACAAACCTTATAAAACTGTGTGTGCACCCGTAATGAAGTCCTAGCATGGTGTCTAAAGCACTGACAAGGCTCCTCATGGAGATCAAATCTTTGAAGTTGTAGCATAGCTGACAGATATTTCTGTGTACAGAGTTTTTGTGCATGATGGGCATGATTACTGCTTGGATACACTGTTTGTATTTTACAGTGTTATGTGTAGGATTTACAAAGCACAGACTATCTCAGGCATAGCCAAAGTCCAAATAAACTTTGGTTTCTCTGTTCCTGAACAAGGAACTTTGACAATAGAAGAAACAATTGCTTAGAAACAGTATACACTTTCTAAAAGATGTGCTGACCCAGGAAAGAATATATTTTTTAAAGTTTACACTGTTTTTACAATGCTTTTGATATTTTATGCAAGCTGTCATCTAATGGAAATAATGACCTCAGGGACATGTGTTTATCTTGGTTTTAGCCCACTTAAAATACATTTAGCCTTTAGCTTTTCCTTAGGCCAAAACCACATCAAGTGGGCCAAAGATGGAATAAACACACACATACACTCCTGAGGTCATTATCACTTCATTGTAGTTTTGTAGAAGAAAAGGAAAACAAACTCAGTCTCTTTGCATTACTTCTAAGACTCAGCATGCCCAAGTGATGGTGTATACACCATTTTGTAAATGTTTTTCTTTTATGGATGTGCTTTGCTTCTTTTTTTTACCTCTGCCACATATTAATTGTAAACTCTTTTCTGTTAATACTTTAAATGAATCCTTAAAACACTGAAAAGCTGGAATTGCAGAAATAAGAGCTGTGGTTGCCAGAGTACAGTCTTAGTAACTGGCATTTTCTATGAGCAGAGATTCACAGATGGAAACATTTTAAGAAGAAGAGGAATTAAGTTTGAGAATCTACTCCTTTTATGAATTTAGTCCTGGAATATTGGATTAGTAGGTTGTAGATGGGATTTTTTTTGTGAAACAGTAAATGAACTCTGCACCCCAATGCTACTAGAGAGTTATTGACCAGTACAATACGTATAGCCCGATGCTATTCCTACTACTCCCTAAAAAAATGGTAGAGGCAAATAAACTCTGCTGACTTATTGTATGGAAAAGCTTACATATTTTTTTTGTTGAGCCCTATTTTTAACATGAATATAGTACAGCTTACTTCTGTCATGTTCTGATGTAGTGGCTGTGGCATACAAGTGATAAGAAAATTCTACTCAACTTTTCAGAATCTTTGCTTTGCTTCCTAACTTTTAGCTATGAAAGCGGAGGAAAAAATAAGATTTCTCTTTGAAGCATAGAACTTAAACCCTCAAATATTCATTCTGTTGGGACCATGGGCAATTTTAAAAATGGGTTTGATATAGTGAGGACTTCATCTTAAACCCAAATGATAGTTGGACTCAAAATCGAAATTGTTTGTGGAAAGTTTCAGACCTTGTCACTGCAAAGCCAACCAGCATGAGCTGAACTAACCTAGACTTCAGTGGATACCAGTTTCAAAACTTCTGGGCTTAAGGACACATTTTAGGTCATCACATGTTTAGATGATTCGGACTTTTTAAACCTGGTTTGAATTCTGGGCAGGGAAGGTGATCCTGGCAGGTGTACTTCAACTGGTAAGGATGTGTTTTGTGCACATGTGTATTAAAGGGAACTGTGGGCACTCGTGGTTGAAACAAACTAAGGATCTCCAAAACTCTGTGCTGAAAAGTAAGTTACTGGTTCATATGTTGGGCTGTTAAAAGACCAAAAGCTGCAAGGAGGTAGGGAGGTCTCTCCAGGAGGAGCCTAGAAGCAGCACAGAGTGCTCTAAACCAAAGTCATGGCAAGACTGCACCTACTGTAATCCCAGTGGATTTGATGAAACACACACCAGCAGCAAATAAGCCAGTTACTGTCTCTTGCTGGTAACTGTTTAAAAAAGAGAAGGTCGTATTAAAGGAGGCAAGGATTTTACTGATTAGTAAATTAATTGAACTAAGTAGTAAATTAATTTTCTACTACATTTACTAACGGAGAAGCCCAAAACAGCTGTCTGGTCTCACCTACACATGCAGAAATGCCTCTTGTTCTTTCTTATTGCCTCCATGAGGCCACGGCAATGTTCAGGCAGTCTGAGCTTCAATCTCTCTGGATGTTTTAGACTAGTAAGTTGTTTTCTTCATTGCCTTAGCCTCAGATCTGCTGCCTGTCTGTTCCATCACTGATGTAATCATGACCACAAAAATAATTCCTTGAGAGTTAATACCCACCCCAGTTACCAGCCCTAGTTTAAGGTGAATTCAAGTTCATCATAGAGTTGATGGCAACAGGCAACATGTGATCTATGGGGTACAGGCAGGGAAGGCTGTGTGCAGTACAGTGCTTACCTGGAAGGGAAAAGACTTACTTTCAAGCAGATTTTTCTCTTCCAGAAACAAGGCATCATATACTTTTGTAGTGGATTTATATGGCAAGGTTTTGGTAACACTACCAAACCCTCACCATATAAACCCAGTACAGGTTTTTTAGTTAAAAATGAATCCATAGTGTTGATAGCACAATTGTACTCAGAGGAGATTCCCATTTTTTTTTTTGAAAACAAGTATAATATCTGACAAATGACACCATTCTAGTTTGAGAAGGATCATACTCTGTCATGCAGCTGAGCAAACAACATGGTCAGCCTAACACTCTTCCTGGCTCCTATCTGCCCCCAGAGGAATGACAAATGTGAAATGAGAAGAAACAAATAAGACTGCAGGTGGAAACCTCCTACCCTTTCTTCCCCCAAAAGTCACAAATTTGAAGAATCATGGGCTTGGCTGTCCCACCTGGTGCCTGTACGGGGTAGATCTTTCCCCTGTGGGCACCCTTTGCACCCCATCATGTCCCTCAAAATCCAGCTCCCCATCTGCACACTGCAGACTGGTCTTCATCCCTCTTGTTTCCATCCCTTGCTTGACCATGGGTCTCAATATCCCCCTCCTTCCTCCACCTTCACTCTTCAAGGCTCTCTGAGCCAGGTTTGCCATGGACAAGTAGAGGCCTGTGGCATGGCAGGTGAGGAGGGTGAGGGTTGCATCCTCCTGGAGAGCAGGAGGAGGGAGAGACCATGGGATGCAGATGCAGCTGGGGAGGGTAATTAAGGACTCAGCCTCCAGAGATGCTTGGAGTTGTGGGAGGGTTTGAAAATGTCTTTACACGTTACGCTCATTTTCATTTCCAAAATTCAGTGTTTCTGGCAGCACTTATTTTTAGTTTGAAGTTCTATTTAACAGTTTTTGAGATTGGGCAGTGTAGTAATTTAGCAGCCCTTATGTGAAGGAGAGAAGGCTGCAGCTTCTGCACCACTTTGGATATTTGTTTACCATTTTAATTTTGCAGCAAGCCAACATTTCAATGTTCTGTTTGCTGTCATTTTGACACCTTCCCTTTATTTGCCTATTTTTAATCTGTGAGAATGTAATACTTGGTGCTTGCTACTTAAAATCTGGGAATTAGAGCTGAAACTTCTCTGAGAGTAGGGTTGAATATACCTGCAATGTGGGTGAAAAAAATTAGGCAGGAGATAATTGGAGAGTGTACCTTCTAGAAAGGTGATCAATCAGTATTTTCTTACTTTCAGCTAAAACATATTTCAAGAACAACTTTTCCTCTAGCACTTTGGTATAAGTTTTTCTGCTCTATAAGAGAAAGACAAGTAAAATTGTTATTCTGTAATATGAAAGATTCATGTTTTTGAAGAACAAATACAGAAACTTTTTCAAATGCCAGGATAGGATGGGTCTGATTGTTTCAGATTGGAAAATGAGTGAAATCTTGATATACTGTATTATTCTGAGCCATGTGGCATGGTTTTACCCAAGAGTTTCATTCTAAAATAATGTATTTGTATTTGAGAACTCATCTTCTTGGTCTCATTCCTGCTAAGTTATTTGTTCAGAACCGTGTAATACTTTGACAACAGAACCTGAAACTGCATAGCAATACAACCCTGAATCTCAGCCCAAATTATTGACTGAATCTACAAGCTGTAGAGCCTGGCAGTTTTAGTTTTGGTTACAGAATTCCAAGAGAGAACAGGTAACCTTCAGAAGTGGAAAATTAGTTTTCTTCATGATTTTTTAAAAATAAAAATTCAAAATTCAAAGTAAAATTTAGAAGCATGAAGCTCACTAAAAAAGTCACACTGAAGAAAATATTTACACAGTTCCTTGGAATGATCTGAAAGTAGAATTATGCAAAAATGTGTTTATGAAAAGCTAATGATAGGATCTTTAAAGGCTACAATATATATTTCCCTACAGGTAGTGAAAAGCCCAGAAGACCATCTCTTTCATTATTTGTTTCATTTTTTTATCTTGACATATGTTTTCTGTGGAAATCATTACTATGTTATCACTTTTCTTTTGATTTTGGGGCTTTATAACAGTTCACCTATTATCTCTGCCTTCCCTCAAAGAGAAGATCTCCCTTATGTTCAAGCATTGTTATAACCTACATCTAGTATATATGAACAAATTAGTGTAAGTAAGCACAGTAGCATGATCTAGGAGGTTTGTGGTACCTAGTAATAGGCTAGATCAGTGCACATCAATTATCTTGCATACAGTGTTTAAGCATAGCTGCAAAATTCTTTGGCACAAAACCTAGTTTCAGATCTTGCAGAGAAGTTGGTCAGAGTGACAAAGTCCATTTTTGGTCTGGATTTTTATTATAAACATATCATTTTCTCTTCTTCCCAGAGAAATTTTCTCCTGATGCACAGGAAAGAATGATCCGTCTGGACGTGCTTCTGTGTGACCTGGTCTAGGGAATCCTGCTGTGGCAGGGGAGTTGGACTAGATGATCTTTCGAGGTCCCTTCCAACTCCTAACATTCTGTGATTCTGTGATCCTTTATTAAAGGAAGATGGATGCTACTTTAACTTTTATGATTTTATGAAAATGAATTTTTATTGCTATATGGTTTTCCATGAGGCAGTTCCCATCTTAAACACCAAGATCAGCTGGCACCTTTTATCCTCTTTAGGGATATGTCACCAAAGATCCACTTGGGGACTTTGCTCTGTGACCAATGTAGAGTCAATAGGATCTGTAAAATTAGATCAGCTTGCTGCTTTGAAAATTTACCCTGTTGTGTTTTAAACTATGCTCTCTTATTACACAGAAATGAAGAGGGTTTTTCTGATACCTTATTGTGATAGCAGATTTGGGGTTTTGTGTATTTTTGTTTTTACTGCATCTCCTTTTGATTAACTGCCTGTTTCTTGTTAAGCAATAAGAGGAAAACATTTCTTCAGGGTTGTTTTTTTTCAGCTCCCAGTCTTCTCTGTGAAAATACAAGAGGGAGAATTTTAAAGATGTGTCCTGTGAAACTGTTATCTCTTTGATTAACATTAGAAATTCTGCTGCTTGTTTTATCAAATTAATGTAACTTTGAAGAAAGGAAACAGGCAATACTGATTTGTAATAATAGATTTTAATTAGGACAAGTGTTGAGTCTCAGGAGTCTGTCCCATGCGCATTTTCAGATCTCTCATCTTCCCAATGTCAGAACTCTAATTACCACCCTTGCAACTTGTATTTTGAAGATATAAGGAAATACATCATGAAAGATTCTTCTTTTTAATTGCATCCTTATGCCCCCTGCTCTATGGTTTCTATTGCCATCAATATTCCTCTGCTGCTGTTTCTGTGTTTGTACTTCCTTTGTTATAGGTGAGCCTGTTGGGTTACATTTTGGAAAAGGATCTGTGTTTAAGGCTCTCTGTTGTCTACAGCTTCTAGCAGAATTTAAATTGTTGGACTCTGTGCTATGGCTGGCACATGTGAAGCCTTAGATCAGTATAATCCAGCCTTAGCAGCAACAGGGACCACCTTGAGGTGGTCAGGTTAGGTTAGGTCACGGTAGGTTACTGTCAAGCTCCTCAAATGTGGCTGCTTACTGACTCCTATAGCAGCAGCCTGCACTGACTGCCTTCACCCTGGCAGCAAGAGCCAAAATCCTTGTCCTTTGGTCACCATGGTCAGTGCATCAGGAGAGGGGTAGGAAAAGAGGGCTGATGATCTCCAATGAGGGGGTTATAATGGATCAATAACTCATCATGGACCCAAGGGTTTCTACCCCAGATCAGATTGGTCAGGGTCTGTCAGAACTTTTTCCCTCTGTTGTGCAGGCACAACTTTTGGAAGCACAAAACATGGGTCTTAGTTGTTTAATGCATTGGTAGATGTCTTCCATCCACAATAAATGCACTGGACAATTGCCTGTTGGTTTCCCTTCCTCCCTCTTCTCCCATTCCTATTCAGTGGCAGTCTCAGCACTCTGAGACCTTTCAGCACTGACTACAGAAATTTACTAGCTTTTGGTTGGGCTCTGAATGAAGAAGAGTCTGGGTCAGCAGGGAGCTGGAATGAAACCAATCCCTTCACATGCCAAAGCAGAAACATTCTGGAATTCCTGTTCAAGTCTGAGTATATAGTAGCAGCTCCACTTTGCTGCCTCACCTCACACTGGGCTGCTGCTTTCCCAGTAACATCCACCACCACAGCCCATCTACCATGCCCATCAGAGTGTACTCCCTCTAAGCAGGCAGGGCAGAAGCATGAAGCTCTCCATTTTTGTTTGTATGGTGCTATTCACTTTGTCCATCATGTAGGGTGAGTTGGCTTCAGAGCTAAGCAGACAAGCCTCACAATTTCTTGACAGATTTGTAGGTGTGCATATAGATTTAGTACCCTGTAAAGTCGACCTACTGACACTACCGTGCCCACATTCATTTTTTTGTATTCCTTCTGCATCTCGGATCCATTGATAATGAGGCTCATTAGATGGAGAAACTAGTTATTTAACAGTCTTCACCCGAGGTCTAAAAGCTAGGATGATAAGGGATAATATCTGTGAGGTGTTCATACTGCCAACTGCCAATTTCAGAGGCAGGTGAGATGAATTGAGATAAAGTCTCATAATTCTCCTAGCAAGAGTTTCAGCAAACTCAGCAGGGTAAGCCTACACAAAGCCACATTTATTTTCAGCAGCACAGGGTAGAAAATGAACAATGCGAGATGAGCTCTTAATTTCTTTCCAAAGGCAAATGAGGATGCCTGAAAGAAGTGATTTTATTGGCTTAATTGGTGAAAGAAGTGATGTTATTGGATCTTCATCTGCAGTGTTAGGCAAAACTCGATGGTAACAAGGGATGCACTGCCTACACTACAGTCCATGATCCTGGACTCTTTAGTGAGCTGTTCGACAGGGAGGTGACCATGTTCACCAACCCTCATTTGCAAAGGGATAAAACAACTTGAGCTGAATTTATTTTCTGAAACCCCTTAAAATATGGCTGAATGTCAGAAAATGCCTAACATCCACTTTGTGAAAGCCAGTCTTTTTTCAGGAGCCTTAAACTGGGCCAGACAAAAGCTAAAAAATGTTGTCAAGATACTAACAACTAGAAAAATTTGAGTATAGTTTGATTTTTTGTTGTTGTTCAGGGGTTTTTTTTCCCCTTGAGTTTCAACTGTCGCATAAGGCAGAGATACAAAGATCTACATACTTGAAAAATCTTGGACAGTATTATTGGTCACTTCATTATTGATTCACTTGATAGGAAACTAGGAAGTATATGTTTAAGAGAAATAAAACAAGTTCTTAAAATGTAGAATTTATGGTAAATATTTAGATATTATACATATTTATAAATGTCTTGAGGAATATAATTATAGTGATTAAACTTTCAGAATATTTTCTTGGGGATAATTTTGCCTTTTAAAGTTGATATCAGTGAAATATACTTTACTTTCAATACCTAAGAATTCAGAAGTATTTTAATTGCAAACTTCTGTATGAAAAATATTTTTTTCTTCTGGAAAGGCAATTACAAATGAATCATGTCAAAGGTATCTATTTTTATTTCTTTTTTTGTACAAAAAGAAAGCTGTTGGCTTTCTCCTGGATAGTCAGCTTCAGGGAGGAAGATCATGGCCGTGGGACATACATTACACTGCCGTATATGCCTCGCTGATCGTTCCTTTGCAGCAGCCCTGGCAGGTTGTAAACATCTACAGAGCATCCCAAAAGGTAGAACCTGAAAACATAATGGTAAAAAAGACTTAGAAAAGACAGTACTGATAAGCTTCGTTATTTAAGATAGGCAAAGGTCTTTTTCTCATAGTGTATATACATATAACCTAACCAACCCAAATATATGATTTATAAATTCTCTCAGTAATGTTTTTTCCACAGGGTTTTTAACTGAATATATTTGTCAGATCCAGAGACCATTTAATGTTCCCAGAAATCAACAGGACTACCATGGGTTCTGCTAAGCATTTGTCGTGTCCACAGTAAGTTCCTTAAAAAAAAGGTTCATCTGCCTTCTTTAACATGCTTTTTACTTTTCTATTGTATAGTCATCTCATATTCACAAAACTTCTCATATACTTCACTGGGAGCTGCATTTCATTACCTAGAGATGAAATCTGGCTCTTAATTACTCCACCATTTACATTCCATGGTAACCTATTTACCCAGAACAGGACCAGTTCTGTATATTTAATTCCTCATGTTGAAAATCATGTTGGGGGAGATCATTTTTTCAATGCAGAAAAAGTAAAATACCGTAGTTTTCTTAGGTTATTTCTAACAGTCCATTAAAAGTGCTTAAGAAGTGGCTTATAAAGTTTTAATTTACTTATTACATATTGAAATGGTGCAAATCTTTAATTTGCCTTTGTTTTCAGACAGTCTATATTTTGTGCCTTTAATGATATCACAGAACTGCCTTGATAGTTAGATGCCTTTTGATTCATCCTGAGTTTTCCTTTCTGTCTAGATCACTACAGTTATCAAAATATCTTCTACAGGAATTTTGGGGGTTTTGTATTTTTGGTTCTAACATTTTGGGGACTTTTTCCTGGAACACTTGTTAACAGGAAATCAGGACTGCACAGTTTTGGTGTCATTATGGTAACAGTGACCTCAACCATCCTGCCTAGCCCCTAGAAGATACCAACAAATTAACTTTTTACGTACTGGCAACCCTTAAGGGCTTGATGTTTCCAGTACTTCCTCATAGCCTGCTAAAAATGTAGAAGAGTAGGGAAAGAAATTGTCCATTCAATAAACCAGGAACACTGAAAGTTCAGAGTAAGACAGGTAAAGTGCTATTTTTCCACAGAAAGAAGAATTTAAAAACCTTGTTCTAGGGGAAAAGATTGTAAGAAGGACAGGAAATGGAACAAGATTCAAATATTGAGATAAGGTTGTAAGAGGAGATTAAAAAAGTGGATAAAATGTCACAGGCAAAGAACAGTCATAGGACTGCCTAATCTGCATTTTTGAATTGGCATGGTGTAATCAGTTTTGTATTGGTTGTCAGGAGAAGTTAATATATTAACTTGCTCAGCTTTTCCATTTGAACTGGTAACTAGAAAAAGCAGTATAGTCACTGATATGTCTTTACAAATACATGATTTCTTCCTCCATATATGCTGAACTGTACTGTGGCAGAAGTGTAAAATCATTCATGTGTGAACTTCCTACCACGTGTTCTTGTTCTGTGAAAATATCTAGGTATGATCTTCTCACCAGGGGATCAGTGACAATATTCACAATCCTTGGGCTTTTGTCAATTTGTGTAATTATTCATTCTTATGAGACTGTGACTTACATTTCAACATGTCATTTGCAACTGGACACATTTCAAATCTATGGAACAATTCTACTAGCTTACATGAAGTCAGCATTTGGCACACAGAGCGATTATTCCATAAACTTTAGAGGATTTTGCTCCATTTTTGGAGTGCTAATAAGGGCTATGGTAATATATATAAACAGATAAACACATGAACATAAGTACATACACATATATATGGGATTTAGGCATAATACTGACTTGATACCTGGAGGAAGTTGTACAGATTCCCTTATTTGACTTCAAGGATAAGGGGGTCATTGGGAGCAGTCAGCATGGGTTTACCAAGGGGAAGTCATGTTTGACCAACCTGATAGCCTTTTATAAGGACATAACTGGGTGGATAGATGATGGTAGAGCAGTGGATGTGGTTTATCTTGATTTCAGTAAAGCGTTTGACACTGTCTCCCACAGCATCCTTGCAGCTAAACTGAGGAAGTGTCGTCTGGCTGATTGGGTAGTGAGGTGGATTGTGAACTGGTTGAAGGACAGAAGTCAGAGAGTTGTGGTCAATGGGATGGAGTCTAGTTGGAGGCCTGTGTCTAGTGGAGTCCCTCAGGGGTCAGTAGTGGGACCAGTACTTTTCAATCTATTCATTAACAACGTGGATGAGGGAACAGAGTGTGCTGTCAGCAAGTTTGCTGCTGACACTAAAATGGGTGGAGTGGCTGACACACCGGAGGGTTGTGCTGCCATTCAGTGGGACTTTGACAGGCTGGAGAGTTGGGCAGGGAGAAATTTAATGAGATTCAATAAGGCCAGGTGTCGAGTTTTGCACCTGGGAAAGACCAACCCCATGTATGAGTATAGGTTGGGGGCTGAGCTGTTGGAGAGCAGTGAAGGGGAAAGGGATCTGTGGGTCCTGGTGGATGGAAGGATGACCATGAGGCAGCAGTGTGCTCTTGTGTCCAGGAGGGCCAAGGGGATTCTGGGGTGTATTAGAAGGGGTGTGGCTAGTAGGTCAAGAGAGGTTCTTCTTCCTCTTTACTCTACCCTGCTGAGGCCGCATCTGGAATATTGGGTCCAGTTCTGGGCCCCTCAGTTTAAGAAGGATAGGGAACTGCTGGAGAGAGTCCAGCACAGAGCCACAAAGATGATGAAGGGGCTGGAACATCTTCCTTCTGAGGAAAGGCTGAGGGAGCTAGGTCTCTTTAGCTTGGAGAAGAGGAGGCTAAGGGGTGACCTCATTTATGCTTATAAATATGTGAAGGGTGAGTGTTGGAAGGATGGGATCAGGCTCTTCTCAGTGAAGCCCAGTGACAAGACAAGGGACAATGGTTGTAAGCTGAAGCTTTTAGGTTCTCCTAAAGAAAAGAAAAAAAAATTCCCAGTGGAGGTGCCAAAGCACTGGCACAGACTGCCCAGAGCGGTAGTGGAATCTCCTTCTTTGGAGGTATTCAAAACCCGTCTGGATGTGCTTCTGTGTGACCTGGTCTGGGGAATCCTGCTGTGGCAGGGGGGTTGGACTAGATGATCTTTTGAGGTTCCTTCCAACTCCTAATATTCTGTGATTCTGTGAAAATCATAAAAGTATGGTCTATGTGAGTGGTATACAGGCAGAAGCAGAAGTACACTTAGACAAATTAAATCAGATGATACCTCACAGTATAAAAAATACAGAAAACATCTTTCAAGATACAGAGAAAACTTCTCACACCAGTACAATTTAAAAAGTATCCCAACTCTGCCTGCCTTGTGTAGTGTTTATTTAGCTTGAGAGAAAGCAAAGGTATGTGGACTGTTAGAATATTATTTTCCACTATCATAAGGGAATCTTAAGTTTAGACAATTCTCATATAAACAATATTTTAGAAGTTGGTTAAGATCCAAAATAGTATTTTAGTAAGTAAACCACTTCATTTTATCTTTTAGAACAATTAATTATCCTTTTAACAAAACTGATTGTAGCAAGAGCACATTTTTCACCCCAAAGGAAAAAAAACTACAAAAATTTAACCAACTGAAATCAAGAAATTAATAAAATCTAGCAGCAATTAATATGCAAAATATTTTGTTCTAATTCTATTTGAAAAAGCAATACAGAGGAAGGAAGCTCTTTGCTATATCTGTCAAAGAAATAGAAATAAAAGAAATAAAAGAAGGGATGAATGAAAAAGTTTGGGTTTTTTTAAATGTAGTTTTGATACAGTAGTGATAATTTAACTTGGTTCTAAGTACAGTGGGCAATAAATAGCCTCATAAATGTGCTGGGTAAACACTGAGGATACAGTAAGGAGCCATTTATTGCCTTGTAACCTCAACAGCAAACTAGAATTATCTCCTAAATAACAGATTTCCTAGTTGCACTGAATTATTTTGTAACATAGGGGCAATAACTTCCCTATATCTCTCCCCTGGTTATCAGAAAAATGAACAGCATGAATTAGTTCCAGGTAATGTTAGATGTCACTATTTTTAGGAAATCCAACCTTGAAAAGTTTTCTATGTTAACAAAAGTGAAAACCAGGCTGGATTTGGGGCTCATTCTTGTGGTTTGCAGGAAAAGTATAGAACAATTGTTACCTCCTGATAAGACTCCATATTGAAATTCATCTCTGCCACCTCTGGCAAAGCTGGCACTTAAGCTATGGGGCACCATGACACCACGGGGTAACGAGTGATGCTGACTGGTGACATCCAAGCTTCAGTAGCTTTAGGGGGTTCACTGCTGATGCAATCAAAGTTCATTCTGACAAAAGTCAATCTGAAAACTTTGTGAGATTTTTGCCAAATCTTACTCTGACCTGTCTTTATGTCAGATCTTCAGAAAGCACTTTAGAGCTGTGCTGGGAGGTGAGCAGCACCTTGCAGGTGGACAAGGTGTCCCCCACAGACCAAACATCTCCACAGTTTCTTGAGCAGATTGCACTCAGTTGTATTGAATGAGGTAGTTAGCTAAAGAGTACTAAGACATAGATGGGGTGGGAGGGGTGGAGGGGGCTGTATTTTCTGGGGAAGGAAGCTGAAAAAGCCAGAAATCACTGATAAAACAGGAACTCAGATTACATAAGGGGGCGTATTAAGCTCAGACAACCAAAATGTCTCTAATCTAAAGTTACTGCCCCCCTCCAACCATTACCCATTGATACTGAAGCATGCACTAAAGAAAACAGTGTTCTCATGCATGTTTCTGAACTTCAAAGAAAAACTAGTTCAAGTGTTGAAAGAAGATTTATTTCATCTAAGTTATCTCACCCTAACTTATCTGCATCTACCAGTATTCTTACAACTCACTAATATTGGCATTGTAACTAGGAGTTAACTGGTCTTACAAAATTCTATATATGGAAAATACCAATAAATAGCATAAAAGGGTAGAACAAAACGTTCTATGTCAAATACAAGTTCAAGTTTGCACTCAGAAATACACAATCATCTGTAAGAATAATATTTATCTATCACTTATCTAGTATCTTAGACATTTTACAATGAAACAAACAGATAAATTAATTCCCAAGTTACAAGATTAAAACAGTCCAAGTTAGCATAAAACCATAAATAAAATCAAGAGCTCTCTGGAATGGAGATGTTTTTTATTTCAAAACAACTACTGCTGTGTTGGTTCTCAGGTCAAAAAGTCATGTAGGCAAAAATACTGGCAACACATCAAGTGCTCTTGAATATGCCAACTGTCCCATTTCTTTCTTAAAGGGATGAATATTCATATAAAACCATTTTTGCACTTTGAGGTCATTTGGCAGCAGAGGGAATTGTAGGCCTATCTGAATAGGAGGCAAATCAATAAGCAGGTAAATTCTTGATGCTGGGAATGAGCACATGGACCAGAGGGAGTGCAAGTCTAACTGAATTTCCCAAATTTCAAATGCTGCTATGTGAACAATCACCAAATACACTGTTTTTTTTCACATGGCCCGCATGGATTCTCTGGAGAGAAAGCAAGGCAAGATAGGCAGCATAGGTCTGGTAGGATAAGGGAAAGATGCCTAGCCCGAGGCTTTGGCAACAAGAAAACCATCTGTGAGCTGAATGTGCTGCTTCTGTTCAGAGGATCAGACTCTTCCTTATATTTAAAATACATGCCAGTTATGCTAAGAAAATTTACTGACTCCGTGTCACCTTTTTTTTTTAGCTAAATAGAAACTAACTTCCAAAGCTCAAAATTATCTTTATTAATTAGTAGAGGAAGCAAGAATAGTCAGAGCTTAGAAAAAAAAATGTCTAGAAACAAGTTCTTTAGAAGCCTGGAAGTCAAAAACTACTGTTCATAAAAATGAACTCGAGCTTTCCTGGAATTTCATGGCACTCTCTTGGCATATCACAGTTCCTTAGATAGCTGAGTTTCAGAGATGCCCTGCAGATCTTTTTTTGGAAAAGTAAGTAGTCTATGGGTAAGTAGTGACGTACAGTCAGCCTTCTTGGCAGGGAGATTTACCAAGTAAAACCACCGGGTAGACATAAGACCCTCCAAAAGATGAAACACCTAATCAAAGTAAAAGTTTAGGCATGACACAAACAATATTATTAATTATGTCAGACATACTCTGCCAAAAAAAAAACCCCAAACAGTTGAACAGGGGAGAAAGGCACAGAATGTAAAAGAAAGAATGAGACTGAAAGAATACCATCCTGGAGATACCCTGCCAGCATCTGCCAGCGGGACTCTAGCAATAGCCAGTTTGGATACTGGCCAGTACCATCTGTGTGATATCTTATACTATATGAAAACGAGAGCCAAACTGAGGCACTTTACTTCCTTTCATACCAGGAACTCTCCACTCCACCTCTGATTTTGTGGAACATCCCCCATCCAAACTTCCTCTGAAAGTCCCAATGCGATGAAATTAACACCAAGGAGTAGAAAGTTTTTGCACAAAGAGAACTTTGAAATCAATTAGTTGCACAATCATTGGATAGTACATTTCAAATTCTGAAGCTACAGAGATAAAAATGCTTAAATCTGAAACACAGCTGTTTCTTCCTCTTATAAAGATTCTAAAACTATGGATATCCTCTTACCTAACAAGTACATCCATAAATGGGTGCTACCAATATGGTCAAATCGGATAACAGTAAAAACTACCAACATATTAGAGGGAAGTGCATCTGTTATTCTGTTGACCTTAATGCTTGTTTTCAACTCCTGTAGTAAGTTCTTTTTTTCCCAATGCAAAATGTGAGAAGACAAAGAAATTTTACATAAGACAGTAAGACCCTCTTGAAAGGAGGTTTAATAAATAGGAAGAAATAATGCATTTCCTTTTTGTTAATGGGAGAAAGAAAAATTGAATAGAGCCAAGTCCAATGTGTCTTAACAGTGTATTTCCTTCTGAAATACTTGATGAAGCACATATGCTGCCTTATCATAGCTATTAAATTTTGTTTGGTATTCAGCATACCTCTTAACTTCAGGAATTTGACATGAACATCAACCTTGTGGAGATGTACTGAAGATTTCAGAAATGTCCCAAAAGACTCAAGACTTTGATTTCATATTTACATCCATTAAAATAATATATGTTTGCCCAAGAAATCCTTGTTGGAAAGTTTAGAAATGCACACACCTGATGTAAATATTCTTGTAGGAGTTAATAAAGGCAGTCAGAAAACACTACAATAAAAGGACAAACAGTAAAAGTGCTGAAGTAATTTGCTTATTCAGTGAAAGCACTTCTGATATTTTTTTCCACAACATACAGACAGTATAGACCTTAAAGAAAATAAATATGAAAAATAAAGCCTCTGAAACTATACTGTCATTTTCTCCAAGTTCAGTTCTCTATTACATCAGTATACACCTAAGTCTGTTAGAGATATTGCTCCTTCCTAAGAAATTTTAAATTCTTCCCTTTCTCCATTTGGCTTCTTCAGACATGTCTGCCTCCTTCCTGAATCAGACGTTTTTCCCTAGAGGAACAAACTGTATTGGGCGCATTTAAAGCACTCGGCACTGTTCGTATTCTTAACATGCTGGTGAGTTGTTTCTTCACTGGTATTTTCAAAACAAGACTAGTATGGCAGCTCACAATGTGAAATTTGAGCAGTTCATAATCGTGAAACACTAGTCAAATCTGTTGTGAATCATATTTCCCTTGAAAATAGAGAAAACTGAGTGAAGTTTGGCTTGGAAAACAAGGTGCCATGAACACTTTCGATGTCCATCTTGTAATGTTCATCCAGGGAATTTTAATTAATGTTTCCTGAATGCAACCTTCTGGGCTGGCTAGAGCCTCTAATTTCCTCTAAAGCCAAGAATTTAAAGTGCATCTCCTCCATTTTGGCTGGAGGTACACATAGATCATTGCTACTGGAGTCTGCCAATTAATTTATATTGAGCAATTCTGCATTCTCAGTTCAGTAAGTGACTTGAATAATGCTACTTACGAAAAACTGGTTCTCTGGAGAACCACAGAATCACAGAATGTTAGGAGATGGAAGGAACCTCGAAAGATCATCTAGCCCAACCCCCCTGCCACAGCAGGATTCCCCAGACCAGGTCACACAGAAGCACATCCAGACGGGTTTTGAATACCTCCATAGAAGGAGACTCCACTACCTCTCTGGGCAGTCTGTGCCAGTGCTTTGGCACCTCCACTGGGAATTTTTTTTTCTTTTCTTTAGGAGAACCTAAAAGCTTCAGCTTACAACCATTGTCCCTTGTCTTGTCACTGGGCTTCACTGAGAAGAGCCTGACCCCATCCTTCCAACACTCACCCTTCACATATTTATAAGCATAGAAGAGGTCACCCCTTAGCCTCCTCTTCTCCAAGCTAAAGAGACCCAGCTCCCTCAGCCTTTCCTCAGAAGGAAGATGTTCCAGCCCCTTTATCATCTTTGTGGCTCTGTGCTGGACTCTCTCCAGCAGTTCCCTATCCTTCTTAAACTGAGGGGCCCAGAACTGGACCCAATATTCCAGATGAGGCCTCAGCAGGGTAGAGTAAAGAGGAAGAAGAACCTCTCTTGACCTACTAGCCACACCCCTTCTAATACACCCCAGAATCCCCTTGGCCCTCCTGGACACAAGAGCACACTGCTGCCTCATGGTCATCCTTCCATCCACCAGGACCCACAGATCCCTTTCCCCTTCACTGCTCTCCAACAGCTCAGCCCCCAACCTATACTCATACATGGGGCTGGTCTTTCCCCGGTGCAAAACTCGACACCTGGCCTTATTGAATCTCATTAAATTTCTCCCTGCCCAACTCTCCAGCCTGTCGAAGTCTTGCTTGATGTTCCCCAGATTTTATCCTTAGTTTGAGTGTCTTCTGTGAGGGCTCTCTGACACATACATATCCAGCATATCCAGCTGACATACAACTTACAACAAATTTTACCAGGTGTTATGGACATCAGTCAAAGAGCAAGCTATCAACAGTGCAACGTCCCAGAGCTGAGTATATGTTCCCTGCCATCCTCAGGGCCTAGAAGTGAGAATCAGCAGCCAGGAATCCTATATTTTAACTGTAATTTAATTGTAAAGCTGACCATCAGGATATCAGGAAAGCAGTACTTGGTGAATGTGGGAGTGCTAGCATCCATGGGGCCAGAAGCAGAGGAAATTAGAAAGCAAGTAGCGTTGAACAAATCTTGTGGAGATTTGTGGCTAGTGATAAATCCTGGTATAGGGTCCTGGCTGTTGGGTGCAGATTCATTTTCTCATGGACTGGAAGATCAATGCCACTTGTGGTGGAGTGCAGTACAGCTACCAAATCATGTCCTCGCTAAGGAACCTCTCTCTAGTGCTTTTTGTTAACATCTCCATGTAGTGTATTCAGCACTGTTGTTTAATTTCTTCCTGCCATGCTCTGAGGTTTCTCAGCACTGGAACAGGCTTCCTATGGAGGCAGTAGAATCACCATCCCTGGAAGAGTTCAAAACCCATGTAGATAATGGTGTTTGGGGACATGGTTTAGTGGTGGGCATGGTAGTGTTAAATGGACAGTTGGACTCCATGATCTCAGAGGTCTTTTCCAGCCATAATGTTTCTATGAGTCTCATGAAGTGAGATGGGCACTAAAGCAGTGCCACAGCAGTATTGCAATGCTCCATGAGTAGAATGTTATCAGGTACTGGTAGGATCGCAACTGTTGTGGTGCTGGTTTCATGCTCTGCTCTGCCTCTGGTGAAGCTCTCTCATTCATGGACTCCTGTGTACCTTTCCATTTCCCTTCACTTTCACTCCCTATACTCTTTCTCTGCCCCAGACAGTATCTTTCCTCCTTTTTTTCCAGGAACTTACTTAGCGCTGAGAAGCGGGTGAGGAGGTTGGTTTCTGGGCTCCAGACAGCGGATGAGACAGCTGGCTGGTCTTAGCTGGCAGGACCTGGGCACCAGGGAAATGAGAATCCTAACAGTCACCATGAGAAGAAACCCTAGAAGGGCTAGTTCTCCCCAGCAAGGTCTCACCTTCCAGTACCTGAAGGGGTCATATAGAAAGGCTGGGGAGGGCCTGTTTACAAAGGCCTGTAGTGATAGGACAAGGGGTAATGGATTTAAATTAGGGAAGAGTAGGTTTAGATTAAATATTAGGAAAAAGTTCCTTGCCATGAGGGTAGTGGAACATTGGAACAGGTTGCCCAGGGAGGTGGTTGAGGCCCCATCCCTGAAGGTGTTCAAGGTGAGGCTGGACAGGGTGCTTGGCAACCTGATTTAGTTGGAGATGTGCCTACTCGCTGTAGGGGGGTTGGACTAGATGACCTCTGAGGTCCCTTCCAACCCTGATAATTCTATGATTCTATGATCTTCTTTACAAGCCTGATAAATAACAGTCCTGATGTCTTGTCTTCTTCCTTGCCTACCTGTTACATTCCCTAAAGTGCTGGTATTGTGAAAAATTCATCTGGGATCAGCCATCAGTAGGCCCTAACCTTTTATTTAGGAGTATCCCAGACCTGGCCACCTTTCTCTGAAGGCAAAAATGTTATGCTGCCTTTTATAATTTTTTTTAAAATATATAATTTCACTTTTACTTGGAAATTAAAAAAACCCAACAAATTCCTTCTCCTCCTCCTAAATCAGTTTACATCTGTAAATGATTGAAGCAGAGCTGCAGCTGAAACCCAACCACCTTAGAAGCCTCCAGGCTATTTTAAAGCAGTCCTTAGATGCTTTGGATGATGCTGGTCTTGACTTTTGCAATATATCCCTGACATCCAGTAAGTACAGAAACTAACATATAAAAATAGGTCCTTCTTTACATTCTGGTATTTAAAGTAACACACTATTTGTAATTACACATAGAAACAAGAATCAGGCATGGGCTTTCAGCTACTTTCATGCAAAATACAGAAGTCCTTTCCAAGGAGATCTGGTGATGAGCTACATCAGCAACACTTTGGTAATTTCCAGATGCTGTCTATATTATCACTCACAGTTACAGATGTTTTCTAGTGTGCCCATTTCTTTACTAAGTGGAATTTAGTAAATTTGTCTTGGTAGTTTGCAGACTATGACAAGTGCAACATTAAACAGATGTGATTTAATTTTGAACATCATTGATATGCTACTGGGAAATGTTCCTAATGTGGATATGTATTGTCAAATACTCTAACTGTTAAAGTGCCCAGAGACATAGCTAATGCGAACTCTCTGTGTGGGAGGGCATTTGTGTGCATATATAAGAGAGAATAAACTGAAAACACAGCAAGAAAGCTATGTTGGCAGGTTATAACCTCTTTATTTTCATACCACTGACCATCTAAGATCAGACAGACACTCCATAGCACTCATGGAAAACACATAACTTTAATCACAGTATGCAATTTGGAGGCATATGTTAGCAATTATATTATCACATTAGACAGCAATATAACTTTAGCAAAAATTCAAGTTTCTGTGAAGAGGTTTTTATTCTTCAATAAGAGAAATGAAGAAATTCTGACTCATAGATGATTCACAGAAGGGAACAGTGGGCTCTGTTTGTCATGGTTGCTAACCCTTATTCTCTTGTTTCCCCAATCTCCTGGACAAAAAGGACTTTCTTCTAAGCACCTCAAGTGTAAGGTGAAGTTTTTTCTCATAAAGATTGCTGAAAAAAGAATGATGTCAAGAAGACATACAATAATTTCTTTAAACTTTTCCAGCAAGATCTTCCATGAGTTTCCCAAAGGGATGTCAAAAACTGTTGGAAAAAATTCAAAAAATCTTGAAAATTTTTGTTGTTTCACAGTGGCATTGTAAAGAGGCACAAAAAGGAAAACGGTGACTGTGATTTCACAGAATCACAGAATGTTAGGAGTTGGAAGGGACCTTGAAAGATCATCTAGTCCAACCCCCCTGCCACAGCAGGATTCCCAGAGCACTGCATATACAGGGTGAGGGTTCTTTTCACAGTTGTTAACAAAGATCATTTGGATGCAGGGAACTAATTGTTGTTATCATGTAAGCAACAAATTGGTGTTTCTTGAATCTAAGTACAGTACTTTCAGTTCAGGGATTATTTTCAGGATGGAAGAGCTCTCCTTCCTCAACCTCTTCACGTTATTCATCGAGGATAATGTGATACTGATGATTGCCTTCTTCAACACAGAGTTGCCTGCTAAGAGGATGCTTTGACTGACACTCAGGCAGTGTTGGTTTATAATCCAGTTATTGTAGTAGTAATGGCAGATTGTCCATTGGTTGTAAAATGGAGTTGGCCAACAAGGAGGAGAAGCCATTTCATGAGGCCTTTGGGCTCCTCCACAGAGCCCCAAATTCATGTCTGGGAGTCAGGTATTTCCACCAGATACTATGTTATTAGCACCAATACATATGTGTTAGCATGGATCCTAGTACAGATTCTACAGAAAGAGCAACCTTTTGATTGCTTACAGTGTTCCACTGGTTTATGTGATGTTCTACAAAAGAAGAAAGGAGACCAAAGGCAGAGTCTCTGTAGCAGTGCTTTAAAATATATCCAGTAGAGTGGCTTTGAATCTTTTTCTGTAACAAAAATATAAAGAGGAGATCCTCATTTGCAGTAAGCTGGTGTCAATCACTTTACATAAGGCTTGCAGGATCCCATCCTTTCCACTTATCAGGAGTAGGTTATTTTCACATTTTTGGGTATGTGGATCACAAAAGATCTTCAGTGGAAGGACAGGCCAGGGAGCTGCTATGACTGCTGAGTCCTTCAGTTCCTGTTTCACTTCTCAAAAAACGAGTGTGATTAAGAGAAAGCATAATTGCATGAAGACATTCAATAGCCAGCTGTGGCTGGGAAGGCTGCATTCCAGAACACAGGCATGGATTTTTTTGTTATGTCCCTGTACTCTGTAATTAAATTTTCATTGAATGGCTGAGTCTGACTATTCTAATGTAATCGCTTACAGCTCCATTGTGTAATTCATTAGAACAATAATGAGTTTCAATGAACAGGCTCCCCACCAGTGATGAACTCTGAATGATTTCTACAAAAAAAAATTCATTTGGGAGGGTGGAAGACGTAAGGCAGACCATGTTATACTCAAGATCTGTGCACACCTATAACAAATAGCTCTCAAGAAAATGTAGAATGCAGCATTCTACGAGGTCACTGGGAGAGGAGCTTCTTTGCATACCAGTACTTTAAAAAAGGAGCTGCTGCAACACTCAAGCTGTTCACCTCTGTGCATATATTATTCAGTTCTCCCTGGCACAATTTCTGATAGCAAGATTTCCACCAACCCGACAGCCCAGTCAATAGTTTATCTCCAGATTTTCAGATAACAAATTCTACAGATGACCAGGAGGGCTGCCTTTCTAGCAGCTCTCCATACCCTCCTGTTGGCTGATGCCTGCATTTTGGTGAAGGAGCTGCCTGTTATCCTTCATCTGGCCTACCAGTTTCCCCAGGAGTATTGTTACCTGGGTTCTATATCTCCCAAAGTGGAGGGAGATGAGCAGCCTGCCAGCTAAGCAAGCAGGAGCCAAGAAACCTGAGAAGCATATTCCTGTTCAGATTGTTCCTACCTTGGGATCATTTTGGAATTTCTAAATTGAAGTTGTGTTTGGGGAAAGGGGGAAGGGAAAAAGAAAAAAAAAAAGGAGGGTTTGGGCTTTTTGGCATTTTTCATGAGTTAGGAGTTCCATTTTTATGAAATCTCTGTGGTTTAATTATTGATGCTGTGGCAAAGTAAACTTAGGAAAAGATCAAGAATTAAAACTACAAGAAGCATCACATTTATTCATCTGGTGTTCTTTGATTTTACTCTCTAAATACAAATCAACTATTTTGTAAAATAGGTAATACTGCTGAAGACAATCTCTCTAATGCATTTTTATGAAAAACCTAAAAGCTAGAAGCTAGAGATGTATACATTTTTCCATTTTCCTATGGAAAATGGATGGTTTGCTTTCTTGACTTGATTCCAGTAAAATACACTGAATATTAACCATACAATGACAGCTTTGCAGGGAAGAAATGTCTTTCTAAGGGATTAGGAAGTCTTGTAGAACCCTGAGAGCAGACATCAGTTGAACAACATATATGGTTTCAGTTTTCAGACCGTTGGTGTTTCAGAATGACAAACAAAACTTGCCATAGTTCTTCCCATATTTGGAGGCAAAATAAATGATTGTTAGAAGCCTGAACCCTGTATTTAGAGGGTCTGGTTCAGGTCCCTGATCTGAACATCTACAAGATCTTCAGCTCATGTCCTGAATCGAAATCAGAGAGAGCTTTTTTTCTGATTACAGTTTCAATTTAGGTATTATTTCATTATGTCCTGTAAATAATTGTTAGCTTTTGGCAGGAGACAGTTAACATCTAAGAAATTAGTATCTTGCTGGTGATCATGTAGAAAAAGGAAACTATGTTACAGACCAGGAGTTGAAGAAAAGGAAACATCTGAGGCCAATTTTTTAGCACCTCTGCTGTATTAATCTGTGATATGTGTATTGGAAGTTTCATGCTGCTAACTTCCAAAAGCTAAGTTTCTAAAACCAGTATTTTTGGCACTGCAGCCAAGTTGGGACATTCCTAATTACATATTCTGACAGATAAAGATGAATTGATCACTGAACTAGATGGTTGCTTAGGTGCAAGCAATCATGATCTAATTTTATTTGTTTTGTGCAAACAGTATTATATTCTTGGTGCTTTAAAAAGAGCAATTTCCCAACGCGGAAAACAATCATGAGCAAAATTGAGTGGGAGGAAAAATTTAAACACAAGAATGTGCATTATAATTAGGAATTGTTTAAGAATGCTTTATTAGATGCCAAAAAAACCCCCCAAACCAGCAAAAACCAGCTCTGCAATCAAGAAAGGTTTCCATAGCTGAAAAAAAATCCCTCTAAAGAGGGAGGTGAAGACAATCACAAGGCCCCTCTAAAAATCAAAAAGACCTGACAACCTATATGTAGCTAATGAAAAAAGAAGCAGCTCATCATAGTGAGCATAAGCCAACATTCAGGAAATAAAGCCAACTGATAGAGAAAACTAAATACATCAGTAAAAAAATCCTCTGTACTCAACAGGATACAAAAAACAGAAAAGCATTTCTAAAGCACAGGAAGAACAAATCACAGAATCACAGAACATTAGGAGCTGGAAGAGACCTTTGAAAGATCATCTACATCTTAGTAATGATATATGCCCAACACCTCTCCTACAAGGACAGACTGAGAGAGTTGGGGTGTTCAGTCTGCAGAAGAGAAGGCTCCAAGGTGACCTTATTGTGGCCTTCCAGTATCTGAAGGGGGGGGCTACAAGAAAGCTGGTGAGGGACTTTTCAGGAGGTCAGGTAGTGATAGGACTAGGGGGAATGGATAGAACCTACAGGATGATAGATTTAAATTAGACATTAGGAAGAAGTTCTTCACCATTACGGTGGTGAGACAGTGGAACAGGTTGCCCAGAGAGGTTGTGGAAGCCTCATCCCTGGAAGCTTTTAAGAGAAGGCTTGATGAGGCCCTGGGCAACCTGATGTAGTGGATGGTGTCCCTGCCAGGCAGGGGGGTTGGAGCTAGGTGGTCTTTGAGGTACCTTCCAGCTCTGATGATTCTATGGTAATATTGGATAAAGATGACAAAATTGTTTAGCAATAAAGATTTAATCAATATGTGTTATTTCATAATTGGAAAGAAACATGATTATATTTTAGCATTTAGAATAGAATAATAGAATCATTATGGTTGGAAAAGACCTCTGCTGAGATCATTGTGTCCCACCAACACTACCACATTTAATAAACCATGTCACCAAGCACAAAATCTACAACTTTTTTTGAGCTCTTCCTGGGATGGTGATTCCACCACCTCCCTAGGCAGCCTGTTCCAATGCCTTGTAACCCTCCTGGTGAAGAAATTCTTCCTAATACCTAATCTGAACCTCCCAAGCGTAACTTGAAGCCATTTCCTCTAGTCCTGTGGTTTATTACTTTGGAGAAGAGACTGAGTCCCAACTCACTGCAAGTTCCATGATATTGAATGATGATATTGAAAAAACTTCAGCCTATATTTAGGAAATTAAACAGTAACGGTTTAAATCAAATATTTCAAAATCTTCAGAACTAAATAAGTTAGTGTCAGTTCTGTTAAAAACATTGGCCAAGGGGTATCTTAAAGTAGGACTGTGAATGCTGAATTGATCTTTAAAGGCAGACAAAGTGCCAGAATACTGGGAAAAAAGTAATGTCATTAGAATTTAAAAAAAATAAAAGGGTATATCTGAGCAGGTAAATTAAGATAGAGATCCTGGAAAAAAGTGGAAAAGTTAAAGTGGACATTGCCATTAAACAGTGCAATAATGGGTGCCTTATTACTGCCTGTTGAAATGACTGTAAGAAAGCAAATGTTTTCTTAAGCATACCTGATATCCTCTTAATTTTGTTGTGTATTAATACAGTGTAGCTGTGTTGATATAATACAAATTATTGTAAGTGTTTGGCATAGACCTGCAGGAAAAAAAATTTAGCAAAATGTTAAAATGTCATATTAAGTTAAATTAATTGCATCCATATTAAGTTAATTATAATCTTATAAAATTGTTTCAAAAGGAATTATAGGTGGGAATAGTCACCTAAAGAGGGCATTTATAAGGTCATATCTGGTTAGTCAGTACCTTCTGTCTGGAAAACATAAACCAACTCTTGGTTGACATTGTTAATAATACAAGTGTTTGTGAAGTGAAAGGCTGTAATGGAAGCAGGTCACCTGTTACACTGAGGTCTGGATTGTTTGACATAATGCGCACATTTAAACAAACATACCTTTTAACACTGTTAAATATATGTTCATTTGTCCAAAAGTAATGTAAATCATGTTTACAGTTTAGGGGTTTGTATGCAGGATAGAACAGCAATAACAAGTCTTTAAAATTAATAATTTAAAATTAGCTCTTAGTATGCAACTTGAGTAAAGATGGCAAAACGATCTTTGACTGCATGTGCTGAAACTGTTAGGTAGGAGTGGGAATGTAAAATTGCCATTGTATTCAGAATTAGAGTATTTAAAGAAAACTTTGTTGGAACACTAAAATAGAAAACAAAAATTTCAAAAGTGGTCTGGAAAGCATGTCTTTTAGAAGCATAAACTGTCAGGTTATTTAAGACAAGGCTAGGAGTGATTGTTGGCTATAAACATCTCCGTAAGGAAAAGACTTCAAGGAGGTAGCTGTTCAATCTAGTAAAACAGAACAAAGTACTGCAAGATCCAATGGTAGAAAATACAAAGGAAAAAATGGGGAGATTTTCATGGTAGAGGGTCGGCCATTTTTTCACAGTAAGGGTGCCAGAGCACTGGAACAGACTGCCCAGAGAGGTTGAGGAGTCTCCTTCTCTGGAGGTATTCAAAACCCATCTGGACGCGCTTCTGTGTGACCTGGTCTAGGGAATCCTGCTGTGGCAGGGGGGTTGGACTAGATGACCTTTTGAGGTTCCTTCCAACTCCTAATATTCTGTGATTCTGTGATTGCAGCAATTTATGTAAGGATCTAGTAGTTCCTCCTCAACTGAAGCTTTATTAGTCAAGGATGTTTTTATCCTTACTGGTTATATTTAAAGATTACTGAACAAGTTTCTACGATCTGCATAGTCTCATAGTTCATAATGATATCTTCTTTCCAGCAAAATATAAAGACATTGCATCTTGAAATGCTTGGGTTTGTACTGAAACCTTATGAAATTCTAATCCCCAACATGAACTCTGCACTAGTTTCATGGATTATACAATCCTCAGGAAAATAATGCATATTCTGTTATGGAATTAACTAAAGCTATTTCTCTGGTTTCTTTAGTACATACTTTTATCATTTTAACTCCAGTGACAATCATGAGTTTCAGCTTAAAACTTCAACCCACCAAAGTGAGGAAGCTGTCAGACAAAACTTCCTTTTGAAGCTTTTTTGTGGGAAGAAGAGAGAAACAAAAGCAAGACAGTGATATGTTTGCCTTCTCTCCATCCAGCCAGGAGGTGCTCCAATATTGTGACTGCATAAAAAGATATGCAAATGGAAAGAGTCACATATGGATTGCTCTTGTGTGTAACTGTGGAGTATATCTTTGTGGCCAAGTGTAGAAGCAGTTAAGGTCACCATGAAAGAAAGAACTCCTGAGGCATCAGAAGCCTGGATGAAGAAGTTACATGTTAATGGCTAGATATCCTGTATAGAAATCGGGCATCTTCTAGGCAGAACTTTGATCTGTTTGCTACCCAAGACAGTTCATTGAAAACATGTTCTGGTGTCCTTGCACAGTGCAGATCTGAGGTGTGCCTTAAACATTCTGGAATCATGAAGCTGATTTTGCAATATATTTTTCTAGAAAGCGTGCAAGTTTCAGGACTGAGAGTGAAACCAGAGTCAAATGAAAGAAATCTAATGGTGATAAGAGTTTAGTATTTTCTCACTCTACATACTACTTCTGCAGCAGTACACTTATTTTGCTTACACAATATATGATTTTATCATTATGTATCTGGGCAGTGCATATTCTGCATTCTCCTATGAATTTCCTTGGAAGCAATATGGCATGCAACTGCCAGCAGGGATTCTTCTGCAGTCCCTATTTCCACCACTCTCATCAACAGGTGTATTTGCAGTTAAGAGGGGCTTTAATATGACAACAACTCACACACTTCTCTGTGTCAAAGCCCCATTTTCTTGCAGATATCTTAAGTGAAAATGTAACTATACTGACTCCTTTCTGTCTTCCCCATGTCAGACTTCTGTCTTTCAGTTATTGTTGCTTTGAACTTTGGTCTTGTAAGTAGGCAAGCAATTCATGTTGAATTCATGGGGAAATTTGCACAAAGAAATTATCTCACACACTTACCATAGCTGAGGCTTTAAACAACAAAACTCTTTAGCACCTGCCTGTGCTCTATCAGGTCATTAAATCAACAAAGCCATCAGGCCACTGGGTTACATGCAGGGACTAAACTTCATCACACTGTTGGTCCCTTCTAGTTCCTATGAATTCAGGGGGACAAAGATGGTTGCATAAAATTAACCATCTGTTTACATGCTTTACTAAACTTAAATCATGATCAGTTAGGGGAATGAATTTATCATTATTTAAAATTGATAGTGGTTAATGCATCTTTGTGTGTCTGTAGAGCATCTTCAAGAAATGGCAATAAATAACATATATTATCCCTGTAGGGTGCTGGTCTGTTTCTTAGAGACTCGTGAGATGCCACACCTGTTATTTTAGAAAAATATTGAAGCAGATACATAGGTCTAGGAGTTTCTGATCTGTTTAGTGAAGAGAAAGCTGGAACTTTACTAAGAAAACTCATGAAATAAGACAAGAAACCAAAAAAACCTTTTCACACTCAATTCCACTAGATATTTTAAAACCAAAGAGATGGGAACTAAAGCTCTGTTTTAGGAATTCCTTCTTTAATTTCTATGTCAAACAGATATTTTGTTAGTGTTCACAGAGCTTTTAAACTATTTTATTTTCCTTTCAGGTCAATGTAAGGTTCACCTAGTGGTCAGCTTTCTAAGCTATTGCACTTCTCATTTAAATGTGAACATAAAGATCACTACATTGCAATTGGCACACATCAGGGTTCCCTGATATTCTACCACCAGTTGAGATTTTAGAGACTTTTGAGCTGTATAGGAGTTGAAAAGAAACCCAAAGAAGTCATTTATCTAGCTGAAGAGAATGGATTTTTCCACAGGAAAGGTAAATGAAAAGCATGTATTTTGCATAATGAAACAGATGACAAACTGGGCAAACTGATCTATTAATGAGCTTCCTGTAAAGCAAAATTGCAGGAGAATGAGCAAGGAGCAGAAGGAATCACTCTAATCTTAAAACTTAACAACTACTTCTAATCAAACTATCTTCAAGGATGTGTGAGTTCTACAACTCCCTCCAATGGTCAGCATTATTTGAATTTAAAAAAGTATTATAAGGTTAAAATATAAAGCTTGTAAACTAGTAATGTATTCAGGTATACAATATTATTGAGAGGAAAACTCATCTACCATGTTAAAATACTGTTAATTACAGATGACAGTTTGCAGTGCTAAGAAAGAAATAGACATGGATTAGTGAATCTGATTCTTCTGGCCACACAAAATACTTCACTCCTTCCTCCTTTGAGAGTTTATTGTCTTTGTGACAGTTCTTCAACATTTGCTTTACCATAAGCTACCTCAAAAAACTGAGCCGAAATTTACTGATATGGGCTTTGAATCAGGACTGTGTCAGTATAACTTGTAACCCTGTCCTTTGCTGAAGATTATAGAATTTTCTAATCTGCAGCTTCCCTTAGAGGAGGGGGGAGACCTAATATCTGGAAGTTGCTGATACAGAAGTTAAGTCTAAATACAGAATGTTCTCTTACTGGAAATACAGACAACCAAGAGCTTGCTTTCTTGGGAGTTACACAAGCAAATTAAGAATCAAATAATGAAGCTGTGACAAAGATCAGCTACTTCATAATACTTCCCATTTCAATGCTGCCCAAAGTCTGTCAAAGAAGCAGTAAATACAATGCAAGAATTAAGAAAGGAAGAAAGAAATCAGGCAGTACTGTTTTTTCCTTACAGCTACACATTGTGTTTGCTGCTATTTTAATCTCAGATTAATACAGTCTGGGTTTTTTTGGGCTGATATCAGATCTATATATTAATGTTTCATCTCTATTTTTTACACTGGTAATTTCTTCCACATAGACTTTGCAATATATATAGCAATACAAAATCACCCAGAGTTCTCAATGGCACCCAAGGCTGTGTTCTGCTTTGCATGTTTAGACAGTCAAGAAAAAGTGGCTTATCCGGGGTCATTGAGCAATTGAAAACTCCTTTCCCCCATTTCTCTGCAAGCAATGCTATTTGAGGGAGTAGAAGATGAGCCTTGATGCTAGTAAGGAGGATGGAGTTCCTAATGACTGAGGCAGGAGCTTAAGGAAGCAAGGCTAAGTGGATAATTGTGGAGGTTAGTGATAGCAAGGACCAGGAAGTCCAGTTATGTTGCATGTTATACCTGTGTGACACTGAATTTTAATTTAAGTTTCTTCCCATTGGAAGAAAAGCCGTAGAGTTTATTCCTTCCATTTAGAAAGAAAAACAACCATGGAAATGACAAGATGTCTTTGGGAAACCATCTGCTCTGTTGGAGCTTATGTATAGGGTGAGGAGGAAAGGCTTTGGCCATGCATCTTCCCAGAATGAGATTTTCAGAATACACACAAGAGGCAAAAAAAGCCTCAAAGCAGCCCAAAACCTCATGTTCTGTCCTTAGGTCACCTTGAAAGCAAATCAATGCCTTTGGAATTGAAAAGATATATAGAAGATAAAACAAGAGTATCTCCAGCTCCTATGCAAACACATAGATAGATATCCTTTATTTCATAGAATCATAGGATTGTCAGAGTTGGAAGGGACCTCAATGATCATCCAGTTCCAACCATCCATTAGATCAGGTTACCCGGGGCCCCATCAAGCCTTGTTTTAAGAGCTTCCAGGGATGAGGCTTCCACAACCTCTCTGGGCAACCTGTTCCACTGCCTAACCACCCTAATAGTGAAGAACTTCTTCCTAATATCCAGCCTAAGTCCACCCTGCTGGATACACCCATTACCCCTGGTTCTATTACTGTCTGACCTCCTAAAAAGTCCCTCACCACCTTTCTTTTAGGCCCTCTTCAGGTACTGAAAGGCTACAATAAGGTCCCCTCGGAGCCTTCTCCTCTGCAGACTGAACAATCCCAACTCTCTCAGTCTGTCCTCATAGGAGAGGTGCTCCAGTCCTCTGATCATTCTCGTGGCCCTTCTCTGGACTCGCTCCAGCACCCCCATATCCGTCTTGTAACAGGGGCTCCAGAACTGGACGCAGTATTACAGGTTATATCTATCAAGTTATATGTTTAGCTTAAAATTCGTTGCTGAACAGGGTATACTGGTATGGGGAGTGTCGTGGTTTAGGCCCACCCAGCTGGCACTAAATACCACACAGCCACTCACAGAATCACAGAATCATTACGGTTGGAAAGGACCCTCAAGATCACCTAGTCCAACCAATAGCCCTACACTACACTTATCCCTAAATCATCCCCTGAAGAAACACATCTATCCTCTTCTTAAAAACCTCCAGGGATGGTGACTCCACCACCTCCCTGGGCAGCCTATTCCAATATCTCACCACTCTTTCAGTAAAGAAATTCTTCCTAATATCTAATCTAAACCTACCCTGGCACAACTTAAGCCCATTTCCTCTTGTCCTGTCACTAGTCACAAGGGAGAAGAGGCCAACACCCACCTCCCTAGAATGACCTTTCAAGTAGCTGAAGAGAGCGATAAGGTCTCCCCTCAGCCTCCTCTTCTCCAGGCTAAACAAGCCCAGCTCCCTAAGCCTCTCCTCATAAGGCCTGTTCTCCAGAGCCCTGATTAGCTTGGTTGCCCTTCTCTGCACCCTCTCTAGTAGCTCAATGTCCTTCCTATACTGCGGTGCCCAAAACTGCACACAGTACTCGAGGTGCTGAGTACCAGTGCCGAGTACAGTGGCAAGATCACCTCCCTGCTCCTGCTGGACATACTATTCCTGATACAAGCCAGGATGCCATTGGCCTTCTTGGCCACCTGGGCACACTGCTGGCTCATGTTCAACTGGCTGTCAATCAGCACCCCCAGGTCCTTCTCTGCTGGGGAGCTCTCCAGCCACACCTTCCCGAGCCGGTAGCGCTGCTGGGGGTTGTTACGACCAAAATGCATGACTCTACATTTACCCTTATTAAAACTCATCCCATTGGCCTCTGCCCATTGATCCAGCCTATCTAGGTCCCTCTGCAGAGCCTGCCTACCCTCAAGCAGATCAACACTCACTTCTCCCCAGTGGGATGGGGAGGGCCAAAGGCTTAAGGTCTGCTCTAGCACGCTTCCTACCCTCCGCTGTCACTTAACATGGTGTCTGCAGAGTTGTTCCTCTCCCACCCCACTGCCCTTTTTTGCTCCCAAAAGCCTGCCCAGCAGCTTTTTGCTTTCTTAAGTATGTTATCACAGAGGTGCTTCCACTGTCACTGACTGCCTCAGCCTCGGCCAGAGGCAAGCCTGACTTGGAGCTGAGGGAGCTTCTAGAAGCTTCTTAGAGGAGCAACTGCTGTAGCCTCCCAGCTACCAAAACAACATTTAAAATATGGATATATTCCTACATTTTTTTAAAAAACAACATGTCTTTCCTTTTCTCATTTAGCTTAGATATGTTTTCTTTGCATGTGAATATAAACTGTAAATTAAAATTGAAACGATTATTAGACAAACAGGTTATGATATAAATAATTTGTGGGCTTACATTTCACTCCACAATATTTTGAGGGCCAGATCCTGAAAAAGTGTGAAGAAGAAAACATATTAATCCCAGTTCATACTCTAATAATTCAGTAGTAAATATTTTATTATTTTTTTACTATGTGATGATACACTGTGATAGGGGAAGAAGGGTGTTTAGTATCATATTAATAGCAAAAAGTAGCTATTTAGAGGGATGAGAAATTTAAGATCATTTTTGTTTATTGTTTACATCCAGAAGATGCAATAGCTTTTGCTTTTTGGTCCATTTTCTTTCCAGAAAAAAGAGATGGGATATTAACTTGGACAATAGGTGCTCCTGTCAGCAGTGTGCCCAGGTGGCCAGGAAGGCCAACAGAATCCTGGCTCATATCTGAAATAGTGTGGTCAGCAGGATTAGGGTTGTAATTATCCTCTGGCACTGGTGAGGCCACAGCTTGAACACTGTGCTCAGTTTTGGGCCCCTTATTACAAGAAAGGCATAGAGGTGCTGGAGTTTGTCCAGAGAAGGGCAAAGAAGTTGGTGATGGGTCTAGAGCACAAGTCTTACAAGGAGCAGCTGGCAGAACTGGGGTTGTTAAGTCTGGAGAAAGGAAGGAAGTTGTAGTGAGATGGGGGCTGTTCTCTTCTCCCAAGTAGCTAGCACTAGACAAGAGAAAATGGCCTTTGTTTGCACCAGGGGAAGTTCACGTTGGATGTTAGGAAAAATTTCTTCACTAAAAGAGTTGTTAGGCACTGGCACAGGCGGTCCAGGGCAGAAGTGGAGTCACCACCCCTGGAGGTGTTCAAAAAACATGTAGACATGGCACTTAAAGACATGGTTTAGTGGGCATGGTGATGCTGGGTCTATGGTTGGACTTGAGAAACTTAGAGGTCTTTTCTAACCTTAATGATTCTATGAAATTCTAGCATATCTACAAAACTGTAAGGTTTGCAATGTTACTGGATCCAGCCCAATACTCATGCTGGTTTTAGTGGGGATTTGGTGAAGTGCTGTTTGTGATTAAAGTAGGCATGCAAACATGGATCGTAATTAGCTGATGTTAGATTCTGTTTAGCCAACTATGTGCCACAAAAGGTTTTTCCTTACCTATAATAACAAAGTCATGCTCATGCCATGCATATTGTCCCTGTACAAAAGGGAATACATCATGTGCTCAGATTCCTTTCAGTATTTACTTCAGAAAACACACAGTCAACTAAGCAAATTTCAAAAAAAGGTCAGCTTTTCATTTCCTTTTAAGTTTTAGTAGTGTGGTTCTTTTTCCTTTGCCTTTTGGGGGTTGTTGTTGCTGTTGTGCTTTTTGGGTTTTTTTGCTTTTTTTTTTTTTATGTTTCCTTTAAGCTCCCTACAGAAAATCAATTGTTTAGTCTTTTTTTTTTTAAGTAGAATGCATTTTATGTCTGTGCACTTACATGCACTCAAACATTCTCATTAGAGAATTATTATTTTTAGAATTATCATGCAAATTGAATCTCAGATTGGTCTGAGCCTCCAGCATAGCTGCATATTAAATGAAATGCCCCTCCTTGCAGTACTGCATTTGAATATATCTTATGCTTTGTATGTGTTTAACTCTGCACAGGGAAGACCTTGTTGCTTGAGGGTGAAAGGAAATCAATTTTTACAGTGATTCCTCCATTAAACACAGATGTATCAGAGGTCATTCTTGATCCATATGCTGTCATTGTTTATTCATGGGGGATAAGGTAGTTCTCAAGTTAGGAGAGAAATTTTCCATTAGGACTTAATGCAGTAGCTCAAGATATAAAAGCCTGATGTCTTAGTGCACCCTGGGAAAGTGGTGAATTTAAGTCATTACAGAATCACAGCAAGGTCTTGGAAGCCTCTGTCACAATAACTTGGTGTCGTCTGAGGTAAAATGGAAAAGAATTGTCCAGAGGAAGAACAAAAGAAATGAAGCCCTAGTTTACCAATCTATATTATTTACACAAAGACCCAACATTAATGGAAAGTGCAGATTAGGAACTCTGGCACAAGACTTCTTTTGAACCTCAGTGGGAGAAATTCTATTTTAAAAGTCTGGGTTTTTAATTTTTTTTCTCTTCCATTCTTTCTTTAGATCTTGTTTTATTTTTACACTTGCAGAAAAATGAAAAATGAAAAGCTGCAAGGCTTCTCTTCTGTCTATGAGCAATAGCACACAGGTCATAGACCAAGGAACAGTACTGCTACATTATTGCTGAATCTCACCAAAATTAATTAAATAAGTAATTGAAATAAAGTAAATAAGATAGAACTTGCCACGAGGTTTCTAAAGAAGAAACCTTGCAGCTAGCAGTGACTTTGAAGTTATACTTGTTTTCTATTATTTTTTGGTATTATTGTTATTCCATGGAGATGTGTTGATGTTTGGAGTACATGACCTATGTGCAGTCCCTTGAGGATGTCAGAGATCTGAGAGCCATTGTTGTGAATGTGTTCATTAGGTATGAAGAAAAAGATACTGATCTAAATGCAACAGAATGTCAAACCTCTCCAGATTTTGATGTTGCTATTAAGGACAGAGCTAAATAACCATCCAGATATGGCACATTTCTGTGCTTTGTTTTTCCAGAGTAAAGTTAAACAGCTTTGCTGAAAAAAATCAGAAACCAGCTGTGTTTTGGGGGGATTGGTGGTAATAAATATAAGAAAAAAAATTCTGAAAGCTAATGTTTCTAATCCTACTCTTATGAAAGTCCATATCAAAACTAAAACCATTTTAGGAAAACACAGGTTGAACCTAATGTTCCTGATGTTTGTAATGACACTTTTCAAAATGCTTTGCAAATCATAGAATCATAGAATTGTCAGAGTTGGAAGGGACCTCAAAGATCATCTAGTTCCAACCCCCCCGCCTGGCAGGGACACCATCCACTAGATCAGGTTACCCAGGGCCCCATCAAGCCTTCTCTTAAAAGCTTCCAGGGATGAGGCTTCCACAACCTCTCTGGGCAACCTGTTCCACTGTCTCACCACCGTAATGGTGAAGAACTTCCTTTTAATATCCAACCTAAATCTACCCTCCTCTGGCTAACACCCATTTCCCCTGGTTCTATCACCCAATACTCAATGTTGTACAGTAACTTATCTGGAAAAGGTCCCTAGATATAATAATACAGGCCTGTTAAGTTGTATTTCTGCTAATTTTCTTGTAGTATAATTGGCCTTACAACTCTCTTTTTGTTAGGCATAGTACACACATAAAATTATAGACAACATATGCCTCAAAGGACTTAAAATCTACGTGAATATGACAAACAGAGGGAGTATGATTATTCCCAGATTATAGATATTAATATAAGATACAGAGAAAGAGAGGCTCTCCCATGCAAAACTATGTGTGAGATCACCACCCATAGTTCTTAACAGTATTTAGATATGTGTTCAGTTCACATTGAGATAAATGGAAATTAAGTGTCATGCAAATCTTTTTGACACTTAGGTAACAGATCCAAGAACATATAGGGAGAAAAAGAGGGCACTGTGCCTTATATCTTGAATCATTCATGTGGGCTTACCCATAGATCTGTTAGAGTGCCCCAGTTCCCAAACAAGTCACAGTTTTTGGTTTGGAGTGCTTTCAGCCAATTAACAGAAATTTCCTTATTTTTTTCAACTAAGTGACATGCATCATAAGCACTGATATTCATATATTTGTCTAGCTCACTGTCTTCTAACTCCTTTGGATGCACTTATTTCTTATATTGCTCATTAAAAAAAATAAAATATCTCCCAATTACTCAATGTAAACAAATTAAGAGAAAGTGCAGAGCTTCAGTACAATTTACTTGAACAGAAGGTATGAAACATTAGTATCGATGCATTCCAGGACTTGCTAGCAAAACACAACTAAATTTAGCAGCCAGAGATATTGATTTGATTAAAAATGGTTTAAGACTTGTAAATGTCACTGGAACTTAGCAAAATGAACATTATTAAATCCTTCTGGTGATGGGGAAAACTAACAAAGGGATTTGCAGTGGTTTCTGTAATTAATTGCTCTGTCATGATTTATATTAACTTACAGTACAACTCCATTAGCTCAGACCTGTCATCTCTGCTCAAGGAACCACCAAGTAATCACTACCACATTAAAGAATAAATTAGTTTTTGGCTTGGAGCCTAGTTGTAGAATGTTTCATTTGTGTCTGCTGTAGACATATGTACCTAATAAAGTTGGGAAGAATGAGTTAAACTATGTATATATCAATGTCAGCTGACTGTATTTTAGAGATGATATGATTAGCATTGTTCATTAGGCCTAATGAATCACTTAATTTCTGTTGCTTGCCTCCTGTTTTGGTGAACACCTTTTGATGAACTATGAAGCAGGAGATGACTGAAAATAGGTAGGTCTCCTGAGATCCTCCTTCCTTCACATTTTGTGGCCTGTGGTTGTAGTAATAACTTCATATGGTTTTTGTTAACACTTCATTACCCCAGACTTGGATAAATTATCCTCCTGTTTCTTCCCCAGTTGCAGACATGGGTGAAGCCAAAGTCTTAGCTACTACTTACAGTAGATTATGGGATTTGTGAGGTTCTATCAAATCATCTCTGACTTTGATAGTTTGAAGATGTTTTAAGTGGTTTTTCTGTTAGTGTGTTACAGCTTGCTCAAGAAGTTCTACTTTTCCATGTGTGCTGTAACAGTCTTCTGAGCCTGCAAATTAAGTCTTCAACCAATTTGTTTTCTTTGTTTCCACCACCCCCCAGGTTCTGAGTAAACACCCCTCAGTACCCTCGAGGCATGTCAGTGCATGGCCAGGGAGGCAGCAGTGGCACTTTGAACGTGCAGCTGGTTATTCTGAAGTGTCATGTAGTTAAACAAGCATTGTGGGCAGACTTCATGACTTGTGAATGTGCATTACATGTAAGCCCTCAAAGGCTTTGTTGTGCCCTTGAAGCTTTCAGTCTTTTCACTAGCTACTGAAATTCAAAATGTGTCCTTTATTAGCTCTGTTGTTTGACCTAGCACATGATTATCCCTTCCTTTTAGCCAGCAATAGAAGCCACAGTAACAGCCTTGCTGTTTCTACTGTTTCTTAGTATTTATGGGGTGTTGCATGGGTCTCAGTTCTCCTCCCTGACCTCAGTGAGAATGTTGCCCTTGGAACCAAAATAAGAACCCGTGTGTCAAAACAGACACGCATCAGTTACCTAATGCCAAATGCATCCAGATCCTAAATGTTCTTGTAGCTAGACAAAGTTTGGACCTAGGCTAGTCAAGAAAACTTAACATGACTGCAAGCAAGCCAGGCTCAAGAGAGTTGCCTGAATTAATATGCCAGCTGTATTAATATGCACAAGCTTAGGAGTGGGAGATGAGTCAGTGTGGCAACCCAAGGAGAGGGAATAAACTGGCCAGACAGCAGAGATGTGGGCTATTAAGTGGGTATTTTGATGAGGTGTCATGGACACAACTGACGGCTTGGAGTGATGTCGCATTCCTCCTGATCAGCTGCAACTTGAGACAGTTACAGCTGCGGTAGGGTCAGCTGCAGGGCACACATAAACCGAGTGCGCTCCTAAAATATGCAGTGTTTTCACAGGTTCTACTGGACACTGATTATATAGAATTTAAACAATTATATACTTTATAGAAATGGTAATTTCCTAGTGTCCCAGAGAAAAAGCCGAAGCCATGTCTGGCATGTTCACAGAAGCAGTCAGGGCACGGATTTTCGTAAGCCCTCCATCTGTTGGTGCCAACACAAGGACAGGCAGGAGTTTCATACCTCCTTTCTACAGAGGAGTCTATGCCATCCCCCACTTCTTTCGGTAGATACCTGTAGTAAAACTTGCTGGTTTTTTTTAACTGTGAGTTTATCAGATCTCTTGGCATGATGACTGCTGTGTCTTTATTTGAGTGCCATAGCACAAGCATTAGGTTCAGTGGCAAGAGACACTGTCATTTGTAGTGTCCCAGACTGTTAATCTTTAAATATTGTCGCATCAGCCAGCTCTTTTCTACACATGCCATCATGACTGGCAGTGCCAATCTACTATTTATGTGGATTATGTTCAAACCATCTGTTTTAAAATAATAGTAATGATCTCTTGAATAGAAATCTGTATGTTGACGTAAAAGTACAGGGCAGTGCTAGAAAAGCATTTCAGAATAGATAGATATTAATTTACAAATGTTCAGTGATGGAATAGATTTATATCTATTAAGTAGTCTCAGGAGGAAGATGAAACCAGGCCAATTTTGCCTGCCCCCCCCCCATTATTTTGTTGGACACAACTTGGATCAGAGTTTGTTCCAGTGTTTGCAGGCAAGCCTAGTTTTATTTTTCAGTTCAGACCTAGTGGGAGTTACTCGAAGTAAAGTAGTTGTGATCCTAATACCCCCCACAACCTTGTAAAAAGTACAGATCACTATCCAGACCTTGTGGTTTGGTCTCACATTTCTTATGCAAGCTTTCAAAAATAGCCATGAGATGAAATAGTGCTTTTGTACAAACTCAATGGAAACTGGGAGGGAGAAAACCTCAAGAGAATATCAGTTGTCAGGAGATTTCAGTATGTTCTGAATTCAGTGGGAATAGAAAATCTGTGACAATAGCTTTTCTTTTAAAGACTGACCTAAACCTCTAGTTTTAAATCTAGTCTTCTAGACTTCTTGCTCAGACCCATCACAAAATATTTTAGCACTTCCCTTCCTTGTGCCAGGCAAAATCAGGCACTGTTGTCTAATTTGCATTTCCAAAGAACCTACAACTGCAGTCTCTCCAGTGAGTGTTGAAGTGCAGAGACATAGAAAAGCTTTTAATTGTATTTAAATTATTATTATTTTTTTTACGAGTCTCAGAGAATATAATGAGTTAAATCTAGTTTAAGTCAGTTCTTACCTTAGGTAAACATGTGCATTTCTTAAGCCAACATGGTTCTTAGGTGTACTTTTCTATTGCTAAATCTAGTTGTTTAAATTTGGGAATATATTTGCCAAATTAGGGTCTGATATGATCACAGTAAAGCAAGGAAGTATATTCTCCTCTCAGATACCTTCCATTAACATCAGAGCACTTCCATCCCTCAAGTCAAGGGATGCTTTACTTGAAGAGCTGCTAAATAATGACCATGGACTTTGTCTGTGGCAATTTATAGTCATCTAGGCTCTTTGAGGTAGAGGATGTATTTAGGCATGATGTGCTGTGTACCCACCCCCCCTCTGCTGCTGTGGCCATTTATGTTACCTGGGAAGGTTTCCTGGAGATGCAGGTCCCCAGCAACCTGGGATCATTCATCTACCTTTTCTCCTCTTGTGACAGCAGTAAGGTAAGTGGTATGTAGTAAGAGAGAAACAGGAACAACAGATACCTAGGGTTTCTAGTATGCTGAGGTGAGGTGTTGGTCCTCTCTGTGCTCTTATCTCTGCATCGAAATCATCTGTTGCAAGGAGAAACCTCTCTTTTGAGGCTTCAGAGGTCAAAAAAGAGGCTTATCTTTTGATAAAGGGTTTCTTGTCAGGATTGCTCCACTTTTGTCTTCTTCCCAGATAAGATCTTCCACTGTGAAAAGTTGGTGGAGATCATGCAAGTCTGGTAGCTAAGATCCACATAATGTTCATGAGGACATTTGCACAATTGTTTAGGGCTGTCTGTATATGTGGTTGTGGCAAAATCTTACATGAGTAGCTCTTGTTTCCAAGATTTCCTTCAAAATCATAAGGATTGAGACTGAGGAAAATTACATATGAGACAATGAAATGACTAAACCTACTGAAATGGCACTGCCTTTGAGCCCTAGCCTTAAGCAGAAACTCTCTGTAGCTGTCTAGGTTTATGTGCTAGGTCTTCTTCTTCACCTATTCTCGGGGAAAACCCCACAGCTCTGTCAGTATTCAGAAATCTCTGTGCTAAATGTCCAGACAGCTCCAAGATTGTTTTGATCTTAACAGCAAGAAGAAAAAATATCCTAGTGATTTATCTATATTCGCATCTATTTTACCTATTGCTCTGAGAACAAGGAATTTAATTTGTTCTCTGGGAGTCTGTTGCACTATTTTACCCTTAAAGCTCTTTGTCAGATTTTCCCCCTCTGCAGTCTTGCTCCAATTCCAGCTGAGTTACTGGTAGTGAACCAGCACAATCTTGAATTTAATGTAACTAGTGGTAAAATGTCAAAGTGAGTAGTATTTGCATTGTCAGAATTGTAGCTAGATGGGACTACAGGAAGCTTTTGCCCCTTTCATATATGCTAGAGCCTGAGTCTTTGCAAACAGTCACAGTAGAAGAACATATAATCGTGCTTAGTTACTAACCTCTTTCATATTTTAATGTGAGTACTGTTCTTACAGGCAGAATAATTGATACTAATGTTGCTATTATAAATTATTATTCTGCAATCATTGCCTTTTAAGAATGTGCTGATGATCTATATAACCATGGGTTTCTCTAGGTGGAAAACAGTCAGTGAAAGTCAAGTTTTCAACATTTGATCACTCATCACCCAGTAATTGATAATCTCACACATAAATGTCATATAACCTGTTCCAACATGCAAATCAAATATGCCAAAAGAAATAGCTTCCACACCTAAAGTTGAAAAAATTAATCAAGGTTTTTAATATGTTCCTTGATAATCCTACAGTTCAATAAAATCCTTGGCCATAACCTGACAGCAGGTCCTTTTCACTCCAGAGATTGCTCATTAATGAAGCTTAACAGTTTTTGTTACATGTTACTAAAATCTATTACAGGTCTTGTTGGGTGCTTCTCCCGTCAAAGACCAGTACACTAGCAGCTCAGAGATTACGATGTCGCCGCTTGCCCAGAGCTCTGTCTTCTGTTTCAGTCCCTTCAAGAAATGACATTGTGTCTCTGCCTTCCTCAGTATGCTTCAGAAACCCAAGTTTTATTCCTGAGAAAATGAACCCATGTGTCCTTTTGGTTCATTCCCTTTGGCATCCTGTGTTCCAACTTATTTCTCCAGTTCTACTTCATGAACAGAGACAATTTACTGTCCTTGATTAACTACAAAGATCTATTAAGTATCTAAACTTGATCTGAGGAGCTCAACAGGTAGAGATCTTGGGATGTGGTGTACAGTTTCAGAGTGGCAGAACTCAAAGTGGTGAACCCACGTGGCTCAGTGCAGGGTATTTGGAAAGTAACATTACCAGCAGCAGTAATCGACTTTATACTACACCACTACAGTTCATCAGCATCACTTCTGCTGCTCAGCTTGGCTCAAGGTCTTGGAAAATTTTCTATTGCACTGTCTAAGTAACCTTACTACTTCTCAACTCAAGTCATTGGTCCATCTTCAGGCTAGCATATCATCTTTCTTTAGGAGCTTGAACTAGTCATTGCCCAAACCCAAACACTGCTGCAATGTTTTATTCCTTAAATGTTTCTTAGCCTGACTTCTGGGAATGTCACTAACTGTCAATTCTTTAAAGAACTAGTTGTTTGCACTGAGAAGGTAGCAGGTCTCTGCCAACAAAGGACTATCAACCAAATTAGCAAAAACAGCTAGGGTCAAATGCTTAGATCCCAGCATTTCCAAACTTTGAACTAAACAGGGAACAAAAGCTGTAAATCATGCAGACACTCCTGAGCTTTGCAGAGGTATTTCTGCAGTGTTCTACCAAAGCCTGTCAGATTAAATATTTTTGGACTCAATCTTGGAAAAATGAACTTAAAAAAATATTATAGTAACCCAGGACAGAAGCCTAAAGCTAAAATAACTGGGAACACTATGACAAGGAGGCCTTTTAATGGTGTGGTTTACATTGCTTTATATGGATAATCTTTGGCTGGTAGAGTACAAGGGAAAAAAAGTTGATGCTGAGAGGCATGTACAGAACCAAAGCAAAGAACCTCTGCAGAGCAGGGCAGAAAAAGAGCTACAAGCAGTTTGGCAAGTGATTGGGCACTAAAGCGATGGCAAAATTATGTGAGATGATGTCTGGAAGACCAGAGAGAAATCAGCAAGTAGGGAGAAGAGGGTGCAGAGAAGGGCAACCAAGCTAATCAGGGCTCTGGAGAACAGGCCTTATGAGGAGAGACTTAGGGAGCTGGGCTTGTTTAGCCTGGAGAAGAGGAGGCTGAGGGGAGACCTTAATGCTCTCTTCAGCTACTTGAAAGGTCATTCTAGGGAGGTGGGTGTTGGCCTCTTCTCCCTTGTGACTAGTGACAGGACAAGAGGGAATGGGCTTAAGTTGTGCCAGGGTAGGTTTAGATTAGATATTAGGAAGAATTTCTTTACTGAAAGAGTGGTGAGATATTGGAATAGGCTGCCCAGGGAGGTGGTGGAGTCCCCATCCCTGGAGGTTTTTAAGAAGAGGATAGATGTGTTTCTTCAGGGGATGATTTAGGGGTAAGAGTAGTGTAGGGCTATTGGTTGGACTAGGTGATCTTGAGGGTCCTTTCCAACCGTAATGATTCTGTGATTCTGTGAAATCAGGGTAAACAGAGGCAATGGTACTGGCAAAAGTCATATTATGTTTGAGAAACTGTGTCTGCTTCTGCTGGAAAATAGTAGCTGTCTAGGAGAGAGATCTGTTAGCAGAGAGTAAAGGGCAGGAGACTGAGTTGTAGCCAGCAAAGACACATGCATGCTTACAGTATTCTGGGATCTACTGAACCAAGCAGGCTTCAGCAGACTGGGAAACAGCTCTGTGTTAGTTAGGCTGCATCCAGGATACCGAAAGAATTTTTTTTTTTTTAATATGCAGCAAACTATGCATTACCTACTGAGTACTCACTCTTGCATATCTGTATAAGAGAGGTGGAGTGTAGCACAGTCCTGGGAGCTTGCTTTTCCCTACTTGGATGCTGATTTGGTGGACCCCAATAGACCTGCCTTGAATCTGCAATGGAACAGGAAAGAGTCCCTGCTTCCGTGTTGTGAGGGGTGTGTGTGTGCACCAGCATCCCTGGTGCCAGGTGAAAAGAGGAAGAATGGAGTGCCTTAGGAAAATGCATGTGCAGTTTTGTAAACTTACTGCTTTCATTGTGATGTGCTGTTCTTTCTTATGGCTTTTATTAAAAATGAACACAGTTTTACTAGCAGAAGATTAAGGGCAATACATGCTGCATCTTTTTCTGAGGTGATTATTTGGTATGTGGTGTCACTAACTTCAGAAATTAAAGAGCTGCATGCAAGAGCTAGACACTGACCCATTTGAAAATTCGAAGGCCAATTTAAAAGTCATGGGTGCTTATAGTCTTGGTTAGGTCAGGATTTTTGTGCATTTTTCTTTTTTGTGTGTACCTTTCAACATATTTGTAGATCACATTTGTAGCCTTTTGGTCTTTTTAGAGTTAAAAGTCTAGCATGTAAGAACCCAAAAGTTTAGGTCCTCGTGTCATCCGCTGACTCTAGGACTTAGAGCCTGATGTTCTGCATCATCAAAAGTGCTGTCAGCAAGGCTTATGCCCTTCCTGGGGATGTTTCTGCCTTCTTCTGAGGCCCTTCCCCATGGCTTAGGGCTGGTTGAGTTCTGCTGCATAGAGTGATGTGGTCATGGCTGTGTCTCACCCGAGGAACCTAGCAGGTTGGGTGGAGGTGGCAGGAAGACCTCCATCATCTCCCCTGAGTCCTGCTTCCGCACATTTGCACTGGGTGTCTTCTCCCCAATGCTGACAGCTGGGCAGACCACTGCTTTGCCCAGCCTCCTTGGGAAAATACTAACACAACTTTCAAATCCAGGTTTTGGTTTTGATTATTTGTTTTATTTGTTCTTTTATTTCCTTTTTCCTCTGTGTTACAATAATAGAGTTGACTCAAGTGACTCATAGTGCCTGTCCCCTTTATAGGCAGCCATGCAGCTCTTGCAGGGCATCGTTCTGAGCTCTCCAAAACTGATGGAACATCAGACCTATTTTTCTCTCAAGCGCCAGCACCAGATTGTCCCATTGTCTTTCTCCTGAGCAGCACAGACACAGTTTTTGCTGTCGCCTTGCCCCTGCCAGGTCAGGTTTTAACTGTGAGTCTCTGTTGCTTGGGGCAGCTCCCAGCTTTCCTTTGGGCAGACCCTGAGGGCAGGGCACCCTTGCCCACTCTCTTCCCCCTCCTGCCTTCCTAGGCTGGCCCATGTTCCGACACCACCCAGCCCCACAGCACCTTCAGATGCAGGCAAGGGAGTCCAAGGAGGGATTTTTTGGCACTGAACGGCCTGCGACGGTGTGTGCTCCCCTCCAGGGAGCCGTGGGGGCGTGCTGTGGTTTGCGGCTGGTCTCCTTTCACGCCGGGATGGGCAGCCAGAGGTGTGCCTCTGAGTCATTGCATCCCCTGGGCTCCTCAGGGCCTGGCACGGCTTAGTCACCACCACTCGCCTGGAGCCCTGCCCCGGCTCCCTGCTGGCTGCTGGTGGCACCCATGTCTGCTTTCCCTAGGAAAGCTCGCTTCCTCGCACCTCAGCGGCACAACCCGTGGGCCCCAGTGGACAGCCCTCTGATTTTGGGCTCTCTGGCACAAAGCCACCGTGGCCAGGCAGTTCACCGGGAAGGCCAAAGAGGCTGTGGGCCCCATCTTGCTGCCCAGGCCCTCCTCTGGTGCCAGCAGGCAGGGTGGTGGGAGCCTGGCCTTGGCTGCCTGTGTGAATGCCCTGTACGTTGTGTAAAAGCGTATCTTGTCAGGAAACTTGCAGCAAGCCGTGGGAGAATTTGGCACCGGATACTGGAGTGGAAAATATTAACAGCCTGTTAGAAAGTCTGGCTTGTGCTGCTGAGGAGAAATTGGCAATTGGCGGGGGTACAATTGGTGTAGGAAACTCCTGAGCTCCTCTGTGCGAGGGCTGCGCTTGTGCTGTGCATGAGGATGGGAGTTATTGTAAAATAACGCAAGCTCTTGTGAGGACCCAGAGATGCTGGCTAGAGCCAAGTTGCAAAAGAGCACTACAGTAACTATTTCTCTGGTTCAAAAAAGTCACATTGAAAAAAACGAAAGTAAAAGAGGCAATAAAATTAAAAAAAAAGGGGAGGGGGAAAGAAGCTCAGCTCAGTAAAGATGGCACCTTTAGAAAACTGTGTTACCAACTGGAACTGAAATGATCATGCTAAATGTAAACCACTCCTCTACTTCCACCCCTGTCCTGTTCAGCATGTGCAAAGGGCAGGTTTTCAGAGGTGTTTGGCTTTGGCCTATTTCTGCTTCTGCTGAAGTCACATGAAATCTTAAGAGGATTCTTTTAAGAAGTTACATCAACACAGCCTGTTTTTTAAAAAATCCCACTCAGAATCATTTGAACCATAAACCATCCATTAAAACATTTCTGGCAGTGATATTGACTCAGCTTAGTGTGACAGTGACTATGATACTGTTAGATGTCCATCTGGCTGTGTTTGCTCCAGAACTCTAATTGAGCAGCTTAGTTGAATGTGGCAGTGGCAGTGACATTCCCTTCACAGCTATGTCCCTCACCTATGTGGGAGAACACCTCCAGAGTGCCAGTGATGCACCAGTGGTTGTACCAGGCCCTGCTTTGCCCCTTCTCCATACACAGAAGTAAAAGGAAGATATGGCATTTTCTGTAAACACACTGGGCTGTGAGCTGTTGTGGGTAAGCAGCACGTACCCTGCAGGCTCCTCAGTGGCTGGTGACCTTTGGCGTGGGTACGTCTAACAGAAATGGCAACTGTTTTAGCTGCAACCAGTCCAAAAATAATTGTGATCATTTTTTTCCTATTGCACTGTGCTGAGGAAGAACTTAGTGCTGTTGCTGTTCAGACTTGACTACCATCAGTAAGCTGCTTTTGGAAGAGGGAGCAATGTAGAGTCAGAGGCTTGGTCTTTTAAAAAATTTAGTAATTGGATCTAGAAACTCCAGGTGTGGCTTATGTTTTTCTTTCTCCAAGACTAAATGCTACCAATGCATACAGGTCAAATATTTGAGGTTTCTAGCTCTTTTAATTCTGATACACATCTATTGCAGTAACTAAAGTTTTTGCTGGTTATGGATGGCATTGTGAATATAAAAGTCTTAATTTATGGATGATTTAAGACAAAAAGAGTTTTAAAGTCCTCCTGTGATCCAGCAGTTCATGAGTGCTTCAGAAATGTCTTCAAAGCCCATACTGCATATGAATGCCAGTCTATAATCTCTGCTGATGTGAAAACATTGCCTTCAAAAAAGAGTCCCAGTTAAGAACTGCATTGAAATAAATTTCAGGTTCAACGTAGATCATCGATCACAATGGCATTAAAATGTTGCTTTAGTCACATAAAGTAGACTTGAAAACTAGAAAATGTTAGTGCTGAAGTTAAAGGCAAAATTCAACAACCCGAAACCATTAACAGGAAAGTTGTGGCATTGATTAAAAAAATTATCTGGCAATAATCTCTTGATGTGCTAACATGAACTTTAACAGTATTTGCAATTCTAGCTAATTAAGATTTTGTTAGGTAATGCTAAAGGGCATTGGGCCAATAACTTCATTTTTCTAAGTGGAACACTGCAGTTATCCAAAGTATGTTATGCTCTTGTAACTTCAAATAAAAGAGAGGGGGAAAAAGCCAAGCCTGGAGTGCTGCTGTACCCCAATGACCACTGGCTGCTAAGCCAGCTATTTATGGATGTTTTAAATTTCCCTGGAATCTGGATCATATATCTGTTGAAGTCCAGAGGTTAGGTGAGGTGTCATGATGTACAGATTCTTTGGTCCTTTTTCTCATTTTTCATGTGAGGTATCCCACATTTGAGGATCAAACTTACAGAGAAGCAGCATGGCCTGGATGATACCCACCCCAGACCCTCCCCAGCTTGTGGTTGATTACTCTGGAAAATAAAGCTGTAGATAGATACTCGTTTTGCAAACATCTGTGTGGTGAATATGTTACAGGCTTCTCAGCTGCTTGGGAGGCTGCCTACCAGCTGCGAGCTCTCACTTTCACAGTCTTGCCTGGAGAAGCCAATGTACCAGCGCTCCCTGGTCAGCCCCGGTGCAGACTCAGCAAGGTCAGCTCTAATTGCCTTCATCAGTACATTAAACTAATCTGATTCTGTGCTGAAACAGAGGAGGACTTTTTGTAAATTCCCTACCACTGGGTTTGCTGTGGGGTTGGTCACCACTAGAAGAATAATGACAGCAAGCATCTAGTCACCAGCATTGATAAACTTGGTGTGTACCCACAGCCTAAGAATTCTCTATATGACAGTACAGACACAAAGGAGGGGTAGAGGTTCAGAGAAATTATTGATGGAATTCCTTTTTAGGTGTTGGGTTGATTAAGTAATTCTGGTATAAAATGTTGCAGTGAATCTTGTTGATGGAAACAAAAAAAAAGTCAAATATCTTACAGGTGAAATTAGATCTTGAGGTCTTATGAAGTGAGGATGGAATAAAGTTGAACACTAGAAAATGCATGATCATACAGGGTGTCCTAGTTGTCACCTGGAAATGACTGTGGAATGAGAAGCCACTTACATGAGGAGCTTGTGGAAAGAGCAAAACGACTTAACATGTAGCAAGAGAAGTATTTGCCATAGGAGCAGGAAATGATTTATGTCACTGCAGAGGCCCTGGGGAACCTTCCTGCAGTATCTTACTCTCTTGGTAAAATTCTGGCATCTTCTGTTCAGGAAAGACTAACTCACTCTGGAGGAGGTGCTCAGGCAAACTGAGACTCCTTCTTAAAAAGGTAAAAGACACTTACCTGTTTTCCTTAGAAAATGAAGGCCGAGAAGAAAGGTTTTTCTTATCAAGCCATCTCATCAGGAAGCCTAATAACAGGGGGAAAAGGAACTTCTTAAACCAATGCACAAAGTTAGCACACAGGCAGGTGATATAAACTGACCATGACTAAGTGCTTCAAAGAAACCCATCAAGGGCAAAAAAATGTAACCTCAAGGAGACTTTTAAGTACTAATAAACAAAAGCACAGAAAATTGCTATGCTATTGAACAGTTGAGTCTGGTGGGACTGGCTGAACAAGTGCAATGTAGGGAAGCATCCAGCAGCTTTTCAAAGGATGTCTTATAGTCCCAACATCTTTTGAAAAAAAGGTTTGATATCTTTCTTGTCTGACAGTCTTTACTTTGAGGAAGCTCTTTTTAATGCTTTGGCCAAAGTAATCTGGCTCTTTCTGGTTATGTGAAATAACAATAATAATGTAAATTTCACTGCTTCATTAGGAAAAAAGTACACCTAGGTGTGATTCAGTAGATAAGACTTCAATAGAGACATTCCTGCATTTTTGTTTGTTTTCGTTTAAGATGTAAATATTTTAAGAAGGTGGTTTTGATTTATTTACATTTTTTAATTAAAAGAAAATTACAGATAAAAGATGCTACAGCAATCATCTTCCTACAAAAGCAAAATATTACAATGTAATTAAAAGGACTCCTGAAATTATAATTAGATTTGAAATTTAATTATGGCTAAAATACTTCATCCCTATGCACAACCGATAACTTATTGATACATAACATTTATTGTAATTTTATTACATTTCTGCTGAGATCTTAATCTACAGACTAAATAAAATCATCAGATTTTGGGAAGGCTTAGATTTAAGTGAAAACATCAGCACAATATCTTCTATTTGTTATACTGTAATTCTTTATTTGTATATTTCTTTTGGATCAAATGCCTTGTTCTTTACTTTGGCTCAGTTCCTCCAGACAAAGAGAATTGGCCCTTGGTATTCAGTAACTGCAATACTCTGCCTTAAACTGAAAAAAAAAAGAGAAGTAGGTGCCAGCTGAAATGAAACTGGTTTAGCTACTTTTCCACCTCACCTGTTAATATTTGTTTTACTGCCTCCTAAATCTCAACTTTGCAATGCATCTGTATTTGCTTCACACACTTTTCTTGCTCAAAATCATTCAAATCCGTAGACATTTTCTGTAATCATCTCCACACATGAGATCTTGTGTTCATTGTCAAATATGTCTTCTGCTAGGAAGAGCAATTCAAGCTGTTGAGTAGATTGCTTTCAGGTGGGTTTGGATTGTCTTTTAATTTTGTTGAGAACTTTATCCATATTAAAGTTTATTCTTCTGTTGGCAATTAAAGCAGAAATGAGGGCCCTAGCAATCAATCAGATGCCCAGTTTGAGAGACTGGAAACACAGAATACAAGAATGTCTCTTCTCATAAGTAAAACAGTCAGACTGACAGCACTGACCTCAGTCTGCATAAGCATAGGAATGGGAGTTGCCTGCAGGGTATTACCCTTATCTGCTTGTGCAAAATTTGTGTCACTATCTCTACATTAGTCATTATCTAATAAAGTTTAGTAAGGAAAGACTGCAGCAGGTCTATTCAATCATACCATCTCTCAATTTAAGGTAAAAGTTATCCACTAACTTTCTACCTGGTCTAGGGAATCCTGCTGTGGCAGGGGGGTTGGACTAGATGATCTTTCAAGGTCCCTTCCAGCTCCTAACATTCTGTGATACTGTTATTCATAGATGTCAGTGTCTCTCGTGACTGCTACAGACAACACTGACAACTCAATCAGCATGAAACTCATTTTTAATATGATCACTAAGTTGATACTCTAACAATGCAGAACTGATTTCTTGCCAACTGACACAAGATATTACTTTTTATTACTTGTGGTTCTAGCATTTTCCTATTGAATCACAGAACATTAAGGGTTGGAAGTGATCTTTGGAGATCACCTAGTCCAACCCCCTTGTCAGAGCAGGTTCACCTGCAACAGGTTACACAGGATGGCTTCCAGGTGGGTTTGGAATGTCTCCAGAGACAGAGATTCTACCACTTCTCTGGGCAGCTTATTCCACTGCTTTGCCACCCTCAAAGTAAAGAAGTTATATATAACTGTAACACCTATGGTAAGTCCTAATAATTTGTTCTTATTTCTGTGTGTCTCTCATATTCAGTTATGGGAAGGTAACTTTTCAATGATATCTGGATAATGTTCAACTATTTCAACTAACACCATAAGAAGTTTCTCTTACAGTACTATTATTCCACGTTTCCTACTTAGGCTACACAGTTAGCTATAAATATCAATTTTATTTTCTTTTCGTCCAATCATATGAATGCAAGTGTGAAATATAGCTTTTCTCAGCAGAAGATCTGAAAGCATTTTACTTAGTTGGGTTATATTTTTGTTATCCATTTACGAACTGGGGAATATAAGAGAAAGACCATCACCTGGTAGGTCTATGGTAGAGTAGGAAGAAGTTCTTTTGGCTTCTTCACACAGGCTGAGTGCTCAGGACCAGTGTTCTCTTGGGATATAATTGCAATCTTCTGTTTAGGAACTATGGTAACAACCACACAGGTAGTGAAAATAGCTTTATTGCATTATATCTGGGGCAATTACCACTTGGGGAAAAAAAAAAAGGCAAAACAACACGACAACAACAAAACCACACCACAGCTTCACATATAGCGTACAGGGGTTATCCTCGGGCTTTGCTGAGGCAGAACCCACCCTCCCCAGGAGAGCTCAGCACCAGCCAGGAGTCGGTGGCTCTTGCTAGGTAAGAAAATGGCTTCAAGTTGCACCAGGAGAGGTTTAGGTTGAACATTATGAAAAGTTTCTTCACCGAAAGAGTTGTTAAGCATTGGAACAGGCTGCTCAGGGAAGTGGTGGAGTTACCATCCTTGGAGGTGTTAAAAAAACACGAGAATGTGGCACTTAATGGCATGGTTTGGTGGGCACGGTGGTGATAGGTTGACAGTTGGACTTGAAAAACTTAGTGGTTTTTTCTAACCATAATGATTCTATGATTCTGTGATTCTATAGTCGTACAAAGAAACTTGTTAAGGAAGTTATTAAGCCTGAGTAGGAAGAAATCAAAGGAATGTTGGCTGAAGAGCCTTTAGGTCTTGCAGTGAACCCTCTATGGGCTTCTGCAGAATGATTCCCACGAATATGCGTTCCATTACTGTACTTTGTCTAGGACCATACAATGACTCTGCCCACTGAAAAACTCTTCAGGTGTCTAACAAATGTGCATCACTGTCATGAAAAGTCACTGACCTAGGAGAAAATTTGCCCTTGTTTCTTCATCTTTTTTGCCTCATGGTAGGCGGGCATCAGTATGAGACTCTGGATGAGAACTGAGCTCATACCTTCAGCTCTACCTGTTTGTTTGCTCTGTGCTTAAGGCCACCATAGATCCATCGAAATAACCTATCTTGAATATGAGAGGTGACAGAAGGAGCAGTTAGGGTGTGATTTGAGAGAGAGAGTTTTGTTTAAAGACTGACAACTTGCCCCTCTGAAGGGCTGATCTTCTTTCATGTTACGTTTTAGAAGGATTATGTGGTTTAAAAAATGTAAAATCTCATGTTGTTCAAGCTATCTGATGGAATGGTGTCAAAATTTACTTGTTATTTGTTTACTTGTCGTTATAGACCGACACAAATTATTTTCAGTTTTAAGGTCTCCATTATATGAGAGTGAAGTAGATTTTTGGGGTTTTAACTGGTTTTAAATTGTCAACACATGATGCAAGTTTAGATGCTGATGTAAAAGGCTGTGTATACCTTTTACATTACGGACTTTAAGGTTAGAAGATGATTTCAAAGTGTAATTCATGGGTACGCATGCTAAAAGATTAACACTTGGATTATTTTGACCGTTTCAAATTCTCATTCATCTCTTTCTCTCAAGTAATCCAGAAAGTGAAAGCAAAAGCAATGCAAATGTATTTTGGGTGACCAAACAGTATAAATACCAAATATCAAACAGTTAAAAGTAATATGCTCACCAAAAAGCCCCCAGAACATAAACTGAAACACTGTTTTTCACAACCTATTCATCAGGTTCAAATATAAACACATTAATGAAAAATTGGTCAGTGGCAATTTGCAAACAGAAGAAATATATTTGCAATAGAGCATTCTTGCTGCTCCACACAGGGAACATGTTGCTCTGTCCATTTAGCATTGATTGGGCTGAAGGGCTGGATCTAAACTGTTAATTGAAATAGGCCATGTTGCCAATAGGACATGCTAGTGGGCCAGTTGTCTGCTGCTGATTTCAACATGACTTTGCCCTGTTTTACTTCCTAGCAGAGGTGCAGCCTTGGAGATCTCAGAGCAGTTCATTTCTTATTAGCAAGCTGTTCCTAATCACAAGCAGTTATTGCAAGAAAAGGAATTTATTCCTTTTCAACCCAGCTAGTATCACCCAGTTAATCTTGCATTCCTCCTGTCCTTTATGAAAAGCATTCTTTTTTTTAAAATAAGGAGAAAGAGTTGATGTTTTAATCTCCTCTTTTTACCTTCTGCATTCCTGTTGTGTCTGATAACAGCTGCACACTTAGCTTTACCTTCCCTTAACAGTGCTCATGAAAATGTCCTTTCAGTCATCTGTACTGCAGTGGAGAAACTGAGTCCACAGAAATAGCCGCCTCGTTACATTCAGTTCATCTTCTAGACAGTGTGATAGCCTTTGGGAACATGACCCTGTGTTCCTTTAAATACCTTCTGAAAGGTCTTCTCAAACCTGTTCTGGATCTTTATTACAATATCTAGTTTCTCTTTTCAGATAACCAAGCATTTGAAATGATGCTGTAGTAACCCTGTTGTACTGCCCTAATTATAACCTATTTGTGTTTTCTCCCAATTGCTCAAAAATTAATGAGCATTCCTTTCAAAGATAATGTATTGACCCTATTTTAGTCATGGTTTTGAGTTACTACATCGCTCTTTTCAAGGTAACCTTGATATTGTTATAGACATACATAATAATTTTGTATGCTGGAACTATCTATATTGATTTGACTGTGGCTTTTGATCCAATAAATCACAACATATTGCTATCTAAGTTTCCCTCAATTTGACTGAGTTTAACTACAGTAGAATGGTTCTCTGGCTACATTAGAGAGCAAACACCAGTCATTTTGTTTAATGGTGTTGAATCTGAGGTGAAAATGTTACATGTGAAGTTACCTCAGGAGCTAATTAGAGGGCTTTTACTTTTGCAGTTTTTATTAATGACCTGTCGACGCTGTATAGTTCATGAAATATTCTGTACATCTACATGCTGATGCTGTGACCTTGTACACAGTAAGAGCACAGATAAGGTATCAGACCTTGACTGCTCTAACACAGAATTTATAGAGTGATTTTCACAATTCAAAGACACAGTTTTCTGCAGAAATAAATTGGCTTAAAATCTTAGAAAAATATAAAACATGTAATTAAAGGGGGCATCTCTTATACTACAAATGGACCTAGGTGAACTGGTGTGGAAAAGAATAAGATTTCCCTCACCTCAGAAAATAAATTAACTGCTGAAAAAGCCAAAGCTACCTTTTCCCTCTCCTCAAAGGAAATACTGATAAAGCTGGAAAGATCTAGACCTTAATGTTTCTAAAGACTGGGGTCCTTGAGATCTAGGAACATGGCTAAGCCTATTAGATGAACGGTAGTTGCTACACAATAAATATCTAAACCCAAAAGTTATTAAAACTCAGGAGTGTGGGGCCCAGGTTTATTTTTTAATCAGGCTTCAAAATGTTTGAATCATTTAATTTTGTGTCTAGTTGTTGCTTGGGACAGGCACTGTAATATGAGAAATGTAAACTGTAAGAATCCAGTGCCGTGTTATACATGAACTTGTAGAAACATCCTGCGTCCTGCTGATTGCAGGTCAGACTGTGCAATATGAGAGTCTCTGATGGTTTCTGTACTGAGTCTTTATCCTTACGAGACCCCTTTTCTTCTCTTATTATTTGAACAGAGCACAAACCAGATGACCAGATCATATCCATGCTCACTGGTTCAGTCCAGAAAGTGCTACAGAGACTGTCTAAGGTGTAGGCTTCAGCATGGGCCTAGGTATCACCTAGTGGTGAGTTGCATGATAAAGGCAACATTGGTTCAAATTCAGCTCCAAAATATATTGGTGTAACCATAATAGCCCAGAGAGCCTCAGCTGGGGATGACTGTTCTATGCCTTAGATCAGAACTTATTTTTTTGCATTTTGGAGATATTAAATGAGAATGCAATTTACCTATTTTGACAGCAGTAGATATTTTGTTGTTGAATTTAAGGTGTGAATCCACTTGCTTAAACATAGCCATTTTAGATAATCTAGGTTGTCAGACCTCCACCTTCCATCACAGAGGCAGGTAAGTCTCCTATGTCATATCCTTCCCTACCACGTCTTCAATTAGCCAGCCCATCTCAGCCAGCTGTGGTGACAGTGGGTTATCCCAATGACTGCAACTTGGTATGAGAAATGTTAGGAGGACCACAAAGCCAAAGTGCATATTGAAGTGGGTAAAAGGGAATAGTGTTGGGGATTACCATACCTTGCAGCCTTTCTGATTGATGCTTTTCAGGTTGTAACTCTTCTTTTTCTTTCTGTGTAAGTTATATTAGCCAGAGGTCAGCTATGAAACAGTCCTGAATTTGGCCTGGCTCTGTTTGCAACAATTGTCACCACTATCTAGAAAATATCCAAGCATATGCTTGCAAATTGTTTTTCAAACAAGTCATATTTAACTATCTGGGATTTTTTTTTCCATGAATATAGAAATCCATAATGTCAGCATTATCAGTATTTGGCTATACTGTTTGCAGGGATGCCAATGATTTAGCTTGTCTTCTTGCAATACTTGCTTCATTATTGTTTTTAGACAGTAACACTGGAAAAAACTCCTCAGTAACAAACCCTGTAGTCTTTCATTCTTGGCCTAAACTAAGTGTACTATGCAAAGAACTATTAACCAATTGCATAGATACATAAGGATCACATGCTACCTGTTTGAGAATGATGCTTCGAGCTTTTAAGCTCATTTTTTGAGACTCAGTGGAAGCTGAATTGTTCTTTAAATCTGCTGATTATCTTCTTCATAAACAAATCAATTAACCATGCCAGGCTGATTCCTTCCTCTTTTCTTCCTTCCTTCCTTCCTTCCTTCTTGCTTTCTTGCTTTCCCCTGATTCTCTGATTTTTCAAAGGGTTAAATGCTTTCTTCACCAGATTGCAGAGAGAATTAATTATTTTTCTTTGAGAGTGTTTGAAATTGAACATAGGCTTATGTTTTTCCTCAGGCATTCAGAACCTCTGGTTGCATTTTCTGGCTAAACAATTTAGGAGAGTACGTGTTTTAATACTACTTTTCGGTTGGACTTGTATTCCAAAGACACTTTAGCAATTCTGAAAATTGTATTTGATAGCTGCTTGTACAAACTTGTATTGCTGACAGAGGGAATTCTTTACTTAAAAAACAATATGCCAGTTCATATCTTCCCCAGCTCATCAAGGGATGAATCAGTAGCTTCTTTTCTCTCCCTGGCCACTTGGGTTATGTATAAAGATATACTGCTTTCTCCCAGTGCAGCCCAGGATTCCTACTGCAGGCAGTTTTGAGGGTTAGACAGGCAGAGAAGAGACACAGAGATAGACCAGGCGTAAGTGCTGGAAGGTAGCACTTACAGAATAGGAGAATGGCAGCCTAACAATTATATCTTTTTTTACTGACAAAAAAGCTCATCCTCTAATATTTCCAAATTATTTAGCAGCTCTTGCTGAGAAGTCCTCAACTTCTGCCTATGTCCTCTTCAGTATCACAGTCCTCTCCAGCATCACAAGTGAAAGAATGTACTTTTATTTACTGACATGACCTTGGCCACACAATCTTACCTAACTTTATGACTGCAAGTCAGTCTCAAACAATGACAACTTCCATACAAAAAAGAGTTTTTAAAAGTTTTATTTATTCCAGGAAAGTGTTACCCTGTTACATTGGCAGTATGAACTCTCAAGATCTTTAGAGGGTGAAAACACTCCTTCAGTTTTTCTTTCCCAGAGCTGCTGCCACAAACAAGGATTTAAAAAGGTATGGGGCAGAAGATGAGAAAGTGTTGAGGATGTGGTTTAGGTACTGAAGAAGAAGAGGGAGAGGAAAAGAGTACTGCAGGAGATGAGAGAGTGAGATGTAAACATGGTGGTCAAATAAGTGGTCAGAATGACTTTGAGTAGAGAGAGAAACATTCAACCTCTGAACAATGTGATAAAGTGTTATCAGCTCTTGAGAAACATGCTACAGGAGGGAGCTGTCATAAGAACAAAAACAGATCAGTCCACTTCAGGAAGAGTGCATCTGGGTGTTCACATAGCAGCATTGTCTTTATGTAATACAACATAAAACTACATTTCTTGTAGTTACTCACACCATGGTAGTGAATCCAGGAAGCTCTGTTAAACCTCTAAATGCTACATGAATATATGAAAAAAGATTTTTTTTTGCTCCAAATGTGTAAAGCTCCAGACACACGATTCAATTACAGTGGTCTAATAAGTTGCCACAATAACTTGTTGCATGCATACTCCTAGCTGCTGTAATGTAAACTTATGTTTTTAAACCCACTTCACTGAGGTTTAAGTTTGTGCATTTTAACTTGCATGTGCTGTGGCTTAAAACTATGCAAATTTCTAGTTTGGCTCAGCTAACACATGGTACTCATTAAGCTGTGACAATTTGATTATGCATCTGTGCCCAAGACAAGAGACAACACACGGCTGCAGACATAACTGAGGGTATTTCAGGGAAACCAAGGGACAATATAGGTCAACATGGTAGATGGTGGTCTCAGTGAACTGTGGGTTTAAGCATTGACAAGTTTTTCCAGATTTCATGGGGAAGGAATGCTTTAAGGAGAAGTTTGAAGAGCAACACAGAAATGATGTTTATTTATGACCATGAAAACTTTTTGTTTTGAAGAAGGGTATTTTGAGAGGACAACTTATGGGACAAACCATAAAAGCATTTGTTTGAAATTTTAATAACCTTGACAGGAGTAAACAGCTCATTAATGAAGAAAAGCTGATAGAAAGAGAGAGTGAGATAAGCTGTGAGGTTCCTTTAAAATAGCAAGAAGTTTGGTATTTGATGTAACAGGGAAAAGATGTCAACAGAAGGAAATGAAAAGAGGGAGTGAAATGGTTAAAAGAAACAGGCTAAAAAATAATCTTTGCCATGCATATTTTTAATGGGCATGAGGATGATGCTTTTGTCAAGGCCAGAAAAAAGAATGTTCCATGATTACCGGATGGGAAGAACTATATGTTAGACCTGTTATGCAGGAAGCATCTACTATGGAGAGACAAGGCCTGAAGGGGTGGTTGTAGACAGACATTCAGCTCTAGAATGAAACCATCTAATAAAAGTTGAAGTTTACAGGTAAAGTATAGGGTTGCATTTATGCTGTCTGACCTAACAGTGCTAATAAATCCTAATTTAATATGCAACAGATATTTCTTCCTGCTCAAACCTGAGTTTTGCCTGTGAGGTTTACAATAGAGCATGTGAAAGTTTATTTCTTTTTTCCTTACTTCCTTTGACTTTTTTATAAACATCTGTTTCTCCTTTTATCACAAATTACAAGGAACTTTGTTGCTGCTCCTTTAATTTGACATCAGTCATGTTGTGTTAATCACATTATGTGCATTACAATGCTAACTACCTTAAGTGTATTCCTCTTAGCTTGAGTGAGCTCGGGGTGACCCATAAGTAGACATAACACATACAAGAGTTTTGGACTCATCAAATCATAGAATCATAAAGATTAGAAAAGACCTCTAAGATCACTGAGTCCAACCATTAACCTAACACTTCCAAGTCCTCCACTAAACCATCTCCCTAAGTGCTATATCTACACATTTTTTTAATGCTCCCAGGGATTTCACCACTTCCCTGGGCAGCCTGTTCCAATGCTTAACCACTCTTTCAGTGAAGAATTTTTTCCTAATATCCAGTCTAAACCTCCCTGGCCCAACCTGAGCCCATTTCTTCTTGTTCTGTCAGTTGTTTCGTGGGAGAAGAAACCAACACCCACCTTTCTACAACCTCCTTTTCTCCAGACTAAACAACCCCAGTTCCCTCAGCCACTCCTTGTAAGACTTGTGCTCTAGACCCTTTACCAGCTTTGTTGCCTTTCATGCTTGCAGTGCATCTCCTCCCATCAAGCTGCTGTGTCACAGATCTGGCAGGATGCAAAGGGCACACTTTCTGCATACCATGTACCGGTTGCTGCATGATAAATGCAGTTACATCGTGGTAACTACAGGCACACACATCCTGTGTGCTGCAGCTACCACTTAACAGTTGCACCAAACTTGTTATTGCTTGTATCAGCTTTTAAAATAGTGGTACACTGATTCTTTCAGTGAGGTTAGAATTGGGTTAGATTTTAGGAGGAAGAGGCATAAGACAGACAGAGAGGAAAATGGAGCTTGTGAAGGGAGCTGCGAAGATAGCAGGGAAGAGTGAGGGGTGGGGAGACATGAGAGTTTGGGTGGGGCACCAGTTTGTAGTAACAGGAGATGGGGCCTGGGTGGGGAAGCCCAGCTGAAGACAGATCCTGACTGACTCAGATGAGAGGAAAGGAAACAAACATTTTTTAAAGAAACAGATTTCTGCACTAAAACTAGCTTGGGGCACTGATGGAGCCAGCGAGAGAGGGAGATACAAGATACTCCAGGACTGGGACAGCAGAGCGTGCTGTTGGGGTTTCACAGCTCTCAAGATCCATAGTCGAAAGTCAGCCATGTAGAAACTATTGATAAAGCTCTCAGAACTTTTTGCTCTTTAGTTCTCCAGTGTAGATATTCACATAGATGCTTTTGCAACTCTGTCTTGATTTCATTTATAGCTCTTTGGAAGAAATTGTGTGGGGAGGCTTATGCAGCATGTGGAGACTATGTCCCAGTCCCCTTCCTGCGAAGCTCACCAGTACTCACAAAGACAGGCCATACCTCTTGGTTTGTTGTGCTACTCACATGAGGGAGATGTAATTAAACATTCAAGCCATAACCTTCCCTGACTCCAGGAGCCAGAAACATGCAGCAATTGTTGCAGCAGGGTAGTTTGAGCAGGATCTGTTTTAGGTAGTACTGCCAACAATTTCATCTTCCTAGAACAGGAATAAAGGCACCAGTGTGGCCAGGGCAGGAACTAATTTTGGGACAAACATAGAAGTGCTATGCAACATTCAACACTACTGAAATTCTATGAAAATAGGAGTTGTAAAGAGCATCCTAAATTAAATGAAGCAATTAAATTAATTAAATGAAGCAAAGATTCGGTTATCTAGAATTTATTCTCTAACCACAGAGGCCTAGAACTTCTTATCCTACTTGATATAGATTACTTTGTATGAGTCAGATCAGTAGGATTTCAGCCTATGGGGGTGAAAAACAAAATTTAATAACCATAAAAAGATGTAGGACTTCTTATTTATAGACACTCATATTAGAAATGCAATAAAATGTCACAGTACAAACTCAGTAGATAGGCTTCAAACACCAAAAATGGCCAGCTCAAAGTTGTTTCTGAATTATGGTGAGCCCTAAAGACAGCCTAAAACCAATTAACTTTTCCCCCCCTCTTTTTATGTTTTAAAAATGACCAAAGAGATCTCTTTGAAAATATATTGCCAAAAAAAAAAAAAAAGCTCCTGGAATTAAACCTTTTTGTGAGAAGCTTCAGCCTGGAGCAAAATTTAATGGCTGAGCCATAAAGCACTGAAAACTTTCATAAAGGGGTTCATAAAGGAACACCAACTGACCCTGAACCTAAGGAGGTCTAGCAAGCTTCTCTGTAATAAATACAGGGCCTAGTTAATTTTTACTTACGGGGTGTATGACATCTGAGTAAGATGTGGTTACTTTATGTTCACTTTCAGCACATATGTCCAATAGTTATAAATGACAGAGGGGGATACTGCAGTTGAGAGGTCTACTGTAAGTTACAGCTACTCCTAAATGAGGTTATAAAGTCTGTTAGCCAGGGACTTCGCCTTTTCATGTGGTTGCAAGGTGCCTAGATGACTGGACACTGAGACTCTTTTTATCTCCATATTCTACTTTTACTTTATCTACATTGTCCCACCTCTAGACTAGAATTGATGTGGGATCTGTGTACACCTTGTTTCCAGAGGAGTTACATTATAACAAAAGAACTGTTGTTACAGCTGCTTTCAGTGCTTTAATGGGAACTGCCAAAATCTAAACCATGTTATATCCTTACCTGATTAATTGATTTAAGTAAATGTAATATTTAAAAATAAATTTCTATAATTTAGATTAAGTAGAAATAACTGTATACTCGCTCACTCTGGAAGTATGTGTGTTATCTCTATGGAAATACTCTATTCATATATTTCTCTGTGTTTAATACAGGCATAAACATATGCAATGTATGAAGCATGAATATGAAGCTGAGAAACTCTTCATTGTTTGTAATCCTTCAAACAACATCCATGCTTTCATAACACATTTTCTTACACTTCGGGATGTTTCTTCTGTTGGTGATTTCAGGATTAACATTTCATTCAGAAGAGAGGCAAAACCTTTTCTAGGTCATTGCTTCCTCCTGGCCAGTGAGGGATGCTCTTGCACTAATAAGCCATCCATGCAGGTACTTTAATATCATCCTTTCGTCACCACCCCTCTCTCCTTCACCTCCTTCTTCTCCCCTTCCAACTGCAGCCACTGTTGGCCTTCAGGCTAGATCTCGCAGTACAAGTAAGACAGTAAGCATCCTACATTTACTATATTTAATTCTAAATTCCTCATCTTAGCATTGGTCAGAATTCTTTCCAAAAAACACAGAGGAAAGTGAAGGAAAGACAGATGTTTGTCAAGGCTATATTTAGGAAGCAGTTGCTTAAATGTGAAAATCAGTTATAGTTTAACCATAAGTGAGAAGCATAAAAAGCATATTCTTTCCTCTACATGTGTTTGCAGAACACTTCTCTTTTCTTCACCTTCAGTAATGATATGTTCCTTTACACTCTGCCTCTACTTGGTTATCAGCAATGTATTGTTGGTCTAACAATGGTGCCTGTTTTCACAATACTTTGTGGAATAATGCCATCCATCCCCATGGATTCATTGGTTCATGAAGGTATTGGTGAAAGGTGGGAGAGATTTACTCAACTTTTCAGTATAATATTGCTATTGTTCACTGCTAGGGTATGCATAATGAATGGCCTTTAGTGTAAACAGCTCAGCCATTGAGCTCAGTGATTACTATGAGGGGTCTCTTTGAGGTGGATATTTCTAGTTCTTTGATATATGACTCATTAAACCCACTCTATGTAAGTATTATTTACAGTGCTTGCTGTGCTGGTGGATTGCATCTGAGTAATTTGAAAGGTATTTTGCCTACACTTAGAAGAAGTCTTTAAGTGCCTAAACCACTCATATTTTTCATTATAAACCATTGGTAGAAGAGTGGAAAGGAGTGGGGAGTTTTTTGTAACAAAAGGAATGAACTTTTGTCTCTACTGACTTCCCTTTGAACTCACTAACCTCCTGTCAACAGAAAGCAAACAGTGGGATAATAGTCTATTCTCAATTCCTCCAGCCTTTTGTCCTCTCCAGGATACAAGGGTTGACCTTGCTCCTCAGCTCTTGCCTTGCTAATAGGAGGCAGAGCTCAGAAAGACAGCTACACAGGATTCTCATGGCCTAAGTTTATTACATATCCTAAGTCCATATTAACTTTTATGACTTGACACCTGCACTGAAATGATCAAAGTTGTAAATTGCTAGGTTTTTATAATGGGTTGTGATTACACAAGCCCATTGCTTTTAGTCAGAACCAAAACTGCTCAGATCATGATGGGGCTATAACAACAGAAGAATCCATTTAATTGGTGCCTTGTTGAAATATACTCTGATGTCTTTGGTATTGTTGCTGTGGAGCAGAGCCGAGACCATTGATTTCATTCCCTCCAATCAATGGGTCAATGGCATACCCAGTCAGTTTTAAGTGGCACACTTGTTGTCTATATTTTGTTCACAGTGGTTAGAAACCATGAATCAATACCTGCTACAATAAACTCGTTAGCTTGGCCTTTACTAGTTTCATACTGCTACTTTACTCAGATACACCTTTAACTTTGCATGTGCAGTCACCATTTTTGTAAGTTTAAAAAGGCAGTCAGTGTTCAGGATAGTGAGTAAAATAGCAAATGAAAGGAAGGTAGAATGGCTGAAGGCAAAGACCAGAAATTATGTTAAGAGATCTAGTTCAATTTATTTCTGTCTTTCACTTTGTCCATGCTACTAGAGATAGATTTGATCTTGGTAGACATAGAATCATAGAATAGTTTGGATTGGAAAGGACCTTAAAGATCATCCAGTTCCAACCCCCCCTGCCATGTCCAGGGATGCCACCCACTAGACCAGATTGTCCAGGGCCCCATCCAACATGGCCCTGAGCACTTCCAGGGGTGAGGCATCCACAACTTCTCCAGATAATCTGTTCCAGTGCCTTACCTCTTGCTGAGTAAAAAAATTCCTCCTGACATCTAAATCTCCCCTCTTTCAGTTTAAAACCACTCCCCCTTGTCCTATCACTATGTGCCCCTGTAAAAAGTCTCTCTCTTTAAGTTTTGGAAAGTCATAATAAGGTCTTCCAGGTGTGTTCTTTTCTTCAGTCTACACAACCCCAGCTCTTTCAGCCTGTCTTCACAGGGTAGGTGCTCCAACCCTCTGATCATCTTCATGGCCTTCTTCTGGTCCTGCTCAAAGAGGTCTATATCTTTATTGTGCTGAGGATCCCAGAGCTGAAGACTCCCCCAGGTGGGGTCTCACAAGGGCAGAGTAGAAGGCGATAATCACCTCCCTCAACCTGATGGCCATGTCTCTTCCGATGCAGCCCAGGATGTGGTTTGGCTTTCTGGGCTGCAAACGCACATTGCTGGCTCATATCCTGATTTTTGTCCACGAGAACCCCCAAGTCCTTCTCTGCAGGTCTGCTTTCAGCCAGTTCTTCTCCCATTCTGTACTCAGGTCTGGGATTGCCACAACCCAGGTGCAGAACCTTGCACCTGGATTTGTTGAACCTCATTCAGTTCATGTGGGCCCATATCTCAAGTTTGTCCTGTTCCCCCTAGATGACATCCCTTCTGTCTGTTGTGTCAATGGTACCGCTCTGCTTAAACTTTCTGTGGGTGCACTTGATCCCACTGTGTCATTGATAAAGATACTGAAGAGTACTGGTCCCAAGACAGAGCCCTGGGGGACATCACTCATCACTGGTCTCCACCTGGACATAGAGACATTGACTGCAACTCTCTGTCTGCATCCATCCAGCCATTTTCTTATCCACAGAATAGTCCACCCTTCAAACCCATGTCTCTACAATTCAGAGATAAGGATGTCATGTCTTTTGTACTGCATCCCATGACCCTGAGTCTGATTTTAAGACTAGTAGAATGAAGTCCTGGAGGAGTCCTCCTGCTTTTTGCTAGGGACAAAGTTTCTGTAGAAATTCCTTTGTCATTTCCCAATTCAAAGTGTATATCCAGTTACAGGAGAAGTAAGATCATCCTTGCATCCCCTGAGATACAGTTCCTACAGCAAACCCCTTTTCTCTCAGCAGAGAGCTGACTTCTCCACTTTGTTTGAGACCACCTCTGTCCTATCTTTTCTCCTCTGTGCAGGTGTCCTCCTATTGTTCCCTTGCAAGCAGGATTTAGAGTCATTGAACTGGAGATATTTTCAGAGCATGAATGAATGGAAAATTTTACTTTGCACATTCCATTGTTCTATCAGTCTCTAAAGGAGGACAGATGCTTCTTGCAAGTGTTATAGAACATTTATAATCCCTATATAAAAGAAGCGTTATAGGTTCAAAATACTGTTTAGTGTTTTGTATTCCTTAATACTGCATAGATTTTAATAAACTTGACTATTCCTTCTTGATTTTTTCCTAGACAGACAATTTGTGATTTCTTCTTTATGTTACTCATATCAAATGAACATAATTTAATCTTTATGACAGTCTCTTCCCTCCCCCTCAAATTTTATATTCTCCTCTGAAACTTTTGAATAAATTTAAAGGTGTCTAGATAGGAGTTAGATATTATTAATACTATTTTAATAGTACTTTTATTATTATGATTTGCTCTTACAACTGGACACAACGGCCCCTGTTCGGGTAACTTGGGAATAACCAGTTGGAACTTGGCTAATAACTCTAATACATCTGACAAATTTGTCAGCACGCATTCATTGCTGTTCAGAGGAATTGTTAGGCATGCAGAGCACACCATTTGAGGGAACATTCAAAAGATAAAGCCAGGAGGGAGAAACTTGCCCCTAAAGTAAGTTTATGTTTTCCTGCCTCAAAATCTGCAAACTTTTGAAGACCTTTTGTAATGTAAATCTTGCTTATCATTACTAAATTATGTTGTTTATCTTTCTGCTGGAGTTAATGTACATTGAAATTGTTACAAAGGCAGTAGTACAGCATCTCCTGCATATGAACCACAAACAGGACATTGGTTTTTTTGAGTGTGTGTTTGAGATTTGTCACCTGTGAGTGAGCATGCCAGTGGTCACTAGGGTATCCCTATTTTTTCATCATTAATTCTGGACTCTTTTTTTTCCCCCTACATTATCTATTCAGGGGATTTCTAGTGTCCTGAGTTAGTACAGGGTAGATAAAACTCTGTGAGGCATATTTCTAGGTCTTTTTATCACTGTAGAGTAGTACTTGCTGTTTTCATAGCCAGAAACAGTTGAAACAGGTCAGACAACATTTTTTTCATTGGAATACACCTAAACTCATGGAAATTCAAAGGCTTTCTTGGAGTGAACTGTACTTTCTAGTGAAGCCCAGGTAAGATTCTGGCTTGCATACCTTTCAGAGTTTTTTGTTCTTTTTTTTGGCCACTTTTGTGCTATGTTTTTATGTCTACCTCTGAGTCAGGAATCCAAGACTTCCTACCATCTGTAACTCCTCCTCATAGAGAAATAATATATGAGTTTTCTCAGGTTTTGTTTCAAATCTGTGCAGAAAAGAAATACTGAGTTCTCAAATTCTGCATGAACTACACTAGTTTTCTCTGGCCATCTAGAATTATTATTCTTCACGTTTCTCAGTCATGTTTAAACAAAATTTGGGATGCAAAAACATGAGTCTATGAGTAGCAGCAGTAGTATGTAGCTGTGTAACAATACACCTAGAGACCCAATGCTTCATTTTTTACCATGTCACAGCTTCTGGATGCACAACATCTGCAACAGCAGCAGTCTCTATTCCAAGGGCTTTGCAGGAAAAGTTTAAGGCAAGAGTAGGGGACATACCTAAGGCAGGTGGACACAACAGATGTTCTAGAACTACTGCAGATTAAGAAATGTATAGAAAATATTTGTTACTGATAAAAGTTCACAGAATCACTTTTATTCATTGAATATTTATATGGACTCTGCTACGCAGTTTTCTCTGGCTTCTGGGTTGAAATGTGCATAAGTAGTGAAAGTACCTCAAGATAATTTGTATTCATCATCTATTGTATCCATTTTATGGGAAGGTGACACAGAAGAGTTTGTGACATCCGAAATAACAAAGGGTCTGAGCAGAATGCAGCATCCAAGACTTGCAGCTTCTTGCTTTTGCACCGAGATGCACCTCGTTCAGGGACATTTTCTTTGTGGTTTCATGTTTGATTGGCCAGGAACACTCAAAGGCACCTTCACTGCCAACTGCCAGTGCAAAGAAGCAACCAAGAAGCTTAGTAGTCCTTCTTGTGATCATCAATATTAAAGTGATGAGGTCTTGAGCTCCACTTTCTAGGAGAACAAATGTAGTTGTCAGTGTTGAAGTTCATCAGGTCTGCAGGGGCAGTGGGGTCCTGTTGTTCTGCAGTGTATTTTAAGTTCAGAATAGGTCCTGTATCTTTTCTGTAATGTCCTACAGTGGCAAGATATTGGTGCTTGATAACATTTGGAAAGACTTGATAACCCCAGGGACCTCTTGTCATTCCTGTATTCCTAGTGGGTTTGTGCCTGCAGTTCCCTTGTACTGCCAGAAAAATCATCTTGCTTCTGTGCAAATGACAAATCAGAACCTATCCAACCTGAATGATGCTATGATGCTTTACTTTTCCATGGCTTTCCCTTTTATTTTTGTTTTGCTACCACTGAATAACATGCAAAGCCACAGCTCTGGCACAGAAAACCTGATGAAAGTGAACATATAAGAAAAATATTAGTGGCTGCACTCTTCATTGCAGAGGTAATGGCCATTGACATTAATGGGAATTATGCATATGTGGAAGAGGAGTATGCCCCCTTTACTTAATAGAGCCCTTAATATGTTTTAGTGAGCCATGGTGCTGTTCTAAATATCATGAAACCCTAAGGAGATAGAGAAAACAGCCTCTGGCACTGATGAGCTGGATTCATTGCTCTGAGGTGGATGGCTTTTCAGGAATATCCCAGCTTCTTTTCCTCTTGAAATAGTTGTGCATGCACTATTCAATGAATGAAAGAGGAAAAGGTAAAGAGAGTGGACAGAAAATTGGGGAAGGAAATAAAGAGCGATCCAAGCTGTCAGACGTCAGACTGTCACATAACACCATAAAAGTCCAAAATTAGGCTCTGTGCTCTCACACACATATATATGTAATTTTACATGTACAGTATTTCTGTCTGCCTTTTATTCAAATTCTGGTCTAGCCCTGCTTTACACTATGTTCTGCTTTATTGAAAGTAAAATGTGAAAATCTACTGATAAGCCAAAATAATAAAAACTTTATGGCATGTCAGGGCTATTTTTTTATTATTATTGTTTAACCTTGATCGTGTTATAATAGCGAACATATGCATCCTTGGCCTTAATCACCTTGTCGATTTAAAGTGTATATTCAACTTCATTTACATGACATATGATCTAATGCTAGAGAACAACAATACCATTGTAGTGTTAATTGAAAACTGAGCTGAGAGCCAGAAGAAACCACTGGTCTGATTGCTGAGGGTCCCACAGAAAGGGATTTATTCCCACACCTGCAGTTGGTCCATAACACTAACATTGTTACCAACATCTGGGTCTAATCAGCACAGAGGCCTTGATATGCTGCTCCTGTGGCACATAAATTTAGCATTATATTCATTTTAAAGGCCCCCTCCTTCAATTTTTTAAGGACAAGATAGATTCATGGCTCCACAGAGTCTAACAAAGTAGAAACCACAAACAGAGTAAGTTACTGCCAGGTTTCTTGGTCCATACCTGCCTAGTATATGCCACTTAAATAATGAAATTTTATGCTCAGTTCTGGTTTTCAAAAACACATCTCCACAGAATGCAAAGTTCAGCTGAAAAACTATGTTTAAGGTAAAAAACAAACACTCTTTGCCAATTTGCATATATCATGTTTTTATTGTGACATCTGAGCTATATCAGCCACGGGGATGGCTGCAGAGCTGGGGATGGTCCCAGTGGTTCACAGGGAAAAGCACAGCTCTGCTTGGATTGGTGTCCAACCCTGAGCCTGGGGGAGAGGAGGCTGCATCAGCCAGCACCATCCTCACAGGAATGGGTACCAGAGTCTTTCCCACTGGCACTCTGATTCAGAGCAGGGTAGACTGAATTCCCTGTCCACAGTTTGGATCTCAGGCTCACTTTCACAATCAGCCTCTGAGATTGTGTCTTCCTGTATGTGGCCTTGTGCATGGCAAACGCAGTGGGGAGTGCAAAGGCAGGATGCTGCTTCTACACCTCTGGGGGCTCAGCTGGGTGCTGCACGGTTCACTCCTCTCATGCATGGTTCTCTTGGGCTCCAAGAAATGGTCTTGTGTACAGAGTGCTGCTTAGGCATTGAGAAAACTGTGTCTCTCATACAACTCACCTTTTGTGATTTATGCCTGAAAATATGCCATGCCTTACTTTCATAATTCTGAAAGGTTAGCCTCACAGGCTGCTGTGAAGCAACATAAAGATGATGGAAGTCTCAAGAGCAAATGGAAATTGTACAAAGAGAGAGAGAAATAGCACAGGACTGAAAGCTAGACTGCCTAGGCCAAAGAGCAAAATTTAATTATTCTTAATTTGTTGAGGATAACCAGTGATTATTTTTGCTAATGCATCCTTTGGCTGTCTCTATAACTGTCTAGCTAACTGGCTGTTCACCTTTGTATCCTCATGTATTTTTCTGGAAGGTCTGTAGAAACAATAGGACAGATATGGATACCATTACAGAAGGGTATTTTTTCTGTCATTTTTCAATATCTCCATATCTTTAATATCTGTAAATGGTGAATATAATTGCACAGAGAAATTTTGTTAACAAACTCAAAAATTGATGATTTTTCCTTCTACGTCTGGCACTGATCATTTGTAGCAACAGGCAGTTCATTTAACTGTTGCCTCTCTTACCTACTGTGCTTTTTGGGCATAAATAATGATATAGAGTGCTGTTTACTTAAGGTTTCAAGGTAGAAAAATGCCACAGGAGTATAATGGAGGCTTAACATTCTACCATTGACTAAAGTTGGCCAAAAAGCAGGGTTTCATCTTGGTCACTCTACTGTCAAGAAGAATGTTTGTTTCATGGGAAAACCTGTTAATTGTAAAGGCACAAAATGTGTGATTTTGTAGCCTCTGCAACCTTCTCAATACCAATGGGATGGTGGAAGAGAGAGAAATTTCCTTTTTGTTCCTAATAACTCCAGATGGAATTTTTAAACTGAGGAATCATAACTTGTAACCAGAAGTCGTCAATGGAGATATTAACATGCTGAAACAGATTCTTAGCCACTATAAATCACGGTAACACTATTAATCTCAGTAGAACTACATTACACCCCACTTGAGGGGAAGGTGCATTATTTACAGTATGACTGTGAAATCTGTCATTTGATTTACCGTAGCAATGTATTCTGGCACAAGCAATTGGTTTTGGTAGTACGCCAGTTTGCTGGCTTTGAAGGACTTCCAGTAGCTAAAGGGTAATTTTAGCACCCAGTGGTGCTTTACCCCCATGCTCCATTTCCATGGATCTGCAGCAGATTTGGCCAGTTTCTTTTCCAGCTCCATCGATCTGTTGTCAGCTCCGCTGCCGTTTGGCACCATACTGCGACCCTGCAGCCCCACAGCCTTTGAGCTTCTGAGTCTCACCTAACGCAGACAGCAAGAGCTGTGTTCTGGGGATCAAGAGCAGCATTCAGAGGAGAAGCACAGGGCAGGATAGTTAGAGATGTTCAGTTTGTAGCCCTCCTCATTCTTGCTTCATTTGCCACTGCGAGAGCAAATGTGCTGTTTTTCTGTGCTCCAACTTTGTAACCAGAAAGAGAAACTTGAATTTCAACCACAGCTTCCACACACAGGAAAACCTCCCACACTGCCTGTGGGAGATGCATGGAAGGAAGAAATGAGATTGGGGTCCCTGGCTGTCTGTATAAAAGGCTTTCCCTGTCAATAGTTTTTTTGTTTTTTTCCCTGCCTTGCTGTGTTATATGAAGCACTAGATAAATGAACTAAGTGTTAATTATTCTCATAATTGACTGGTCAATTTTGATAGGTCTTTCCTCTTAAGCTGCTTTTATAAATGAGAGGATTCTGGCAAAGTTAACAAAACCAGAAAGGTCAAAGTAATGCAATTTGCTGGTGTGGCTTTATTAACACAACACCTGAGCCACACAGAGATCTTACATTTGAGTTGAACGTGGTAAAAATGCCATAAGCACACAACTGGGTGCTATAACTCTGGCCACTGTGTGGACACCATAGAGTGCAGGCTTGTATTTCAAGTACTTGGCAGGCACATTACTGAAAGGGTATTGTATCTGACTTTGTTACATACTCTTCATGATGATGCAAGTAAGATGCAACAGTTGTATTAGAGAAATTTAAAATAATAATAGGCCTATGGAGAAGATGTCTGATGTCATTTCATATTTTTCACTAAAAATGCAATTGGTGATGTTTCAGAAGTGGAAAAAATAGAGTTAAGCTAATGCCTTTGGAACATTCTCATCATTCAGACATATTTATCTTAATGTGTGAAATGCAAAAATATGATCAAATACAGATATGGTATTATTTTAATCATAATATCTTACTGCATTTTATGTAGTTTCTTCTAATGTGAAACCAGTAGACATAATGAGCTGTTCTGGGTTTTTTGCATTTCAAAGCATGACCTCCTAAAAATTAGGATGTTTCTTCCAGGATCATTTTGCTGAAAAACACCCAACTTTTCAGATATTAACATCCATTTGTCATAGAAAGGGACATTGGACATATTGCAACAAATGACATTAGTTGATTGTAAAATGCATCCATAAAAAGAATAATAATGCACAAATAATATTCTGATACTTTCTCAAAGTTCTTGTCATGTCAACCTACAGCTAAGCCCCAGTTCTGCAAGTCATGAGAGTCTGCTATGCACAGTAATATATCCCCATGGTGCTGATCACAGACCTGAAGATATTTCCCTGAGGTGTTTTCTAAAAATAATAATTTTTTCATTATAATTAAATTATCCAACGTTTCCCCCCCCCCCCTTTATGAGTCATTCACAAGCTGAAGTTAGTTTCTGTGGCTTTCTCTGGTATGTGCAACTGACATAGAAAAGTTAATGTGAAGGAATATCTGACTAGATGATGTTCATGTGTTGTACATTTTGGTTATCCAGTAGGGCCAGGTCTTCAAAAGGATACGGAGTCATTGCAGAAATATTACTGGTTTGTACAGATTATCCTTTGAATTAGGAACCTGCTTACAAGAAAGCTGGTGAGGGACTTTTTAGGAGGTCAGACAGTGATAGAACCAGAGGAAATGGGTGTATGCTAGAGGAGGGTACATTTAGGTTGGATATTAGGAGGAAGTTCTTCACTATGAGGGTGGTGAGACAGTGGAACAGGTTGCCCAGAGAGGTTGTGGAAGCCTCATCCCTGGAAGCTTTTAAGACAAGGCTTGATGGGGCTCTGGGCAACCTGATGTAGTGGATGGTGTCCCTGCCAGGCAGGGGGGTTGGAACTAGATGATCTTTAAGGTCCCTTCCAGCTCTGACGATTCTATGATACTTATTTGTCCTGGAGGATCAGAAGCTCTGTTGGGCATGACTCACATGATTTGGCTTCTTAAACCTCAGTAAAGAGGACTGAAACATTTTAAGCATCGAAGTGAGGAACAGAAAAAAAAGAGTAAGTTTGAATATCCAAGGTAGACACTCAGCTCTCGCTCAATATTGTGATGCTCAGGGATCCAATCCCTCTAGATTTTTGAAAACCTTAGTTACACTACTGATTATTGCAGTAGGCCATTTTTAGACTCCAAACATCAGGGCAAAGAAAAGCAAATGACAGAAGTTATGGAAGTAAATATTAAGAGGTTTGAGCCTTATTTCAGTATTTAAATAAATGTTTAGACACAGTCTTTGCAAGTATTTACCCACTTCTAAACTTTTCATAAAAGAGATATCTATATCTATGCTCCATGCAGCTTAATGTCCATTCTATTTCAAAAGATTATAAAATTCTTGCACTGCAGACCACAATTTTATTAACCACAGCAATACTTTTTCCTGTGTATTCCAATTTTTTTTTAATACAGAAAATGACAAATTGTCTTAGTTTCAACTGTCAATCTTCTTCAAACTACCATGCTTTAAAACTTCAGCAGATGATGAAAGGCTGAAAGACCATAATGAATCAGATCTGCGCTATATGATTTTTGCATTCCTCCCTTTGAGTTGCATATAATGTATAAATGATGGCTGATCTAATATATTGATAGGAGTGGAAGAAAGCAGATGTTTCCATGTGATAATAACTCTTACATGTGCTTTTCAGTACCTTAAAGAGCCCATGCATCAGAGTTATCACTAGGGTGAATTGTAGCAAATGTTGCATGCTTTTATTACCAGCTTATTACTTAGCAGTTTTACTTGTGTCATGTGCTTAATTACCTCATTAAATCATGGTTTCTAAACATCACTTCACAGCACGTTCCCTTTCAGAATCACAGAATCACAGATATTTCTATTATACATGTATAAATATATATATATTCACTGATACTTTATCTTCTTTTTTTCTTTGGCAATGTAACCAATAGCAAAAAGGTTACCTTCTTTTCCCTTTTTAATCTAGATTCCAATTTTGTGTCCATAATGCAGTCCTAGTGCAGCAACTCTCTCCTTACAAGAGCACAGAAGGAAAAGTCCTTTTTTTCCTTGAAAGTGCATATTCCTGGTGGAGCTTAAAAACTTCCATAAATCAATAAAGTAATTGCTGCATAATGACCTATTGTTGGTGAGTGTGCCCAGAATGATGTCATTGGGGGGTAATGGAGCTACTGAATCAAAAAAATGGCAGCTGTTTCCAATTTATTTGAGAGTCAGTTGGACAGAAAATTAAATAAACACATAGACAAGCAGGACAAGGGCAAGTCCTTGCATTATTCTTATGATAGTTTTAATTCAATCGCAGAAGTCAGCAGGCAGCTGATATTGTGGCCCAGAGTTTCAGTAATTGCCTGTCTCCTATCTCAGTCAGACTGCACATGCTCATTTCATCATTTTAAGCTTTTGTGACTCAGAAGCCAATGAAACAAAGATGAAACTTGGTTCTTCTTTTCTCTCACTCTCCCCCCTCCCTTCACAGCATAGCAGGCTTTCTAGGAGATGTATTAATAGAAAGAAATTTTCATTCCTTCCTCCTTCTGCATCTATGGGGCCTCTACCCTCCTTTCCCTAGGATACGAAGAGAGTTTTCCCTTTTTTTTAATCACTCATATGTCCTTTGGGAAGCCCCCTAAAGTTTCATATTCACTGGGGAGAAAAGAAATGCCACCCAGCTTCACACTCTCTTCTCCGCTGTGAATAACAGCTTTGATGTGCTCCTTTGAAGTTACTGGCTGGAAGCTACATTAGGAAAGCATCAAATGCAGCCTTAGCACTGTGTGTAGAAGCTGGTAGCATGTAGTGTTTGCACACTGGACTTAGGGACACCTACCATGCTCCTGGCAGCTGAATGAATGCAGGGGAACACAACAGCAGGTCTCCATCAGAGCATACTCTCCCTTTGCATCCCCTATTCCCATTTCCTACAGACAGTGCATTGAGAACACATCAACATCCTTGACATTTTCCAGTTGTTACAGCCTCTCAGGACAACCTTGCACCCTTTAGGAGCCCTGCTATGGGTAATAGCATTGGAACATCACATCTGACTCCAGTCAGACATGGGGGAAATTTAGGTTGTGTTCTCTTTGTATTACTTTAGGGCAATATGGCTTGAAATCCTGCTTTAACTATTCTTGTGCCAAAATAATCAAAGTAATTTCCCTGGACACTGAAAGAAGCTTGGGTCACTGATCAGTTATGGTAAAAATTAAAATGTCTATTCCTTAGTATTTGGACTCCTAATATGATTGTCTTCACATGTTTAAACCAAGTGTGGGGTTTTTAAATCCCTCTTCTTTCTTAACTTGCAGATGGGGTTTTTTTTGTATGTGTCTGCATAACCAGACACAGTGAAGTTGATGTTGTCTCCAAGATGGAGAAGTGCTTTTCCATATTTGTCATCACAGATCTCTTCAGATCAGATATCTCTTTGATCATTTTAACTGTTTTATATGCTTCATAATTTCCTTGCTGAGTACCTTATGTTACATGTTACTTTATAAATCAATAAATAATAGCAATAATTAAAAGGGTCTTCTGTAGTTGGGAGCTAGATGAAAAAATAGGTTATTCCATTAACCTTTTACCTCTGGAGACAGGAATTTCAAATTTGTGTTAGGTCACAGGAGCAAATCAGTTGGTCTCTTGTGAACTTTAGTCCACATCACTAACCACCACATCATTTCTCACAGTCCCTCCTGATTGACAGCTTTGGTCTGGAAGAATAACAGATCTTTTGCAGCTTGTAAGACTGAGATGCAATGGCAACGGCAGCACTGATGCCTGCTGTGCCTTGTTCCACACAGAACCATTTGTCAAAACAACCCTTCCAATGCCTGTTATCCTCACATATAGCCTCAATAAGGTAGTATAATAAAATATTTAATCATCAAAATTGTAACTGGTAAATGTAGGAAGTAGCATGTGCAAGTGGGAGGGGGTTGGGTTTTTTTGGCCCCGTCCTATAACGTAGCTCTCAGAGAATACTACATGTTTATCAGAAGGAAATGAAGGGGGAGCTGTTGGTGGTGTGTCATTGCACAACCAAGTGTAGGAGACGTGTCAGTGAAAAGCTGTCTATCCCATCAAAGATCTGACTGATTACATGAACTAACAAACATTTAGATTATTACTCTCATCTCCTCAATTTCCACCTTCCTCCTTCAGTTACTCATGCAACTTGGTTGTCTGTACGCTGAGGCCAGTTGAGTTGTAAATGGAATAAACATTGAACATTTAAAGTCAGGTAGTGTCACACTACAATGGCATTTTTTGTGAATTACTCTGAGACCAGGAGGGCACATGGAATGCAATCTCAATTTTAAGATGGAAGCTCATCTTAAAAATAAAAGGTAGTACAAATTGTGAACAAATGGTTTTTATGCTAGAAAATCTGAATTTATACCATTTGCTTGCTCATTTTACACAAATTAAAATTGGAAAAAATGCTTTTTTTCCTATTATGTAATTTGAAACAAAAAGGACTTGATTTATATTTCTCATTAAAAAAATGGAATTATGAAAATTCTAAAGATGCTAGCAATTCTAATTTTTAACTAAGATATTTCAATCTTACCAGCTTTCAACAGTCCTTGCTGCCATTTCTCATTCTTTTTTGTTTCTCAAATCTTTGTCTATTGAAATGCTTTGGATTCCTGTTCTGTGTTGTAGGTGAGGCTGCTTTGGATGAATAAAGGTTTTTCTGGTATTTCAGGCAGTTATCTGTTAAAATAATATTTAATATTTAATTAACCTGACCCTTGACAGCTACAAGTATAAGCCATTACACATGGTGTTTCCTGAGCTTTAAAAAATTTGTATGAAGTTTCTTTTTCCCTGAATTCCTGGAATTATCTGTGTTTTTTTTCTGATTTGATATAAGTTTAGTATCACCTTTTCCTGCTGAGAAGCACTCTAAGAAATGCAATAGGTAGAAATACTCATGGTAGAGGTCTGTGAAACACTCTGGTATTCAAACAACTGCCTTCTTCCTTCTGTCTGAAGGTCTGACATTCATTTACCAAACACAGGGAGCAGGGTCAAGTCCAATTACAATTACCACATGTTTCTACAGGTCTTAAAGAAGGAGACATAGTTGTGCTTTTTGTTGACACTTGCAAAAGACACCCCAGAGTGGACTGCACATTTTCATTTATCCCATTCCTGTTGCCAGGATCCCACAGACCATTTCACAGCTGATTCTCAGTGAACACCAATATGTTCTTTCCTGCAAACAGTTTTGTGTCTGCACAGGATTATGCCTTGGTTTGAAAGTGGAAAATTACTGACATTTTATCAGCACAATATCTTCAGTGACTTAAACTTTTCCTCCTACCTGTAGTTCCTATTTTGGAAGTATAACAGTGACCTGGGGAGGCCTTCCAAGGATGCTATATAATGTTTTATGTTGTTGGCCATCCTAATATAATCTTAGTAGATACCAACTGTAATAGACTTAGACAAAATGAATAAAAATAGACTCTATATTTTACTTCTCAGCATTGAAATGTCTGGAATAAGGTTACAAAGCTGTTTAGGATGGGAGAGGAGTCTGGGCATGTTTTAGGAGGTTTGAATAAGGGCTAACAGGGATGCGGAAGGAGAAGGAAATACTGAGATTCAAATACAGAAATTGATAGAAGAGAATAATTTCTAGGAATAGGAAAGCAAGTGTGACTGTGAAGTTTGTCTGTTGTACCTCCAGCAAAAGTTGTTTTCCTAAGAAACTAGTTTCAGTTTGCAAAAGTTATTTTCTCATTATGTTGCCCAGAATAATTTATATGAAATAAGCATCTCTTAGAGTGGAAAGACTTTTTCAGAAGGAAATTTCATACTGTTCCTTAAGATGATTGGGTGCTAGACAACACTGAGATTTCTCTGGAAAATGGCTTCATAAGTGGGCTTTATCAAAATATATTTTGTCTGCTGTTTTTGTGCTTTGTAATCTGCATTACTGCAGAGGGATGCATCTGCCATTGTGCTTCAGAGGTCATATTTCATTCATAGAATCACAGAATCATCATGGTTGCAAAATACCTCTGAGATTATGGAGTCCAGCCATCCACCCAACACTACCATGCCCACCACTAAGTCATTTGCATGTGAATCATGCTTTTGAATACTGAGACCAAAACATTCAATAAGTATTAGAAACCAAACAAAGGTGTCAGGAGTCAGATGAAGGTGACGAGAGAACAGACTTGGCATAGATTGTCATGTGGATAAGGTACACATCTCTTTCTCCTTCCTGGAGAAAGTACAGTGCCATTTTCAGCTTGAGTTACAACACTGAAATTACTGATTTGTAACCTATCCTAGAGAAAGGTGATGCAAGAGTCTCCCAGAGGTTCATCTTGAGCCTTCACACTCCTCATGCTGATTGAAGGTATTCCTGGATACCTGACCTCCAGGCTTAGTAGAGAGTCAGATGTGCCCTGTGGCTTCAGACATCCCAGCAAGTGCAGGAATAAACACCTTCAGTAAAGCCGTTATTTTGTAGCTCTTCACAGCACTTGCCTTTCTGAGCAGAGTGGCTTGCATAGATCCAGCTCTGTTTTATGCCATCATCCAAACTTTATTGTCAGACCCCAAGGATGACAGGAACTTACTGATGACTCCTTTCATATGTATTTTGGGCAGAAAGGGGAAACTAGAAATGGAGCAGTAGTGAAAAAGAGTCTCATGGGTGTAATTCCCTTTCAAAGAGTGCTTCTGAAAGAAGCACAAACTGTTTCCCATAGTCATGAAGGTAGTTGTCTTCTGGCTTTTCTCAGGCCTAGGGATGTATAGAGGCTAGCTGTAACATTTTTCAGTATTTTTCAACATTTTCAAGGCTTCTTAAGCTTTGTGATGGGGCTTACTTTCAGCCATATGCAGACAATACATTTTGTTTGCAGCTGGAATATTCTTCCCCAATTAGTTTCACATGTATTCAGCCAACCTAACCAATGAAGCACATAGACAGTTTTTCACAACAGTTGATATGTGGATCTATCACATTGGTTTTGCAGTCTAGGCTGATTATCTGGTTCTTTGTGTGAAATAGGTCTGCTGCCTTGATTGCAGAGCTGTGCGAGGTTCATTTTGCCTCTTTTCTGTGCAGTGCTGTAAGTATCGGTCCTGGATCTAGTGATGAAACTCTGAGTGCTTTTTATCCCAACAGACTTCTCTGTACTTGAGGTTTATTTACCACAGTTTATCTGTGAACTCTTCTTTTTGCCATGGATGCTTATTTTCATTTGAGGTTAAAATTATGTATATTTAAACTGAAGTTTCTCTTTACTTTAAAATTATAAATCCTGCATGTGAGATTTCCCATTTGTTTGTCAGCCTTGCCAACATTTTGCTAAAGAACTTGTGAAAAGTGAGTGAGTGCTGTTTTGCATAAAGACAAGCTTGCTTGAGGGGGGTGGTGACTCCTCAACCAAAGCTGCTCATGAAACCTTTTAGCAGTAGCTTCATTTTCAGTTGAACTGGAAGAAAAGGTACTTCCTCAGGAAGAAACCCAGTGAGGGTAGTGTTGGGCAGCTCTACTGGACTGTTTTACAGTACTGATGCAGAAAAAGCATCTCAATATTGCCAATTTCTGTAATACTAGTAAGCACTGGAAACAAGAGCACAGAGATATTTTGACAGAACAGTGCTGGTCCTGGATCTTGCTCTTCTCCCCTTGATCCTCTCTGAAGCTCAATTTATGGCCTCTGCCTGACAGTTCTTGCCATGGCCCTGGAGCAGAGTGGCAGTGAGATGTCTAGGGGCTTCTTCTGCTGTGCCCTGCGCTGAGTTTGAGATGTGCATGTACCAGCACAAAGGCTAGTCAGTTTGCTTCCTTGCACTGTGTGGCAAATACATGCAGCAGCTTTGCTCTGCTCCAGCACATTCAGGAATAGAGGGAACAGTGTATCCCTTAGCTGCTCCTGTCTCTTCCTCTTTCTTGGAGCAGAAAAGCTCAGCAGATAGCTGAGGGAGGAAGAGACAGAGAAGCACACAGGAATATTTTTACAGTTGTTGTAGTTTTGTGGCTAATGTGGTTGGACATGTTGGGTTTGCATCATTTGTACTCAGTTTCTTGGCCATTACCATTAGCAAGATGGAGAAAAGTCACCAGGGACCACCATCAGTTTCAATCAAAAATTAGGAACTCACACACATGCTAAAGGGAGGTAGAAATGAGTGTGAGGTGCAGGGCAGCATGAAGGAATCACAAAATCACACAGAATCACAGAAAGATTGAGGTTGGAAGGAACCTGTGGAGGTTATCTTGTCCAACTTCCCTGCTCAAGCAACATCACCTAGAGCTGGTTGAACAGAACCATGTCTGATCAGGTTTTGAATATGTCCAAGGATGGAGACTCCACAGCCTTCCTAGGCAATCTGTGACAATGATCAGTCATCATCACAGTGAACAAATTAAAAAAGAATCTGGGATCATCTTTCCTTTCCCATGCCCCTGAAAAATCAAAATGCTATGGTATTACCAGAGATATTGGGAGAGGTTTCTTGGGAAAAGGACTTGATGATCAGTTGGACTTGATGATATTAGAGGTCTCTTCAAACCTTGATAATTCTGTGGTTCTGATTCTGTGGAAAGTGTACTGAGCCAAAATCTGCTGCTGCTGACAAGGAGCCAAACATCTAAAGATTTTATAAGAACCTCAGAGAAAGGGTAAAGCTAGAGGCAAGCCTCTGGGACCCTTATCCTGACAGAAAGACTCTGAAGCATCTGAGTTTCTGACTTAGACGGAAGCCAGGAGCTGGTGAGAAACATCTGGGTAGCTTTCTGTGCCTTAGTACTGTTTTTCTCCAGCTCTAAACACGTCTGGGGAAAGAGCTTCCCAATCATTTGTGCACACAAGGTTGGAAAGCCTGACAAATATTCAGCACAGTAATTGCCCACAGCTAGAAAGCAATTGGAATGGAAAGGGGACCTACTCACTTGTTTTAGCTACAGGTCTTCAGTTGGGGATTTTTAATTTCCTTTCTTTTCTATGTGTTCTTTGGCTTCTTAGGATTACACCATCTCTTCAATTACTGTAAGGAGGTTATAGCTATAAAATTTACAGAACAAATAAAGACCTGCAGTCATGATGTAGCCAAGACAAGGAACGTTTCAAAAACTGCTAGCAAGTTATCTTTATGCTATCCATAAAGATAACTATGCTGAACTCAAGCATAGCATCCCTCTGAAGTTATGGGATAAAAATAGTCACATTTCCTTGAAAAAACATTGGAAGAGTAATACTCTGTATAATCACCCCACATATGATACATCATCCTAAAGTTTTGAAAACTCTTTGGTTGAAATATTAACAGCTTTGCTTAAGAAATGCTGAACAGCAAATACTCTTTCCAGAAATACCATCCACTGTAAACCTGTCAGACTATTACTTAGCTATTAACCTTTCTCGATGAAATTGTACTAGTGCTGTTTAAAAGAATGCTGAATATCAGAAACATTTCACTAATACATAACAGATGGGCACCATAGCCAGAAATATTTGTACTGTAAACCAAAGCGCTTAGCAGTTTTACACTAAGAGGTCAGAGATGGGCAGGAAACAGTTTTCCCATCCCAGAAGAATGTTAGTTTTCATATTTTCCTACTCTGATGAATATAGAGAATATTAAAGAACATGGACTTTCTCATCATAGAGTAAACAAAAATAATTTTTTCTAAGTTTTTAAATGTTTTCTTTTTAATCTAAGCACATTACATACTTAGCTAACTTATCCTCCACACACGCTATATATTTGTTATGTAACATATCTTTTTTGGGTACAAACATCCTGCCCTAAGAGAGCTTCAGATTCAACAGTCCACAGGTTTTCTTTCTCATCTCTCTCTCTCCTTGACTGAAAACGATTTTTCTAGTAGGTTAAAAGACTAAAAGAAAGTGTTATAGCAAAACTGTGACCTAACTGAAATACAGATCCCATATGTCACATACCTTTTATAACTCTCCATATGTGAGAATAACTGATTTTTCCATCCTGTTTACATGGCTGATTTCACTGTTGGACTTGGTCCTGGGTGTAACCTTTATTTTTAAAGAAATGAAGTTTGGGAAAACTTAGAGTTGCTGATTTCCAACCAGTTGTAAGTATGGGAGGAAGACACTTGCATTTGGAAAATCTTTGTGAAGATGTCCTTTTTCTTTCATCTTCTGTAAGAGTTATACCCATGGCTTTAGCTGACAATCGTGGTTCTATAAAAGAATGGAGTCTATTTCCAGACAATGTCTTAGTGCAAAATAGTTAGATACTTCTGGTGAAATGTAGCTATAGCTGGAAAAAGGGTACACTGTGTCTTCCATTTATGAAGTAGTAGACACCCTGCTAAAAGATTATGTCATAGAGCCTGAAGATTTGGATGCCACAAACTATTATCATGTGTATATCTGTAATATGAGATAGTAGTACATTTTGTGATTTACTTTTAATAACTATGAAGCAATATGTTTTCAGAAAATGTTGATCTTGTGTGTTTGAAGCAGAAACCTTGAGTTCAAAAATGTTTCATCCTTCTATTACAAGAATCTAATGTAGCCAAGATGTTTTAGCAGTGAATTTCTACCTCTGGCACTTTGTGCAGAAACACATGTAAAAATAGTACATTGCCATGAAATTTTGTTGGTGGGGAGTTTTTTTGTTTGTTCGTTTGTTTTATTTATTTATTTAGGTTGGTTGGTGCTGGTTTTGGTTTTGGTGAATTATCATGATATTTTCCCCTCCAGGTTTATGGCCCAAGCTTTTAATTAATTAAAGTATGTTTTCATATAAATTTTGGTTCTTCTAAAAGAACTGTGTCTCTTCTATGCCTGTTCTTCCTGAGGTATAAATTCTGTTTTGCAAGCACGGAAATGACAGAGCAAGAGATTCTGTAACTTTTCTGTTAATTAAAGGCTTAAAATCCAGATAGGCATCTTTATAAATATATTTATACATTTACACAGACATATTTGACTTCATTTATACCTTCTGTATTTTGATTCTGAATCATTAGTTAAAATTTTGTGGTCTGTATTATTCAGACAGTCAGTATAATTTGCACCAGAAATCTTAGAAGTTACCAGTTCATGTGAGACTATTTTCCATTTTTGTGTAACCAATGTGCCTCTGTTAAGTATTTTCTACTTGTGCTGTTAGTTGTAAGGATGTAATCTGGTTAATGCCATTCTCTAAACACTTTGTTTTCAAATTTATTATCTTTTTTCCCCAAACCATGATTTTTTCAGTGACAATAAACATTGAAAATTACAGTGGAGACTTTTTAGCGTTTTAAACTAAGAGCAAATCTGGATGTATTCTTTCAATAGCTGAAAAAATTATTATTTTTTTTTAATTTGAAATTTGTCTTGTTCTTTAAATCCTTAAATTCTAAAACATATTTGAAGTAGCTATCCAAGAAATATTATAGGTAAAGTTTTTTTAAAAGTCTACAAAAATTTTTTTTTTGTCCATGAAAAAAAGGTATTTATAGGCATTACATGCCCACTACCACCCTGCAACATAGAGGACTTTTTCAGAATTCTTTTGATGCCATTTAAAATTAAATTTAAAGGGAACTTTTTTCCCTCAGGTTATCTTAGCTCAGTAACGACTGTTCTACAGTCAATCTACTGAAAAAGCATAGCACAATTTTAAAGTTTAAAAGATATTCCATAGCAGTTTTTGGTTGGTTGGTTTGTTTTGTGTTTTATTTTTACTTATTATTTTAAATTTTATTAAGAGATGCACATTCTTATTTCATAATAGAAGTGCCACTGGCAGAAATACTTCACTTCTTAATACCAGGAATGTGCCCTTGTGGCCAAGAAAGCCAATGGCATCCTGGGTCCATCAAGACTAGTGTGTCCAGCAGGTCAAGGGAGGTTCTCCTCCTCCTCTTCTCTGCCCTAGTGAGGCCTCATCTGGAGTACTATGGCCAGTTCTGGTCTCCCCTGTTCAAGAAGGACAGGGAACTTCTGGAGAGGGTACAGAAAAGGGCTACAGAAATGACTAGGGGACTTGAGCATCTCTTTTACAGGGAAAGGCTGAGAGAGCTGGGACTGTTTAGCCTAAAGAAGAGAAAACTGAAGGGAGATCTTATCAATGATTATTAATACCTAATGGGTGGGTGTCAGGAGGATGGTGCCAGGCTTTTTTTCAGTGGTGCCCAGTGACAGGAAAAGAGATAATGGGCACAAACTAGATATAGGAAGTTCCATCTAAACATAAGGAGGAACTTCCTTACTTTGAGAGTGGTGGAGCACTGGAACAGGCTGCCCAGAAAGGTGGTGGAGTCTCTGTCTCTGGACATATTCAAAACCTGCCTGGATGCTGTCCTGTGCAACATGCCTTTGCTGAACCTCCTCTGACAGGGGGTTGAACTAGATGATCTCCAGAGGTCCCTTCCAACCCCTGAGATTCCGTGATCCTGTTACTCTGTAATTTGTATTGATGCACTTTAATCAGCTTTGCTACTGATGGAGCGCTGTAGCTGTGTCCACATGGGCCATGGTACAGAGTTGCTGTTTCACTGTATCAGCCAGACCATGCTCATTTGGGCTATATGTTTGTAGGGACATGCTCTGGGATTACAGTCCCTCAGAAATCTTCTTAATTGTCATTAAAATTGTGCCTGATTTATGATAATTAAAAATCAGACCTAGTTTTCCCTTGCGGAGGGAACCTTCCATTTTGTTTTGTCATTGTTTATGATCTCTTCCTTCATTTTTGGGTGGGGTCTTCACAGGGGGGTGGGAAATATGCCATTCATGTAAAAAGCTTCTCAGAAATCTCCAAGTTTTACTAACAAACTCTGGGTGTATTTTTTGCAGCTCCACGAATTTACTTGTTGATCTTCTGCCTTACTCAGATCAGCTACTTTAAATACTGTATCATTACAGAAACATCACTGTATCGTATTTCCCCCTCCCCTTACTGCACCCAAATTGATCACCTCTGACATCTCCACATCTCTTCAAGGGTGAGGTCCTCAGTCCCCAGGCTGTTTTTGTCCCTTGCCACAGTTGCAGCAGTTGTCTCACCTCTTGCTCTGCTCTCCTGTAGGGCTCACACTTCCCTGAGTACCTCTTTTTTTCCCCCACTAGAGCCTTTGTAACCACTTTATCTATTAATTTCCAGCATTGGGAGAATATTCCATGACAGTTGAGGTAGACAAGGAGAGAAATGGTTGTGTCCTGAAAGTTTTTTAGGAGGTTGCTTGTCTGTATCTAGTTGTGTTTCTTGTTTCCTTGATTTTCTCGCCTAGCTTTCTGTTAAGATACAAGTATACACTTAGAAAGGGAAGGTTTACAATTATTTTCCCTACTTTCCCCCTATTTTCCTTACTTTTACAATTATTTTCCCTACTTCATTACAAAACATTAACGAAATGTTAACACAGCATGATCCATAAAATTGTCAGTAGTTGCAGGCTCTTAATCTGATGTTGAAAGAGATATTGGTCCTGCCAATTCCAGCTAATTTGCACTTTACATGTTTCCAGTATTTATGAGCACAAGGAATGCTGTGCCATGCTTTTCTCTCCCAGTGGAAAAGGCCTCATGCTAAATCCATGCTGAAACACATGTCCATGGACTGTACTGTAATTGAACAGCTGAGAGAGATTTTAGCCATTTTGGGCTACCTATGTTAATTTAGACAGCCTATGAAGGTCTCAAATTCTTGAATATAGGTCACTTTTAAGGCACATTTTCTTTGTCAGTCAAGAATGAAGTGCACATTCTCTCTGAAGCAGCATGGATTGCCAATTCATTTTTTTTTTCATGTACGTATATCTTTTCTCTCTCATGCTTGTGAGTGCATAGACACAGAGACACTGTAAGCTTTATATAATTAATAGGGCCTGAGGCATTTTTAAGCTTTATTCTTGACTAGACTAATTTGTTTTATTCTGCTTTCCTTCTGTTGCAGTTTTGTAAGTGTTTGAGTTTAGTTTAAGTGAAGTTCCTTGTGATCATTCTGCATGAGGGGCACCACAGAAATAACACAAGAATGTCTGAACTGGTTGAATGGATATATTCTTCCCTACTATGTTCTCCTCTTCATTGGTATTTAGAAGGAAGAGGGAAGGAGAGCTTTGTAGATGCTATTTGAACTGCATATTTTTGTTGTGCTGTCTCTCTACCATTTCTGTACATTTCTATCATTCTTGATCAACCACTAAAGAGGGAGAATTTTTAATGTTCTTTCTCAGGACACCTCTGCAGCGGATCACTATAATCTGGCAGGAGAGTGCAAAGATGAATGGTAGTCATTCCTCCCATAGCTCCATAAAACCCAGGAAATGGTGTTTACTTGTACCTTTAGACTCAGGCAAACCAACCACAAGAGGCTGGGCAGGGCTGTATTTCCAGTGCAATATGGGTAGCAAGGAGAATAAGCAAGCGGGATCTTGCCAAGTAGCCCAAAGGAGATAAGGACATATTAACGTGATTGCAATGTATAAGACCACCCCTGAAAGGCTGTGTACAGGTGAGGTCAACCACATTCAAGAAAAGAGATCTCAAGGCAAAGGCATGTTCAGAGAAGGGCCACTAGGAGAAAGAATATATATCCTCTTCTATTTTTGGGAGGATTATTAAAAATAACCTGGCTTTTTTAACCTGACAAAGGAATATCTACATACCTATCAGGAAGGCATATGCAGGGAAGGAGAAGAGATAGTTAAACGGTTGGGCTAGATGATCTTTCAAGGTCCCTTTCAACACCTAACATTCTGTATCAAAATAAAATATTAAATACATTTAAGCAGCCAAAAAAAAAAGAAACCAACCTGCAGGAAGTTAGAAGAAAAAAGGAAGTCCTGAAACATTAAATTATTGAGGCATCTCCAGAGATGTAGTGGGAAAAAGAATGGAAGTGCTTGTAAAACTCAGTTCAACCAATCTCTGTATGAGATGATGTGATGTGATTGCTTATGATAGTTGGATGGCCAACTATCTGGCCTTGATGACTCAAGAGGTCCTTTCAAATCTTATGTTAATGGACACATAAAAGAAATCTATTTCATGGAAAAATGGTCCCAGTTGGAGTAATAGAACAAATGGAACTTTCACATTTATAGATAAATTCTGCATTTTTTATCCATAAACTGTTGAACTGTTGGAATTATGCTCTGAATATTATTAATTCTGATTAAAAATTATGTCCAAAACATTTATGACTAAGTGCACCTCTGTATTTTTTCTGGCACCAGTCATACTGTTGTAGGTGGTTATATCATCTGAGCTTGAAAATGGAGCTATTTTGAGTGAAGTTTGTAGTTGGACAATGGACATAGAGAATTGCCAAGTGAATCTTTGGCTGCTTTCTCAACCTGTAATAAGCAAGACTTTAGCTGAACAAAAGGTATCAATGGATCAGCAGCTGCCAAGAAGGTGCATTTCCAAGTAAACCATAAAATGGCCTTCTGTTTTTTCATAGTTATTAAAAATCATGAGGTGCTTGGACATCCTACCAACCTGACCAGAATTTGTCATAGGAAATATTATTCTGTGTATGTTCCTATAGTATCAACTGTAAGGTATTTCTCCTTGTTCTTCTCCTAAGCCTGTGGCTCTCAAGTTTTTTGGGCTGGTGAGCCGCTTTTCATACTTTGTAATGCCTTAAGCACTCGCCTGTGTTAACTACACTTTTCAGTCTTAAAATACCACTGGGGCAACTGTGGGTAGGCACACTGCTTGTACACCACTGATTCAGACTTTAAGAGTCAGCATTAGAAAGCTATTGTGTTACATTGTTGGAACTACTAAGAAACAACTGTTTTCCTTCACAAGGTGGTTATATTTTGTGATCAACTGCAGTAACCAATGATTTCATACAGTTAATAATTTTTATGACTTTGTGGTATGAGCATACATTTAATTTTTGTTGCTTATTCTCTTATTTTTACAAATGAGATTATTCATTATTATTATTATTTTTGCTGCTGTTGTTACTATGCCATGCAATTAAGGGACATCCTTGGGGTTGCTCACAAATACAGTTTGCTTCATCTATGGTCTTTCCTACCTTGGTAAGCAGGGCCGTTTTTATGGCTTGGTACTGCTCATGCTCTGCAGCAGGCTGAGCATAAATGCATAAAGAAGGGTAAGTCCCAGCCCTCAGACCTTTGGTGGGCTAAAAAAGAAAAAGTAGGGAATGTTTCTGACATTAGTGAGCCAGGTCTGTGAGAGCAGATAATGCTTAGTACCCACTTTAAATTGTCTTTTCTGCCTACTTGTATCAAGCTTTGCCAAACATATCACTGTTAGAAATATTAGGCTATTGTAATACCAGAGGCTGTGATCAGATGTAAAAATAATTTTCTCTCATGACACTCAGACAAAGTAATTTTGGGTGAGGCATGAGTGTATTTTCCCTGCCACCAAGGGTGAGGCCAAATCCTTGCCTGACGTATTTAATTGCCTCAATTAGGTGGGTTTTGTGTGGTCATCACTCTGAAGGTGTGGTCACATACCAGTGTCAGTCTTGTTCAGTTGTAATTGCAGATCATAGCTCTTGTAATACAGTTAACTTTGTTATTAAGTTAACGCAGTTAATGTTGTTATTAAGCAGCATGTGCCACTACGTAGTCACTGATGTTTCAGCCTGCCACATGCATTTGATAGATTGCCTCATTTTTTCTGCCCCTCTTCTTCTTTAGCACAGAACTTGTTGCACAATGCTCATGTTTGCACAGGAATCCACTCTGGAAGGGCATATTTGGACCTGGGGATGAGCTTGTGCCCAGTCATATTCTGAGTAATATGGAGGGATCCCTCAGGACAAGGGATGTTGTGTATATACAAGGTATTAATGCAGTACTAGAATTTGTCAAATTTGCACTTCTAAAACAATAACAATGATCATATACAAAGTGAGTACTACATAGCAAGTCCAACTCTTATTTCCTAGCCAGCATTTAAAATTGCATTAATTTGAAGGACACCTATTTCTCAGGAAGCATTCTTTTACTGAAGAAGAAATCATTCTGCCTGAGAAGAGCTTAGTTCTAGAAAGTGAATTGTGGACCACCCAGGCATAGTTTTTACAAGGCCCAATTTAGTAAGGAATGCCAGAATGTTATCTCCTGGGGTTATTGAAGAAGAAATTAGTGTCAGTGCACTAGAGGCTGTTTCTCAAGTTATAACTCAAGAAAAAAGGAAAGAAAAAACCAAAAAGAAAGGAAAATAGAAAAAAAAAGAGACAAAAAAACAAGAGAGAAAAAGGAAGAAAGGACAATAAATTAATATTATTATATTTAAACTATGATTCTCCATTGCCTTTGCCAAAATCTTTTATAGAAAATACAGTATTACAAATAAAAATGCAGCTACAAATAAATACAAATAAAGTTACAAACAACAAACCCCCTCTACCATTAGTAGACCCACATGACATGTTAAAGTATAGGCAAATATATAGATCTGACTGGAAAAAAACCTCAACAACAGAAAAACAAATAAAACCCCAAACCACTGAAGCTGAATTATATGAGGTAAAGCTTATTCTTCTGTAAAGCTATACACTGAGAACCAGCTATCCAAACAGTGATGCTTCTGCAGATGTTTATGAGGTAATTGACAATAATGGTGCACAAATAGTACTTAGAGGGTATTACAGAGTAGGGATGGAGCTGTCCTTTTAAACTTGGACTACACTGAAGCAGGGAAGCAGGCAGTGCAGGAGAACAGACAAGATTTCTTACTGCTGGCTTTTACTTGACACAGTGGCTTCTCCAGTGGAATTCTATGAGCTTTAGTGCTGCAATAAGGTTGACAAGGAGCCAGAGAGGATATTTATTATTTTTGTTTGAAGCTGATTTGGAGATTTGGGTTTGTTTATTTATAAATGAATGTCCCATACGTTTATGAATACCCACCCTGCCCAGACTGTCCTCTGCAGGCTGAGGAACGTCTTGCCTGCACCTGGTTTGCAGTAAGTTGAAGCCTCCCAACCCTGTTGAGTACCCAACCGTTTTCTCTGGAGCTGCTTTCTTCCAAAAGGATGTCCCCCAGAGGTTTCAGTCTCTTTTACAGCCTGACAAATGGCTGGTTCAGAAAATAATGTTTTTGTTTCATGATGGAGGGTGTGTTGATTTTTGATTGATTTGGGGGTTGTTTTGATTTTTATTCTCATGTGTCACCCATTGGCCAGTTTTATCCAAAAAGCTTCCCTTTGAGGTATAAATGTTTCCTGGAAAATTTGCACTATGCAGGTGTAATGCTGAAAAATTTATGAATGACAGAAAACAAGGTTTCCTATTAGAAATTCTTTGACAGCTTTAACTGCAGCTGTCACTAGCTTCCCAGTTAAGACATAAGGTCTTCTACTGTCACAAGATCTGAGTCTGCTGATGCAGTACTAATAGCCTTAAAGCACCTGTATCCAACTTCTCATCAAATACCAATTATGGAGCATTATCCATTCAGTTTTGCAAGGCACATTTCCCTAAAGCCCAACACCAAATGGAAAAATCACAACGCAAGCAAAAAACTTCAGCCTCCAAACCAGACTATACCTCTTCAGACACCATCTAGTCTGAAACATTTATTACAGAGAATACAGCCAGCTCTACAAGAGAGCATACAGAACACACTCCTTGCTGCAACAGCCTTCACCAAGGTCTTATTACTGCCTTGTGTAGAGTAAGGAAAAGGAAAAAGGAATGAAGAAGGAGGAAAAGGGAAAGAAAAAACAGAAAGGAAAAAGAAAAATAAAAAAGGGAAAAAGGAAAGGAAAAAGAACAAAAAGGAAAAAGAAGGGGAAAAGGAAAAGGGTGGGGAAAAGGAAAAGGAATGAAGAAGGAGGAAAAGGGAAAGAAAAATAAGCCAAAAAGGAAAAAGAAAAAACAAAAAAGGAAAAAAAGGAAAAAGAACAAAAAGGAAAAATAAAAAGAACAAAAAAGAGAAGGAAAAAGAGAAAGAAGAAGGAAAAAAAAGAAAAAGAAAAGAAAAAGTAAAAGAGAAGAAAAATAAAAGAAAAATTAAAAGAGAAGAAAAAGGAAAAGAAAATTCCATGGCAACAAACTTATAGAACACAGAGATCAGTCTGATTAAGGAAGAAAGGGGAACTTTATGAGATATATTTACAGAAAAAGAAGGCGAGAAAGGAAGAAAAGAGTACTGTACCAACTCCACCAGGGAAATAAAAGAAACAGCCAGCCTTATACCAACAGAAAGAGGCATAGAATTACTAGAAAAACAACTATAAAGACATCGTAAATCAAACAGCATAGAGTTTAGAACATCAAAACCACAGAAATTTTCATCTATTATTAATTATGATAAAAAATTCTATCTCAGAATATTTTACACAGCAGCTGTTGCCAAGAAAATCTACATCTTCTTGAGCTGAGAAACTTTAAAATCACAAGCTGATCTTTGCATAGCCAGTAGAGACAGCGTCAAAATTTAACGAGATTCAATAAGGCCAAGTGTCGAGTCTTGCACCTGGGAAAGACCAACCCCATGTATGAATATAGGTTGGGGGCTGAGCTGTTGGAGAGCAGTGAAGGGAAAAGGGATCTGGGGGTCCTGGTGGATGGAAGGATGACCATGAGCCAGCAGTATGCTCTTGTGTCCAGGAGGACCAAGGGGATTCTGGGGTGGATTAGAAGGGGTGTGGCTAGTAGGTCAAGAGAGGTTCTTCTTCCTCTTTACTCTACCCTACTGAGGCCGCATCTGGAATATTGTGTCCAGTTCTGGGCCCCTCAGTTTAAGAAGGATAGGGAACTGCTGGAGAGAGTCCAGCACAGAGCCACAAAGATGATGAAGGGGCTGGAACATCTTCCTTCTGAGGGAAGGCTGAGGGAGCTGGGTCTCTTTAGCTTGGAGAAGAGGAGACTGAGGGGTGACCTCATCTCTGCTTTTAAATGTGTGAAGGGTGTGTGTCAGGAGGATGGGGTCAGGCTCTTCTCAGTGAAGCCCAGTGACAAGACAAGAGGCAATGGGTGTAAGCTGAAGCATAGGAGATTCCGTGTGAATACATGTAGAAACTTTTTCCCAGTTGAGGTGCTGGAGCACTGGAACAGACTGCCCAGAGAGGTTGTGGAGTCTCCTATGGAGATATTCAAAACCCGTCTGGATGTGCTTCTGTGTGACCTGGTCTAGGGAATCCTGCTGTGGCCGGGGGGTTGGACTAGATGATCTTTCAAGGTCCCTTCCAACTCCTAATATTCTGTGACTCTGTGATATTAAGACAGTATTTCAATATATTCTTTCCATTTTCCAGTCAATTAAAAATACAAACATGAAATACAAAACCTTCTAATTTTATTTTGTTTTTATTTAAACATTTGTCTGAGCCTCAATATCCTGGTTTGTATTTCGTGTGTGTCTGTGTACAGGCACATGTTATGAAAATCCAGTCATATCTCTGAGTAATGGCTGTTAATCCTTGTGGATTAGTAGTTCTAAAAAGTAATTTACTTGTTTTATTTTTTTCCTTGTAGTAATTTTGATGAGGTTGAGAACCACATTTGAAGACAATGTCAGAGTTAGAATACACCAGATTTGCTCCCTCCAGAAGCCTGTTAGCATCTACTCCAGCAACTAATCTACAGTGGCGAAATTCCTACTGTTACCTTGCTATTAATGTGTGTGTATGTTTTCATATATTTTAAGGAGCTGGTTCAAGGCTTAAGTCCATAAGTATAGATGCTTGCCTACATTTTACTGAAAAGGATTTTGACCAGTGTCAGGGTTGCATTTTGTACTGCTTGAGACGTTGGCCTCTGTAATCTACTGCATCTCTTCACACTTTTTGTCATGTGTTAATTTAGATTGCGAGTTCCTCGGGGCAGGAACCACATCAGAGTTTGTGTGCTATACATATTGGCAACACTTATGGAAATGAATAGAATAGAATAGAATAGAATAGAATAGAATAGGAGAATTTCAGCCCTGCAAGTGAAGGGACATACAATGATCATCTAATCCACCCAACCGCCTGACCAATCTGGGGCTGATTGAAACTTAAAGTGTGTTAAGGGCATTGTCCAAATGCCTTTAAAACACTGAGAGGCTTGAGGCATTGACTGCATTCCCTGTTTCTTTTCAAACCAAGCTGCAGATAGCTGAAATTAAGATATATAGAGATATAGCCGAAATGTCCATGCTACCCTGTCCATGAGTTTCAGTGTGGATTAAAAGGATCAGTTTTAATACTAGGAGATATTTTGGACCCTATATGCATTCAATACCTGGCCTATCATCAGGGAATTTTTTATAGAACTTAAGTGGCAAATTATTGTTCTTGAAAACTGATTAGTTCTTACTTGTCTATATAAAAGATGAATACTTTTCCTGCATAGAAAAAGTATTAAAAACTAGCTTGATAAAACAGAATGCTCCATTTGATGGGTGGGAGGAGAATTTTCAGGGGAAATACCAGTTACAGCAAACAGCAATAGCCAAGTCAACTCTCATGGTTAGTATTTGTCAACAGTGTAACACATTTGCATCAGTCAGGAAAGTCATCGAAGCTGTTCACTTGGAAGAGTTGCAGTCTCTTGTTCTTGAAGCAGCAGTGAAATGACAACCTATAAAATGCTTGCAAAGAGTTGAAAGGAAACATTTCAGACACTGCCTAGAAAACGTGTGACTAAGGCTGTGAGAATAATTGGTTTTTTACAGCTAGTGTGCCGAACCTAAAAAAGAGGGAGAAAAAATAAGTTAGAGTCAAACCAAATGGAACTTCTTTTTTTTGTTTTGTTTTTCTTGCCAAAATGGAAATCTGAAAACATTTATTTAGTGTAAAATGCAAACATACATTCCATTTCATCCAAAACAAAAATATTCATTTTGAAGCATGAGGAGGAAAAGTAAAGGAAATGAAGGGCTGAGATTTGCCAGGTTTTCAGAGGTGGCTGTGCTTTTTTCCTAGCATTAGTGTTGAGGATGTTACATACATACATGACTGTTATTTGAAAAGTGAACCCTGGATCATTATGTGACCTTAGCACAGGGACAGAAAGCACAGGCTCTTGCAGGGGCAAAAGGCTCTTCCCCAACTGCGTTCCTGCCCACAACACAGTAGGCTGAAGGAAAGTTTCCTTCCACACCTGGTGTGAACCTCTGCATCCTGCAAGCACTCCTGCCTTATCTGTCTACCAGCTCTTGTGAAGCAGGTGTGCTCCATAGTCTGTGTGTGCAGCTCTTCCTTTTTGTCTAGAAAACAGTGTGGAGCAGGATGTTGAATGCTGCTGCCTCAGCCACTAGGTTAAAAAGTGCTTTTTTTCCCATAGCTCTCTCTTGTTCTTAAATAACCACAGTAGTTATTTAAGCACCTTGTATACTTCAGCTTCATAATAATGGAAAAACTCCATAATGACAGAGCTCTCTCGAGAATAATTTAGCCACTTCCCTGAATATCCTGTAGGGAGATGGTGAGGACACAGGCATAGGTGGCAGATCAAGATCCCTCTCAACTCTCTCCAGGGGAGGGCGAGTTCTTAGTTGTCTTGGACTTACAGTTTGTGACCTGCTCACATCTTCAATATATGTGCAATGAAACGAGCTGAACAAGACATAGTTTGCAGGTACATGGCACCTGCACTGTCAGTCCAACATAACCTGGGATGTACACCAGTATTTCTTTGCTGCTGTCACAGGCAGGAACAAAGGAGCTCAAGGGAGTCCACAGACAGTTCACTCCAATCCTTGACTAAGAAAAAGAATTTAATTTGGTGCTCAGTGGGCCTTGTGCAATCACAGAGTAATTTGGTTTGGAGGTGACCTCTGGAAGTCTCTAGTGCAACCTCCTACTCAAAGCAGGGCCAGCTCTGACCTCAGCCCTGGATGCTCAGAGCTTTATCCAACTGGATTTCGAAACATCCCAAGGAGGGAGACCGTATTGCATCTTGGGCAGTCCCAGTGGGTGCTGCCATTAAGGGGAAGAAGTTTTTCTTTATATTCAGTTTTAATCTCTCTTTCTTAAGTCTGTTGTCTTTAATCCTCCATATACCACAGAAGACCCTGGTTCTACCGTTTCAATCACCTCCTTATAGGTAGAGGCAGGTTGCTGTTACGGTCTCTAAAGCTGTCCTCTCTCCAGGTTGAACCAGCCAGCTCCCTCAGTATCTCCCTACAAAGCAAGTGCTCCAGCACCTATCCATCATTGTGGCCCTCTGCTGAACCCAGGCTATGTTGTCAGTGCCATAGAGGGGTTCTTCCTTCTCTGTGGCAGGGCTCTGCTCTTGACCCTGCTGAATTTCTTGGAGTTTCTGTTGGCCCCTTCCTCTGGCCTGTCTCAAGTGTATTGAGTAGTCCCCCTGAAATTGGTGCCATTTGCAAACTTGACAGGAATGCAACTCATCACCTCCATCAGATCACTCATAAAGCTATTAAACAGTCCAAGTCCCATTGCAGGCACTCAGAGAGAGTATGACCCATTAACCATAACCCTGTGAGCCTGAACATCCAACCAGTATTTTTGCTCAACTGGTTGTCAACCCATCCAGACTGTGAGATTTCAACTTGGATACAAGTGCACTGTAGGAGACAGTGCATAAAGCCTTGCTAAAGACAAGGTAAAGGCATCTATTCCTCTCTGCTTTTCCACAGCTCCAGTCACTTTATCACAGAAAGAAATAGACTTGGTCAGACATGATTTACTTACTGCAGGTTCTTTATTCAACTAGGCAAAATGTAGCAAGGTAAGCTAGACAAAGAGGAGGTGGCTTATCCTAATCCACACAAGAGGTCAGTTGTGCAACCAAACTGAAAGTCTTAATCTCAGCTCAATCCCTGACTTAAATTATGTGTCTCCATTTTTTTAATTGAACTTTTAGTAAAATATTTCATAGCAGGCATGAAAAAAACTGACCATGGACCACATGGCATATTCCCTGAGACCATGAGCATCCAATAGAACATATTTTGAGAACTGTTATGTTAGACCAAATTCAGCTATGAATTGATGAGCATTTCTCTTTAGAAACACAGGCCAACACAATTTGGCCTTTACATTTACTAGACTGCAAGTGTCTTAGGAGCTTTGAAAATTACACTCAGGTTAGGATAACAATAGAGGAATCTCTTTTTGTGGCAGTAGGAGGAATGAAGTGTGTGTCATGTGCTACTGCCTACACATATCTGACACAGAAGTGGGTATGTGTAAGCAAATGTTAACTTTAATTCCTTAAGGTTCAAGATCATGATCTTTGCTAGTGAGGCAGGAGGCTGACAGATTGGAGAGACAAAAGAGGCAATATTCTTAATGCACCAGACGCCCACAAGTGGAGCCACATTTTCAGCAGAACTCTTTTGCCCCAACAGTTTTCTTATGAGATTTGTGGTCTTATTTGTGAGAAAACTTTTCCCTGTTTTCTTGTCTCTGCTGAAAATCCGACAACTTTTTTTATTGGTTTGTGGATGGGTGCTCTTGAAAATCTATCCTAAGGAGACAGCTGAAAACTTTGACTCCTGACTGATGTCAGGAGGATGCAACATATTTTATACAGAAATATAACTTACATTGGAGAGTAATGCCACTTTCCAGAAGAACAAGATAACAACAGTCCTTCCCTAGTGGGTCTAAGCTTCTGTTTGAATGCAGCCTTTGAGGAATTTCTGAGCTGTTGAGTTTCACGCACGAGCAGTAACTGCTGGCTCGTTTAACCTCTGGGCCCATTGTGAAACTACAGCCAAAGAGACAGAGGAATTGCAGTTGGACTTTTTCAGTGAGCTGCACCACTTGAGTGATGGATGCAATGAAGTCCAAGAAGAATTTCCATTCAATCTAATATGTGAAGAATTCATCCCTACCATCTATCTTTTAAACTTCTTTGAGTTTGGGTGAGGATTTTTTGGTAGCAGTTCACAGGTAGCTCAGAAAATAGCTGCATATTAGGTCAGATAAGTGTAGTCATGTTTTTGTCCTATATTTCAGTGATCATAGAAGCCTCCAATACATACAAAAATTGCCTGAAACTCTTATAAAAACAGCCTCCCTGTGCCACAGGCTGGTAGGAATATTCTGCCTCAGACCATGATGTACCAGATTGTTCCTCAAGGTTTTGAAAACTAAGCCCTGGTGCATTAAGAGAAAAATATTTTTGCTTCTTCTGCCAAATAACCATATGTTATTAAATACACTCCCATTTTAATGTATTCATCTTCTGTCACCAATTGTTAGATCTTCATACCCCACAAGGGGATATATCTCAGACTTTAGGAAACAATGATCTGTTGTGACTCATCTGCTTATACCTTTTATTCATTATTTTCCATCATACAGTTAACCAGTGGCTATATATTTTGCTTGGCAAATATTGAATAAATAGTAGCTTATGATGGGTTATCCCATAAAAACTTCAGTGGTTTGAGTGGGTTTCAGTAGGTATCTGAAACATACTTACTGCTATAGGAAAGACAGGAAAACAGGATCTGCAGATTATATGTATAAAACTAAAACAGTCCTGATTGCAGGAGGAATGGAAATTTGAAAGCTGGTTTGCTAATTCCTCCCACCCACACAGAAACACAAGTTTCTGCATCTCTCTTTCTTTCTTTCTTACCTTTTTTTCCTTAGGAGAGAGGATGAGGGAGAATATATGGAAAAAGAGAGTAAGAAAATTTGAGGGGTGGAAATTGGAAATAGGAATACAAAAATACCACAAAAAATGTTTTTGGTATTTCAAAACTGGCCAAACTGAGAAGCAGTAGAAATGTCAGGCATCAGTCTGTTCATGCAAAAATTCCCACTCAGTCTGAAGAGGAAGAAGCTCTACAAGTTTGAAGAGCACTAGAACGGGTCCTGTCTTACCTCACTGTGAAACTTCATTGCTACTGAGGTTGCACAAGGTATATGTCAACCCAGAACTTGGCCCACTTTCTTGATGGTAAACCAAAGCTTTCTATCAACTTACTGTTATGCAGAAAAAATTTGAATGGGTTTCAAACTACCCATGCAAACCTTCAGTAAAACACATGAGGGATTAATGATCAGCCTTTTAGCAACAGCATTTTTATTATTCAAAACAATGTTTTGGACCAAAATCTACTTCTTCCTGTAAATTACTCTAATTCCAATATTTGTGAATTCTAGCTTTATTCTCTCTTTTTCTCTAGTGTCTGAAGTCTAGCAGTCCACACAGTGCACTTACATAGTAAGTTACTGTGCTCCATTTATGCAGACTCACAGAACAGTTTAGAATGCAAGGGACCTCCAGAGTCCATCTAGTCTAATGTCTTGCTCAAAGCACTTCTGTTTAGAGCAACTGCTCAGTAATGTGCCAAATTGAATTTTGAATGTCTCGGAGGATGGAGATTTGACAGCCTCTCTGGCCACTTGTTCCAATGGCCAATCACTTTCATCTTGAAAAAGGTTTTCCCTAAGTCTGACTAAGATTTCCTGTGTTCTACCTTGTGTCCAGTGATTCTTATCCTATCACAGCTGGGAGAAGTCTGGATATTTTTTTAAAACAGCCAGAATCAAGGAAATGTCTGCTTTAAGAATAGCACAGCTACCTCTTATCTAATGAATCTTGCTTATGAAGTCAAGTGAAAATCTTTTTCAATCGTCAGCAGAAGTTCTGTTGATCTTAGGAAAGCAGAAATTTTGTTCAGTCATATTTATGGCAAAACCAGGTTTTTCTTGTTTGTTGTTTTCTCTTTTTGGATTATCTAATTTCTGAAGCATCAAAGTAGCTATGAAAAATGTGCTGGATTCTAGATTTGTATTTTGACCCTTTTTCATCATCAGTACACGTATGAAAGTGAGTGCAAAAGATAAGAAAGAAGCTGGTCTGAAATTTAATGCCTTAGCAAATATTAGCTGCTTATTGAACATAGGTGTGTGGTTAGTAGGTCAAGAGAGGTTCTTCTCCCCCTTTACTCTACCCTGGTGAAGCCACATCTGGAATATTGTGTCCAGTTCTGGGCCCTTCAGTTCAAGAAGGATAGAGAACTACTGGAAAGAGTCCAGTGCAGAGCCACAAAGATGATTAAAGGGGTGGAACACCTTCCTTCTGAGGAAACGCTGAGGGAGCTGTGTCTCTTTAGCTTGGAGAAGAGGAGACTAAGGGGTGACCTCATCTATGCTTTTAAATATGTGAAGGGTGTGTGTCAGGAGGATGGGGTCAGGCTCTTCTCAGTGAAGCCCAGTGACAGGACAAGAAGCAATGGGTGTAAGCTGAAGCATAGGAGATTCTGTGTGAATACACAGAATCATTACAGTTGGAAAGGACCCTCAAGATCATCTAGTCCAACTGATAATGTTTTCACAGTGTAGGTGCCAGAGCACTGGAACAGACTGCCCAGAGAGGTTGTGGAGTCTCCTTCTATGGAGGTATTCAAAACCTGTCTGGGCACACTTCTGTGTAACCTGGTCTAGGTAATCCTGCTGTGGCAGGGGGGGTTGGACTAGGTGATCTTTCCAGGTCACTTCCAACTCCTAACATTCTGTGATTCTATGATTCTGTATAGAAAGAAGAATTTTTGTTATAAAGTCTGACAAAGAATGGATCTGTCTCTTCCCATTGTCGTCATTAGAGGTGCCTTTCCTTCGCTGTAGCCACTTCTGGGGTAGGTTTCATTTCAGTATTGTAAATGCCCTTACCATGCAGATATGGTTTCATGCACCAGGAAGGAGTCCTTAAATAACAGTTTGTGCTGTGGAAAATTATTAAGACAAAATCTAAATTAATCAGATTGCTATTTTGCCAGCTATGGAAAAGACTTGTCAGATCATTGAGCCATACTAATTGCAAGTAGGTACAATCCCCAGCAGATAATGTCTCTGATTTTCAGATGAAAATGCCTTTGTGGGGACAAGCACTGTAGGCCTGTCTTTCTCTTGAAAAGCTGGGGAGCCTCAAGGGCTTGTAGGAGAAGAGGGCTCTCTGCTGGGAGGAGGGGAGACGAGTTTGTCAGCCACTGGGAAGCCTTTTGGCAGTTCAGTGAGGAGTGTGGAAATAATGTTGCATCTTTCCCTGAATGCTCTAGCACTCCCCTTGAGCAAGGAAGCAAGGCAAGACTGTAAATCCTGTCTTTGCTTTGTAGCCCATTTAATGTTCATCACTTTCTTCTTAGGCTCATCCAAATTTTACTGAGTTTTTGCTCAGTTTTAATGCTTTTAATTTTTTTCTTTTTTTTTTTTTTTTTCCTTTTTAAACTTCCACTGTGCGGCTCCTGAGCTTGTAGCCCCATTTCTACAGCTTCCTGCAATGAACCTGCCCCCTCTTTGCCTGGTCCTACTCATAAAAACAAAGCAAGACAAGGGGAAGCAGACTTGTTGCTAAGCCCACTCTCCTCTTGCAGAGGTCTGATGTCTGAGGTGTTAATCTTCATGTTCTTTTGATCTGAGTAAGGATAATAGGTTGTTTTTCAATATTGTTTCTGGTTCATTAATATGTATGTTATCTGTTCCTTTTTTTTTTCCTCCTGAAAACCCTTTGAAGATACCTTTGTAGCCTCTCTTCTGCTGCAGGCCTTACTTTGACTTTTCCGCTGTTCATTGTTTTCCTCTGTGTTTCATTTTCTCACTACAGTGCAACCACTTGGCTGCTATAGCCAGGGCTAAATCATCATGCTTCTTCCTTTCTGAGGAGCAGTCTAACAAGACAGCACCTTCTGCTGCAACCTCACTGTCAAGGGTTAGGGTTGGGCCGGCCACTAAACAAGTGCTTGGTGCTCTCTATTAACCCCTCTCCCTTCCCAAAGGAACAGAGAAAGGGAATAAGGGAGAGAGGCTTATGGATTGGAGAAGAAAACTGAAACTACTTAAATGAAACTAATAAGAATAAAATGAAATATATTAAGGTATATACAAAACCAATACCAAACCCAACATCCCTGAAGGCAGTTGTATCACTGTCACAACTGAAGCTGTGGCAGAAGTCCCAGGCTGAATCTAGCAGCAGAAAGGAACCAGATTCAGGAGCTGGATTCAGGAATGCATAGGTTGGGATCAAACGCAGAATGGACAGAGTCCTCTTTAGATACTGGCCATTGAAGAGGAAAAAGTGCAAGAAATGAAGCCAAGAGAACCACCTGAGTATGATGTATACAGAATAGAATACCTAGCTGGTCAGTTCAGGCTACCTGTCCTGTCTGCTCCTCCCCACAGGTAAGACCTTTTAATCTGCACCCCCCAACATGGTGCATGAGATTTAGCAGTGAGCTTGGTCTGCATACCAATCCTTGGTACTAATTCTAAACATCAAGTCTTAGCACTACTAGAAGCAGACTCTGTCTGCAAAAACATGCTGTCTACTTCGGAAAGAGCAATTAATTAGAAAAGATTAGCTGAAAAGTAAAATCACTGAACAGAATTAGTTCCATGCACAATCAGTGTGCAGAAAACTAAAACAACCTTGGCCAGGCAGCATGGGTTAAATCCTAGAAATAATGCCAGTGTCTCAGAAGACGTGACTTTTTTCATGTTCTCTCATCCCAGACAAGAAGTGAGGATACAGTGCAGCAGCTAGAGCAAAAGGACCTAAAATCCCAGCTATAATGATGACTGAGAAAGCCAGATGCCAGCATGCAGTGGAGTTTTTGTAGGGTGTGTCAAACCTGTTGTACCCATGCAGCACAGTGCATCTCTTGCACTCACCAAAACTCCAAAGAGCATGTAAGGTAGACCCTAGTCTCCATGTTAAGTGATACAGGTCCTTCAGAACTCTTTCAGTGTGAGTGACGCCTAAGCCCCCCTTGATTGATGCATAGCAGAAGAGACTAGTCTGCAGAGCAGACTAAAACTGGAGACCATCACTGGTAGGTAGTGTTGCCTTTTAAGCATCCATGTTTCTCCTACAGGTAGTATTGGACAAATCATACTTCATTAATGGTGTTAAAGTATGATTGGTGGTGTTTCTGGGTACATTTAAATAGTTGTCATAGTGTACCCCATGAAAGAGTGAGACAATCATTATGTAGTTTTAAAGGCTGCTTATGATGAAAGGATTATTAGATCATTTGATTGCTATTTTTCTTTGGAATACACCCTCCTACTCACTACCCTTTGGGCATCTATATTCTCTTTTGTTGAAGTTGTTTCTGTTCATATGATTTCATGTGCTTTGGGGCATTTCAGTATTCTTGCTGATGTTTTTTTTCCCCCTGTCTTCTCTTCCTCTGTACCCTCTCCATATTTTTGTGGTATATTTGGCAAGGCTGTGGGTTACACCCGTGTTTCATCTTGTTTTTGTCATTTATTCACTATCTGAGCTCAGAGGAAGGATTTGTTTTTCAGTAAAATCTGGGGACTTCTTGTTTTTGTCTTTTAAGAATTTTATAGTTTTGTTGACTAAAGCACAAGAAAATTGAACGAGTTGTCCATGGTCACATAGTGAGTCATTGCTTCTATCAAAATAAGAGCATCTAGAGCATAGTTTGGATCTCCTTGTTCCAGCCATTAGAGAAACTCAGTTCTTCTGTGAATTTGTCACTGATCTCAATGAAAGCTGTTTTTTACATCACCTATCTCTATGGCACTGAATAAGTTTCACAGGCATTGCTATTAACCACACTGTGTGGTAGATAATAGCAATATGAAGCTCTGAGATAAAGCAGATGATAGTTCCTGGCCTCCAAAGAGTGAATTAATAAAGACCCACAAACTTCAACTCTCTAGGTCCAGCTCTGCTCCAGTCCCAGATTCACTTGAGAAAAGTCTGAGACAGTGAAGGAAGGGGCTCAGAGGGTCTCAAAGTTTTGCATTTATCCTAAATTGTCACATCTTGTCTCAGTCCAAGACCAGAACACCCATGCATGGTGTGGCCTAGAGCTACTCTCTCCCCTCAGACCCATGGATGAGGCTTTGAAGAGTAGAGCCCTGAGCTGAGAGGGAACTCAGTTGCGATCACTGATTCAATAGTACTCAGAATAGTGGATAAAAAAGCAACATCTGTCTCTGCCTGCAGAGACAGAAGACACTCTGTAGAAACAGAATCTATGAGTTTATTGTTTTATAAAATAAACAGGGAAGATAGAGTAGGAAACATTCCCAGTATTCCCACTTCTTCACCACATTACTGGCTGGGAATTCAGTCACAGAAAAATCAAAACAGTCTTCAAGCATAAAAGGCTTTTCCACAAGAGGACTTTTTTTTGCTGGGCAAGTGTCTTTTCACTGACCTAAAGACAACCTGTTTCTATGCAGTCCTCCATCAATTTTCCAGTGATGGTGCTGCTTCTGGTACAACCTGACAGTATAATTGATTTCTTCATTTCCTGTCGTAGACCCTCTGTAACCCTCAGGAGTCCACAAAACACAGCTTGACTGTGCCTGATACAAGAGGGTTGGTCCCTAGGGAGAATTGCCACTTCTACTCACTCAGGGTGGTCCCTTGCTGCTACCTCGTAAGGCCGCTGAAGATGTTTGTGACAGAGCTAAGAGCTAAACTCACCACCTCTTACTATCATTTCCAAGCGTAAACCCTAAAATGCAGCATTTAACAATGAAAGCCAAAGAAAAAAACCTAAGTGGAGATGAGTACCAATGTACCTTAGCTGTTTTTCTAGGCTGAAAAACATTCAAAGTCTCCTCTCTAGTAGTCAAGTCACATCTCTTGGTGATGAAGAACTGTAGGAAGGTGAGACAAAGAAATTAGAATACAGCAGGACTTATAATAGAATTATCATGGGCCAAATGAAAGACTAATTTAAGTCTTATTTATAGACTGTGGGTAACATTCAAATTTCACTTCATCTTCTTGAAGCCTTTTGCTCACTAATTCTTTGAAAGGAAGACTAATTAAGAAAGGATCCACTTGGCAACTTATTAGTTTTAAAATCTTTCTTCTTTACAGCTTTGGTCACTACTGCTTCCATAGTCTTTGGAAAATTTTCCTTCAGTTTATTGAAGAGACTTCAGTTGCCTCAAACCTTTTTATTTTAGCTCATTTAAATATATCAGCCATTTTCAAGACTTGATAAAGATGAATGCAATTAAGCTTAGAGGCCTCATAAATGTTAGGCAAAGAGCTTTTATTTTGACAAGACAGTAGAGCCAAATTAAAAGAGTGTCTGGTAACCCTCTGAAAATACAAATGTGGGAATTTCTGACTGTAATGAATTTTGTATGGAGATTTTAATGATTTACATTTACATACAACAAGGAATGCTAAAGAACTGATGCAACAGAATTTGTGTGTGAGTGTGTATGTTTGTGTGTATATATATATATAAAATTCAATATTATAATTTGGCAGTGTATGTTTTATCATTGAGATTGGTACTGAGTTGCCACTGTCTCTATCCACCCCTCCAATACTAGGAACAAAATCAGTAGTCAAGCTAAACCCAGAGTCAACAACTTCTTCTTAACCTGAAGTTAGACAGAGTGGCAGATCCTAAATTTCCATATTTCCATGAGATGATAGTCTCTGTGAAGTTGGCTTTCAACACAAATCTCAAACGACTTTGCAAGGCAAGTCATCAGTATTGTATCAAGGGGGAAACTGCAACATCAGAGGTAGAAACAAAACCTGTAACCTCTTGAGCCTGAGGCTGGCACTCATATCTGCTGGGGAAGCTACTCTGCCCCATAACACAAACTTTCCTTGAGCAAAACCAGTAGTCTGGTAGCTGTTTTTGCACTTTCAGCCACTTGAGAAGGAGGAAAAAGCAGCAAAAAGGATTTGGGGGTTGGGGGGGAGCCTGGTCTTTAGGGGACAGAGGTCTCCATCACTGAATGTCACTAGCTGAGGTTTGAGGAACTTCATTAATTGATGTTTGAGGTGTAAAGCTGATTTCAGTACACTCTGATTTTTAAAACAAAAATATTTTTGAGAAGAAAACCTAAACAGGTTTTCCCTGGCAGGAAGCCAGGTCCAAACCATCACACAGGTGAAGTGCCAAACACAGTAGATATCATTTGATGGAGGTCTAAATCTATTTGTTTGTGTATTTATTTATTTATTTATTAATGTATGCTAGGAAATAATGTCTACAGCAGTTTAGTTAGGACAAAAGATAATGATGATGGTCTTATTTTTTAGTGTCTTTTAGAAACAAAGGACAGTTTTCTAAGAAAAATATGCTTTTCTTTAGAGAACTTCTGTTCAGAAAATCACAATCTAAAATAATTAAGAAGACTCTTGCCTCATTGGAAGCCATAATAAGAGCAAGAAGTCTCACTAAACTTGGATGGGAACATCTGTCTCTTGACAAGCCCAAAGCAGATCATAAAGAGACCAGAAATCTGACTTGGTGTTTATTTTTTCTGCCTCTTAGGCATTTCAAGTGGCTGATCATTCAGTCTTAGCTTGTTAAGGATAAAGCCTTCCAGAAGAAGAAGGGCTGTTTGGGGCCTGAAGAGCATCCTTAGGATAAATTGCCATTCAGTAGCTTTCACACGACTTGTTAAGCTCATAGTACAATTATTATGAGCAGTTGTGGTACTGCTCAGCAACTAGAGAGAAGAGGACTGAAAACCAGGAGATGTATGCTGTTTTCTTTAGTGTGCTGCTAAATAGCTCCATGACTGTTGGTCAAATCAGTTCTTTTCCATGCTTCAAATTCTGTAAGCCTGATTCTCCTGATATATATAACAAACTTGCACCATTGTCTCTGCAGTACTACCAGTAAAATTACTTCTTACCCCATCTTCTGCGACTGTAGGTGCATTGCAGAGCTCTGCTGGTGCCAGAGCTGAAGGTATTGGCCCACTTTTGTGGACAACCTTTGAGGTCCATGAATGCAGGTTGCTACTGAGTTGATCTTTTCAGAGAAACACAATAGAATTTGGAAGTGTAGGATTTTTTTTTTATTTACCATTTGTCTGCTCATTTTCTTTAGCCTTGACTTCACCATTTAGCAACTCAATTTGTAACTGAAATATGAAAACTTTGGGAGGGAGGTTGCTGGACCAGAGTTTAGAGCAGAGATGACCTTGAATAAGACATGCCAGCTCTGCAGAGAGCATACAAATGTGTTACACTGTATAATATGCAGAAAGGTCTTGAGGTCTCTCCCCTCTCTTTAAACATCAAAGATGGGATAATGTGTTTTCATCCTTCAACATTAAACATTCTGTTACAGTCTTAGCAAAGGCAGAGAATTGTCTCTGGGATCCACTGCCATGGGAGGTCACAGAGTTAAACACTGTGGCTAGATTTGAAAATGGAGAGGAATAATTTTGTGACCAGTAATAAAATGTGTAGCTACACATGCTAAAATAATGATAGGGCTGTAACCTGAATGTGGAGAGAGTCAGGGAGGAATTCCTCTTTACGCCACATGGAAGCACTGCACAATGTAACCTGGTGGATTTGGGGGGTGAAGAGGTGGGGTCACCTTGTCTTGAGGTAGCAGATAAATCAGACTTGATGGATAAGACAGTTTCTAATTTCTGAAAATGTTTGTCTCAAAAGGGGAAAGTGCAAAATAAGTTAAGAGGTCCTGGTAAAGATTTGCTATGCAGATGTGCCTGGGGACACAAATCGCTCTTGTAAAAGCAGGAGAACATTTCAAGGGGGTGGACTGAAGGTTGTATTTCTTTTTGTGGATTTATAACAACTTTGAAATGCTTACTATTTTTTCTGGATGTTTCTTAGAAATCAGGAGGTGGTAGAGGAATCTTTGCTTTACAACTTTTATGAAAGTTTGACTGACTTGCATCATAACCAAGGAAAGGAAGCATAGAAAAATTGAGATGGATAAATGGTGAAACTGAAATGTGGAACTGGTGCTTTAGGAAAGAAGGGCATCAGCAAAAAAGGTTTTGCAGAGCTATGTAGCTGTATAATAAATAAGCAGTGATGACTCCATCAGGCACGCTGCTGAGTATGGCCAGGAGAGTGTTTTGCAGCTTGGGGCAGGGTGGTGGCTATGGATGTGGGAGCAGACAGTGTTGATCTCTTGTTCCAAACCATATCCCAAGTGAAGCTTTTCTATTGTTTTCCTTCCAGACCTGTTGGCAACAACTCTAGCTGCTTCATACTGTGACATAATAGTGATCACATCTTCTCCTTGTGCTCCAGTCAGTTTTTCTCCTCTCCAGAGGGATTCAGTACTAGATATTTTATCAATGTGATAGTGTTACCATACATTTTTAGACCTTAATTTCTTGGAGGGCTGCCTCCAAGAGCTGTAACATTTTGTAATTGTTCAGCACACCTGTTTCCAAATACCTCAGTGTGAAACTATTTGTTTTTTCCTGTGAAAAGACTATAGTACAAGTTCAGTTAAGTCTTTGACACCTAGCCAAAAACTACACCATTCATTTAAACTTGAGCATTAAAGGCTCTATTCACACACATACAAAAAAGGATATTTCACACTTTTCCAGTAGAATTTTAAAATATCACCTAGTCAAACATTGCAATAGGCAGCTATGGAATGGTATGTTGAAACTTATTGCATAGAAGATGGAAGTAAATGAATATTATATATGTAATATTAATTCTATATAGCTTTAGAAAAATTGACAACATGAAATAGAAGGACTTAAGCCTTTGCCTATACACAGGGAGTACAAAGAAGAATAAAGTACCTTTTGGTGACATCTTCTAGGCTCACCACAGTGGCTTACAGTCTAGGGAAGATCACACAATATCACCTGCCCATTACAAAGGAGGTCCTGCTGTACAGGTTATAGAGAGCACTAGCGTTTCCACTAAGTGCCAGTCTTGCTGAACATCTAACAAAGTCTTCTCTTTACATACCAGGGTTGCCTCAGAAAAGTTCAGTGATAAGAGAAATTATCCTTATATGCATATTGGAAATCTAAAATGCATTTTTAGATCCTCCTATGCAAAAGATTTCACTTAAACATAAGGTGGCTATTAGTAGTAGCAATACCCATAATGTTACCCAGCCTTTTCAATATTCAATCATTCTATTTTGTTTTATCACCTCCTAATATAACAGAAGCAAAACTCTGAGAGGATTACAATTGCAGTTTCCTCAATGTTAGGCATGCTGATGGCCCAATGGCAAAAAAGGGCTTAAATACCTGCCTGTATTTGCTCCTTTAATACGAAAACAATGTGAGCTAATTGGCTACCAACATAGCTTAATTGTAGGAGTTGTTAGTGCAGCAAAAGCTAAAGCAGGTTGCATTCAAAATGTGCTTGTAAAACACATGCATTTCTTCTGGTTGGGAGGATGACTTTGTGTATATGATGCATATTTATATGTGCCCTGAAGCTCGTCTTCTTGTATAAGGGAGGTGTCTTGTAAGCCATCCTAAATCTAGTTACTTCACCCTAGGGGAAGTAGTTTTTTCTCTGTGCTCAGTAAACATATTGATATTTCAGTCACTTCTTGAAGACATCAAAGGTAAAAGGAATGAGGGGCTGCAGGTCTTCTGTCTTCTTAAAGCATAGACACTCTACTGTTAGGGGCATAAAGAGTACAATATATATAGCACCAATTCAAGTGACCTTTCTTTTAGCTGGCGAAAAGAAAAGGAAAATAAAAGGAGAGGAGAGGAAAGGGGGAGGAGATGAGAGGAGAGGAGAGGAGAGGAAGGAAAACCACTGTGGAGAAGTATAGAGTATAAATCTTTTGCAGTTCATGCTGAGCTTTGAGAATAATATGGCTTCCCAACTGATTAGAATTACAGTGCATAATACACAAATGTCACAATCTGACAGCTACGTAGTCCTTTCTCTATGTGTAAAGAGAATCAGCTCAGATTGTGACCCAGAAATGCAACTGAATCTCTCACAATCGAGTCTCTCACCCTGATTTGGGCATTATACTGTGCAATTTTTTAGATTGATCCTAATAAGTGCATACCTGGCAGTCAAATTTCATTCTCAGGTGTTAGTGAAGTCACTACACCCTCAAACATTATAACATAATATCTCAAGATTATAACTGCACCCCAAAATTTCAGCTAATATTTAATGTTTCTTGAAACAAGTGTGGTTGGTTTTGGTTGCAAAGAAAATCACATCTAATTTGAATTGAGTGTGAGCAACGTGGAGTTGAGCTTTAAGAGAGCTTAGAAGGTATTTTGCATTTCTCTCCATGAGGTTTTAGCTCAGATGATCAGTACTTTAAAAATAACTTCATTGATAACAAGGTCATATCTTTTATAAGAAATTAGAGGGCTGCAGACTTGCATAACATATTGCGCCTGAAGTTATTTTGTGATAGAGGAAGCTGGGGGGAGGGCATACTTAAGACATCATGCAATTATTTTCTTGACTAACCAAGGAGTCAGGCTCATGAAAAAACTAAGAGGGAATCAAATTCAGAGGACCCAGAAAAAGTTTCCAAACAAGCCCAGCAGTATTAACTGCACTGCCTGTTTCAAATGGGTGCCTTGCATGCAGGCATGGACTGCAGTTTTTTTCAGAACTAATTCTTTCTTTGTCCATTTTTGTACCCAGGAGAGATTCAGATGCTGAAAGAAAGTGCATACTTATTAGACCTATTGCACATATTCACTCTGTTCTGCCATAGTTTTTAACCCATCTTAGAATACTGTGGAGTTACAAAATAGAAATTCATTCCAAATGGAATGCATTTTGAATACAAACTCATTCCAAATAACATGCATTTCACAGCAGTGTTTTTCAGGAACAGTCCTTCCCAAACAAATCTCCAGTAGGATGGAAGCCATTTAGCAGTGATTAAAGCCAGATTGCACACTGTATAAGGGTCCCGTGGCTGCTTCTACCAAGTCAGTGAGAAAGTAAGAGGAAAGAAGGAATCCCTTGGACATATCTTGGCTCCAAACCTCAAATGTTGCTGGATATATTTCCTAATATTTCCTGTTATGTAGACCTCTGTTTTCAAATGAATGCAAAAAGTAGAACTGGAAAAAACCCAGTCTTCTAAACAAGCAAACAAAACTTTGGATTCTTTATTTAAAAAATATCAAGAAAAGAAAAAAAATAAGACTCTTGCAAAGTTTTGGCATGAAGGTGATGAAAACTGAAGTCATTTGTTTAGCCCCAGAACAGGTATGGTATGGCTCCAAGAATGTACCTCACTTCTGAGCTGGAAAGACCACCTGTAGGGATGAAAGGGCACTTCAGGACCCAGGTCCATTCAGTCCTTGGCTTCCCCACTGAGAGTTCCTATATGGGTGCCAGTGAATGCCAGTCAAGCTAGCGGTTTTTATGATGTGGACAGGCATCCAGCAGGGACTTGACTGAGTTAATATTGTTTTAATAAAATTCTTCTGGTATATAAAACTCTACTAAAAACTCACAATCCTACAGAATCAGCGCTTTGAGTCTTGATGTGTCTATGGAGAAACTAATGTTAGCACAATAGTAAAAAAGCTGCAGTACTGCAAATCTACCCAGCCTGGGACCAGACTTTTTTCTACATAAGATAAAATTTAAACAAATGCAATATGCTTTTACACTGAAGAAGAGAATTTCTAATACAAGGAAGGTTATTAAGTCATCCTGCCATTAACAAATGACAATACTTTGTGATGCAGTAGAAGACAGGAAAAAAGTTGAAACAACAGAGCAAAGGGGAACCAAAAAAGATTCTTCACAAATCCTAAAGTAATCAGCATCTGCCTGACAACATGGACTTTTTTTGACTCCTCTTGGTTACCAGAAAATACCTTCCTCCCCTATATTGCACAGTTCAAAACTATTCCAGCATTCTACTCCATTAGATAAGCTTCCAGTAATCATAAATAATAATACTCAGCATTTTTCAGCTGCATCCCTATGTGAAGTGTGTATTGTTATATTCATTAGGGAAACTGAGGCATATCTATTGTTATTCCAAAGGGAAATAATCATGGATTCAGAATTTAATCCCTCTCTCCTAATTCTGTCTGAAAAGTGGTGATTAAAGCAGCACAACAAGATCTGAGCATTTTACTGCGATGACACTGAATTAATTTAAATTCCATTGTTCCAACTAGATGCCTGTACAACTTCAATCATATCACCAAATTTAGCCCTGCCTTCAGCTTGTGCAACTCCCACATAAGTCACTGGGAGTTATGGCTGGGTTATACCAGGCCTAGACTTGGCACTGTGCAAACATCCTTCATCATAATGAAGTGAACTGATTTCAAGTGAATGCTAAAAATTCCTGGCAAAGTAGCGTTTCTCTTTTCCTGCCAACCATCATCAACATTATTTTTTTGGGTGGATTCAAATCTCTGTGAGTAAAGTTTTCCATTACATGGCCCTAATTGTTAAAAACTGGGCCTGCTATAATATTTGAGAACTAGTCTGTTTGGTTGTACTTGTTACCATAACACCCGGGTGAAATACTGCTTTTCTCTCAGCTGGTTAAGCCGCAAAATACAGTAGCAGTTGTCTTAGCGATGTCAAGGCATTAGACTGAGGCAAAGCAATCCACAGTCAACAGAATGAATGGAACAATTCACACTGTTGTACATAGATATAGAGGTTAAACCCAAACACATGAAAAAGTGATGCTGGAAGCACTTGGGAACAGCTGGGCCAGATGAATAACTCAATTGGATGCCATGAGGAACAAATTAAACAACTGACTGGAGACCAGGCTGCTCCTGTGACAGACACTTTAATCAGGAAGTCAAAAGCTGATTGACAAGATGAAAAGCTGGATGACATGAAAAATGGAAACAGAAGGAACAACACAAGAAAAGGGCACCCTGGGTCAGCATGCTGACAAAAATAATCAAGTACGACAGGCCATAATCCAATCTTCGAATGTTTGGCTTGGTGCTAGTTATGAAAGTCTGCAGCCAAGAGGAAAGAAAACTATTATTAAGTGAAGGAAATTATCTGCCTTTCTAGAACTCCTACTATGTGTTCATCAGAGATTTTCTTTCTATCCAAAATACATTATAGATATATACTAGAAATAGCTTATCTTGAATAACATGAAATAAAATTAAAATCAATAATTTATGTAGGAATAAAGTACTTCTGCAGCAACATTGAAGAAAGTCATTGCTGCTTCAGAAATCTACAGCTCAACAGGTGTTGACACTGAGTAAGTGTGAAAAGTGAAGACTATCAGAGTATATGGGCTTTCTTTTTCTGCAGCTGAATGTCAGGCTACTGCTTTCAAGTTTTCTATAGGAACGTGTTCTGACTAAACTTGGAAACTTCTAGTGTCTGGTGTTAGAACAGCAAAATAGAGGGAAATTTGAAATGCCTCATTTGTGTTCGTTTAAGAAGATGCTCTGCCCATGTGCTTTGGTTACATACCCTCCAAGACCAAGGGGCTACACTGTGATAATGGAAAGTAGAATTTAGCCTTTCCTTGGCTCAAGACTCAGAAGAAGAGCATGCTGAAGTTAACATCATAAATTCATAAGTTGCTACCTAAAGTGTAGCTTTTTTTCCCCAGAAGTACTAGAGACATTGTGATGAAGAGCAATTTTGAGCTGCTGGTGCTTCTGAAAATCAATTACTTGGGAACCTTGTTTTGCAGCACAGCACACCCACACCCACTCCCCACACATACTCCCTCCAGCTGTAGGTCTTCGTTGATTGCTTCAGGTGGTATATGAAATTAGATTCTGCTGTAAACAGGGTAAATCCCAGATAGTTTACAAAGGCATGAGAGGTGACAACTTCAGCATGGTTTCTTCCAAAACCAGGATGAAGAGAGCTTCCATGAGGGAATATTGGATTTGAACTCTAATGTTGACAATGGGGAACCAGATGTAGGATTAGGTGGCCTTGGCAAGCAGTGCTTCTGTACATCAGGTACTCATATGCATCACTGTACACAGATGTTTGTGTATATTGGCAAATAAAGAAGTATTAACAACAGTAGGACATGCCTTGCTAGGCTGTCTTTTACTGTTGTTTCAGCTTCTTGCCTTTTGTCAAAAGGGAAGTAGTATGTTGTCTCTTAACTGAACTAATGACATGGCTTTTTGTTACTGAAGTACATCTCCCTGTTTTAAAGAACAATATTAAAACAATACTCTGAGTGTCAGGCTGAACATAGAGCACTTTCTGCTATCAAAAAAAACCACAATTCACCACTACCAAAAAATCTGTAAAAAAGGAACATTCAGAGTTAGAGATTAACTGATATGTTTGTCTTTTTCTCCTATCTACTTCTTGCCTGTACATTTGTGACTTTTTATACACCTTTGTGGCTTTTTGTGTCTCTGCCTTTTCCTCTACTTCCCTCTCTTCAACACTGGTCTTCTGTTTCAGTGACAACATAGAGCCAGGACCTGGTTTCCTCAGTTCCTTGTTTGCTTTCCTAAACAATAACAACAATTGTCAGAACAACAAATCCTCTACTGACATTGAGCCCAGACCAAGCCGATGTTTACTGCAAACAATGGTGTAAAACTTCCTGGAAGTCCCAAAACTGCTGTTGAAGGAGATAAAACTGGTGTTTCAGAGAATGTGGTAAGTTAAATATTTCAATTTTCTTCCTTTAGCTTTGTCTGCTCTTGCCCTAGCATCTGCCTTTGTGATATCTTTCTTTAAGGCTTTTTATTCTTACTTTTCCTGTAATGTGTTGCAGAGGCAGGGAATGTTGTGCTCTTCTCTAGGAACTTTGTATCTGTTCTTTTTTGTTTTGCTGCTCTCTTACTTGAAGATAAAGGTCATCCTGACAGGAAGCATGGTATATGCTTGCTGCTGGTGTTGGTAGAGCTTAGGATAAATGAGCTTTGTTCTTGATTTAAATTCTGGTAGACAGATGTTTCTGAGTTGCAGCTCCTCTGTACTTGAGAAAAGAGTTTTTTCCCTTTCTGCATAAAGAAATTAAAGACTGTTCAGAACTACAGGAATTGAATAATCAGTTTGCCTCTACAAGTAGGTCTCACAATGCATAGCCATAGCATAGAAGAAGGAAATGTGAGATATAGCTGTATCTGTCCTGATTTGAAGATCAGTGATATGAAAAAAGACTATAGGAAGGCCCTTGAAAGCTGGATTTATCAGCCCATAACATAGCCTTATGTGATAAACACAGTAAATCTTTAAAAAAAAAAAGTATATAAAACGATTTTAGCCAAGAGTTTGGTGTGTTTATGCTGTCATAGAATGTAATCCATAGGCTGGACAAGGGGAAGAATGTCAAACTCACATTTCATACAGTTTTAGGGCTGTAAGTCCTGTAGCCTGGATAAGCATGAAATTTGCATTTAAAAACAGTTAAATGACAGATATGTGTGTCTGTCTATGTGTGTGTGCATGCATGTGTGCCTGAGAGGTAAGGACGGGAAGAGGGCTTGTTCTCAAGATATATCCAGGACTCATACACAAGAAAGAAAGGATTCTGACTGTGATGAGACAGCTGTTTTTTCCCAGTTAACCGCCCTTATTTTATATAGGTGCTGCCTTCCCAAATTTTTAGTTTATGAATTGATTTATTAGATGAAAGTCAGTTAGTTCTTAGTATCAGATATTTTAAAGTAATTTCCAAAGGAAAGGAGAGTTTTTATTAAATTTTGGGTTATAATGTAATTACTAAAATGTACGTTTCACATACTTTTACAAATAAGCTGCATAAAGACCTATGGACAATCCAAGCTTAGCCCAGAACTGATGGTGTCCCTGCCAGGCAGGGGGGTTGGAACTGGATGATCTTTGAGGTCCCTTCCAACTCTGACAATCCTATGATCCTATGGTCTGTGTGCAGGATCAAGACCTCTGAAGTGACCTGGAGCCAGGAGACAAACCAGTGTTTGAAAGGACACAGAATCTGTGCCCAGCTCAGCTTTGCAGCGAGCTTGTGACCAACTGCTTTGCCAGCTCAACAGCAATGTTCACGCTATGAGCAGGTGAAAATGTGATGGTCAGGGAAGAGATGAGGTGTCAAAGCAGCACAGCCCTGCACATCTTTCCATTGATTTACAGGTGTTAGGGACAGCATTACCAAGTCTAACTCAGCTGATGTGTAATGAAAAGTGCTCTAGAGATCAACATTCACTGAAGTGAAAAAAGTGTATTATCCTCTATCACAGAGATAGTTTGATATTTTAGGATCTTTTTTATACTTTGAAAAATAAGGAAGGTGCAGTAGTCCATAATAAGCAATGGGTGGAGATCTTTTTGCAATAGAGTTGTTAATGTTGAATTTTTATGTAATCATGTTTAATCACAAAAGATATCTCTATATCTACCTCTCTGTCTATCTATAATCTTTATTGGCATTAAGACAGTTTTGTTGACATTAACCATGAAAGATTTAGGAAGACATATGTTTCCCCCCTCATAAAACACAGAGACCTCTTTGTTAGATTGTATTCATAGCAGGGCTGATTCATAGCTCTCACACAGTTCAGAAATGAAATAGAAAAATGTATGCTATCAGAGCTAAAGGAAATATGTTGCTATAGCTGCACTTTGTTCAAGATCTCATTTTTAGTTTTCTAAAGGAAGTTACACTGCCTGTTTGAAGACATCTGGTGGCCAGAAACCCAAAATGTTCAAGTTTTCAGTGACCAATATTCTGTCCCTGCTTCTGGCTTTGGTTCTCTAGTCTAGGTACTCTGGCAGGAGCATCCTCTACTTCTTTTCTTCTGAGAATGGCCGTCTACAATCTAGTTACTACTCCATCCATCCAGGGTGCCTGCCATGGCGCCCTACACCACCATCCCAATCACTTACAATGCTAGATGTCCCAGAACCTCCAATAGTCTTGAACTCCAAAAGTCTGATGTAGTCTCCCTTAACCAAAAGAAAGTAGTTACAGGAAAACAAAATCTGCAGATTCTACAGAACATTTGTGTGCAGCACTTACTGTGGTTTAGGTAATGCAAGAAATACATCCATGCTTATGCTTTGCCACCTCTGGTCCTGCAACATGACAGGGTATTCTTTAAACTGAAGCTAGCACTAATGGGGTGCCTTCATTTTCTATGGCAGTGCATTATTTGATGATAGAGGGACCTTGCCATTTGTTTTGGAGACTTGAGTGGAAGATCTGCTTTTATTCTGTTAACTTTTATGTCCATCTTGCATGGCCTTTCTCCTGCAAAGCATTTATTTTGAAGCCACTCTCACTACTCAATATTTTTGTTCTGCTCTTAGTAACAATCACAAATGCATAATAACTAGTCCACTGTCCTAAGGGCTTTCCCTAATGACATTCTGTTGTTCCGGACTTACCCATGGAAGTATGTCTACGCTAAGCCAAAGACTGGGTAGTTTTCAGACTGACAACCTTATAATATCACCTATGATTCATAAGCTGCATGATTAGAGATACCCCCCCTAAAACATTGCAACTACTATGAAATAATTTTAAAACTCCTAGCAACACTATCACTTCAGTTTTCCTCTGAACTCATCCATCTGCTTATTAGCTAGACACAGATCTGCCTAACTTAAGGAATCAAAGAAAAAGAAGGAAGTATGGTCCAGAATTTAGGACTCTGCTTGGCCTAATAGACTGGCCTTGAGCAGCTAGCTTTGAACTAGATGCAGAAAACAGCTCATGCAACATAACATCCATTGAGGATGGTAGCAACAAACATGAACTCAGGGAACAAGGCTGTCTAGCAGGTATTGCTGAGGAGGAGCCTTGGAGGTGAGAACAGCATCCCTCCTTGACCTGAAGGCATTCAACCCACAGAGCTCTAACCACCAGGTTACAGAAGATTGTACAGCCTGAAATCCTCCTAATCAAAATGTTTTGCTTGTGCTGGAATAATTAAATGTTAATTGGCCAAAGAAAGTGAGAGAATAAGTATGACTTCATAGTCCATTAATTATGGCAGCCCCTGAAGAACGGGTTAGAGAAAGAAGTTCAGGTCCCAGTCCCTGCTTTAATGACTATTTTACATTTTCTTTACATACATGTGTGTATATGTAATATAAAGTGTGTTGGTATAATATGATGATATAACATTAAATGGCCACTAGAGCAGGTCTCCTCTCTTGGGGAATGTTCTAATCACAAGGCAATGGAGTCATGCTTATTCTCTCAGTTGCACTCTCTCTGGCCCAATGAATGCTTCATTAGTCCAAGCACATTGGAACTGCTTCAAAAGAGGTTTGCAACAGCTCTCCTGTAGACAATATGGTCCCACGGCTACAGAATTCACAGTCAGAGAGGTGGGTTCAAATCTTCCCTGAGGGTAGTATTAAATCTAAACCTAAAGCCTTGGCGGATACCCCTAACTGCTCAGTTACAGGGTGTTTGGGGAAAGGGTAGACAGGGTTTTCTTCTGGACCTTCCCTGGGACTTCTATCAGATGGCTTAATCCAGGAGGAGTGCTCCAAAATGCCATGCCAATTCAAATATTGATGGGCAGGGCAAGGAGGTGTCCTTCAGTCCTTGATCCCATAGTGGGCCTGGGTACTCACTGCTATGAAAACTTGAAGTCTAAAGCAGTCTTTGAAATACCTTAATAGGTATTTGCTGGGAAAAACATAGGCACTCTGCGTGCCTTTAAACTGCATAAAGACTAGTAGCAAAAGAAGACTTTGTAGATAGAGACTTCAAAATTCACAGAGGCAATAAGGCAAGATTTAAACATTTCAATCCTATTGAAATTCTGCCATTATGCCATGGACAGACATTAATTTAGCAAACAACTATATGCTTTAACAAATTTTCATCATTTGCCTGTTTACTTTTTCGCTTTGCCAGTATTACTATCCTCAATAGTTTCTGTGGGCATTTCTTAACCTGGAATAGTCAAAGTTCAGTTTATAGAGCCTTATGAAGTAGTTTCAGGTAGTGTGACTGAGCTGAAATGCCATAGAAGGTGTGAACAACCAGTCAGCCACTAGTAACTTATGTATCTAGCCTGTTTGAGTGCACCTGAAGTGTAGTATTGAAACACATCCAAATCAGGAAGGAACTTCCTCTCTAGAGTCTTACTGTGTCTCTGAGTTCTTTGCTTGCAGAACAGGACAATAGGTATTTCCAATTCCTTTTGCTTTTTGTAGGTGTTATAATAAATACACTAAGACTCTTAGAGCAACCATAGAGGCTAATTCTGGGGACAAAAATGTATAATACATTTCAAGCTGCTGTAGATAGGAGACGTTTTTTGTTGGGAGTAGCACCTGGGGTGCTGATTGACAGCTGGTTGAACATGAGCCAGCAGTGTGCCCAGGTGGCCAAGAAGGCCAATGGCATCCTGGCTTGCATCAGGAATAGTGTGACCAGCAGGAGCAGGGAGGTGATCTTGCCACTGTACTCGGCACTGGTGAGGCCACAACTCGAGTACTGTGTGCAGTTTTGGGCACCGCTGTATAGGAAGGACATTGAGCTACTAGAGATGGTGCAGAGAAGGGCAACTAAGCTAATCAGGGATCTGGAGAAGAGGCCTTATGAGGAGAGACTTAGGGAGCTGGGCTTGTTTAGCCTGGAGAAGAGGAGGCTGAGGGGGAGACCTTATCGCTTTCTGCAGCTACTTGAAAGGTCATTCTAGGGAGGCGGATGTTGGCCTCTTCTCCCTTGTGACTAGTGACAGGACTAGAGGGAATGGGCTTAAGTTGTGCCAGGGTAGGTTTAGATTAGATATTAGGAAGAATTTCTTTACTGAAAGAGTGGTGAGATATTGGAATAGGCTGCCCAGGGAGGTGGTGGAGTCCCCATCCCTGGAGGTTTTTAAGAAGAGGATAGATGTGTTTCTTCAGGGGATGATTTAGGGGTAAGAGTAGTGTAGGGCTATTGGTTGGACTAGATGATCTTGAGGGTCCTTTCCAACAGTAATGATTCTGTGATTCTACTCTGTGGAGGCTTGTGACCTCCATGCAAAACAGGTGTAACACAAGCATCAGTAGGACAAGTTTTGCCCAGCTAAAACTAGTTCAGTATGTTGCTGCTTCTGCCCTAGTGCATGCTTACTGCCAGCTGAGCTGCAGACAAGTATCTAGTGAGAATAAGGAACAAGGGAATTGCTTGTTTCCAGTGGATTCCCAAGAGCCACTGAATGACTGATATTTGCAGTCATTATGAACTACTACCAGTGAAAGTGGAGAAGTTGCCTTCAGAGTTGTTCTGGAAATGTGCAGTGCTAAAACAGGCCTGACTTTCTTCCAGAATAATGACTTTACCTGAAGATCTAAATATTGCAGAATAAATGAGTAGTCTCAAAACCCCTGTAAAGTCAAGGTCCATTCTCTCCTCTGAATTTACTCTGAATAGACACATCATCTCATTAAAATCAATAACTAAGTGGCCACTGTTTTCAGTGAAGGATCTGGTGATTTGCCTGTATTATGAGTTAGCATCAGCAAAAATTCTGGCTACAGGAAATGTTACTGACTGTAAAATGGAGTCTTGTGTTGTTTTAAGCATTTGCTGTGATTATTTTGTAGTTTTTCAATCTTAACTGGGCTGGCTGAAACATATGGCACAAGGGTGAGATAAGAAATATTCCAAAGGTGATATGAACTCTAGCTTAATGAGCTGCCTAGATAAGTTGCTTTTATTACTGTTGCTGCAACTTCTCTACACAAAGGACTGCTTCATTTATGTTCTGTTTACAATAGCTTACTGAGGAAACTTGTGTATAAGTAAAAAATTCCAGAAATTATTTCTGCTTTTGGAGTATTAATTTGAGATACTTTGGGCCTGGTTTTGAAAGGTGCTTGAGACCGCATCAATCCCCACTATCTTGTATGAGCAGTGGGTGCTGGGATCTTCAAGAGACAATTTTTGCTTGAGCTCTTGCCTCTCTGTATACTTCCTGAACTTACAATATTACAAATCCTTTGTAACTTCTGAGAATTTTGCAACAAACTGAGAAATCAAAAAATGCTTAATAAAATCAGTCTTGCTTTCTATATTGCTTTACTCTCCAAAGTGTTCTGAACACACTTCAGAAAAGAAAATGAAGCTTCTTTGGCTTTATTTCTGAAAACAGATTTCTTAATTACCCATTGCAATGGAGTTATCATTTAATTAGATCAGAGAGAAGTAACACTACATATCTTAAGAGAATGAATATAAGATTTAAATGATAGAGGCAATGAGTGTGGCAACACAAAGGAAATGACCTGAAGTGGAATTTTGGCCAGGACAGCTAAAGCTAACAGCCCTTTTCTTGTGAAAAAAATACCACAGGACTTATAATTACCATTGTTGGGAGGAGTGTGACAGGATATTCATAATCTTGTGCTTGTTCCAAACCAAAGCATATACAGCCCTCTTAGCATTTGCTAGGGCAGTGGCTCAACACTGACTCAGGTATTATGGCACCAGTCACCACTTGAAGGTCTATATGCCAGCCTGGCAGACAGTTCCCTCTTGCTCCAAACTGTCAAGAAGAAATATGTGTTACTGTGCTTGTAAAGTTTTTGCAGAAAAACACAAGTAGCACAACGCCCATTGGGAATGTAGCTTAACCACAAGATGTGGAGTACCAGCTTTGTCAGGCAAAGGTGCCAGGGCAGATGCTGTAGCTGGGAATGGCAGCTGTGAGACATTTACCTCTATCGATGACCACCTGGCACTGCACCCATGATGCTTTTGTGACATTAGAAATGTGTCAGCACTGGTAGACTGTACCATCAAATGTTCTGCCTCTTCTGTCAGGGCTGGAGAAGTATTGCTGCCCTGGCTTCCAGAAGAAAACTTGTGCCAAAGTTTAGGCTCGAGGAGAAGTTCCCCCTTGTCAACGCAGTCTGTTTCTGTATGCCTGTGAGGAAATATTTATGCAAACAACAGTTCAGCAGTGTTCCAGTTATAGGATGGCCTAAAACTTACTTTAGCTTCTCAAGAAGCTTTCTGAGCTTCAGCAGCTACACAAATTTGGCAATTTATTTGTTCATCAGATAGTATGGTCTTGTATAGGCATTCTTAAACATTTTCTTACTGTGAACCACCCCGACTAGACAAAAATGTACAACCCACTTCCTCCCACAGCAGTTGTTTACATGGAAAAGGAGCATTAGGAAAGTATTTAAGGTATTTTTAGCTGCCTTTTAATACAGCTTAGAAACTGGAAATAAGGAGCACTGTGGTCTAGCTATATGATGCTGTGAGCTGATGTATACCCATGCAGCTGTGAGTAGGTGGAGATGGGCAAGATCCTTGGGCAAGTCTCATCTCTGGTTATTCACTAGCAGTGAAGTTTCCAAGTGGTGAAGCAGCTCACCAGGGAAGTGTAAACACTGCAGCAGGGCACAGGGACAAGCCTGGGTCTCGCCCACAGCTCCCAGAGGGAGACCAACGTACTGGCTCACCCAAGCAGTTCCAGAGGGTGTCACCATGGTCTGCACTGGGTGTATTTGGTCTGGCTCAGCCCTAGAGCTGTCAGATCAGACCACAGATGTGGCAGGAGTGCAAAGGAGGTGATAAGCATTCCAGGGAGGAGGAAAGGGGTAGTATCAGTGGTATCTTCAGACATCTGAGGAAGGGCAGAGAGCTGGAACAGCAAGCCATGAGTTTTTGCCAAGTGAGGCTTCACTACAGATGACCCTTCTGTACGTAATTTGCGTTGTAAAAATTTAGCTGTGGCAAAATCATGTGGATTTTTCAAGAGGTCTGAATGTATGCATGGAGAAGAAAGGTAGACAAGAAAACCTAAAATACTTTCCAAAGCTAAGAAACTAATTTATGCATTTATCTGAATGCAACTATTCACTTTCATGCCTTCCCTAAAACTTCCTCCCCTCTACAGTGAAACATTAGAAGTTACTGAAGGGAATAAAGGACCCAGCAGAAAGTGAAAATAGGTATTAGATTGGTAAATGTAATTACCCGTTCTGGAACTGACTCACAAAGTGACTCATAAGGTGGTTTTTCCAACTCTTACCAGAGCAGCCCATGACGTCCCTTTTACAAGGTGGCAAGCTCCAGCTGCATTGTTTCACATCCCAGCACATTATTGAAGGCAGTTAAAATATTTAAGTTAGTTTCTGTTGAGTTGGGAGAAAAGTTCAAAGTGATGATGGAGTAATCCTAATAGCTCACCCAACATGAATTATTCTTTTTTTTGTACATGTATGTTAAATCTTAGGAGTTTTGAGATCAACTGGCTAAATTGAAGGAGGCTAAGCTTGTCTTTTTTTGAATACAAGACAATACCTACAGAAGCCATAAATGCATTTGGTTTTCTATTCTTCTCCGGTGTGGTGCCTCTAGCAGCCTGACATTTAATGCACCCACATCAGACATTACTGAGAGTATTTTCATTGTACTATTTAAGCTTCCTAGCACAGTGCAAGGGATTTTCATTCAAATAAAGTTCACAAGAAATGTTACCATTTCCTAAATCACCAAAACTCCCCAGTGTGACACCAGAGGTACCACAGGGTCTCCTCAGCTGCTTAGCTTTTGACCTCTGCTAGGATGGTATTGTATATGGGGTAATGTGCTCAAATGACCTACTGCTTATAAGCAAAACATTATAGGCACCACTGCTTTGTAATTCAGTGTTTGAAGAGGCAAAGATTCAGTGTTAAAATAGGCCTTCTGAGAGAACTGGAAAGTGATACCATCCAGAATGTGTATCTATGGTCCTTCTACACTGCAATCTTCTACTGTTTTCAAAGTAGTTGTTTCTAAAGGAAACAAGCATGCTGCTCTTGCAAATCAGGTGAAGGCTGAAAGTACTTGAAGGACCTGCTACAAGGTGTATAGAAAGAGACGTTTCCTGGGATTTTCCCTGACAATAATCCCTATAGAAGGGAAACACAGTCTAGTAGCAGCTTTTATGTTAAAATAAGTACCTCATCATTGTAAACTGATGATGAAATTATAGGAGTTGATAGATCAACAACTTTTACCAAGCTACAACAGTTCTTTCATGACTGTCTGAAAATGTGATCAACATAAATTGGATAGGGAGGGTGGGATCACATATTCCAACAAGTTAAATTTGTCATCTTGTAATGCACATAAATGACATAAAATATAATTGCTTTTGAATTTGGGCCCCTTCAGGGTTCAAGTTGATTGAAGAAAAAAGAACCAGATGTTTCTTCAGCAGGAATCACAGAGGCAAGATAAATATTCTCTGGTCCATGATGTTTTATAGAGTTTCCAAAAGAAACCAATTCATTATTTAATTATTGGGTGTGTTGATCAAGTAAAATATAATTGTCTGAGGGTAAATAGCAGTACAACCCTGTGAGCTGGCTGACTGAGCTTGTATAATATACTTTTTGCCAACTTTTTTTCTGCTGTGAAAACATTGTAAGATGAATTAATGCTACTTAATCTTCCTTGCAGTGTTTCATAAATAAAAAAGTCCCAAAAAAGAGATTTTCCTCCTTTCTGATCACCACTTTGCACTAGCAAGTAACTTGGAGACAGAAGAGCTAGTAGCAAGCATAAATATTGTGATAGGAAACTATAGCTTTGTTTAACTAACATCACTTTAATGAAAAGACAATCTGTTTAAAGCAGCCACATTTAATCCTCAGCTCTATGAGGAATTCCTCATGAGACAGACAGCAAAGAACCAGTTCTTCCCATGTCAGCACCAGTGGGGTGGGTCTGGAAAAGAAATGTAGTAAAGGATTTACTGGTACACTGTGCAAACCTAGGTAATCGAACAAATTGCATTAAGTTGAATTAGCAAGCTGACATAGAGTTTTCCTTTATGATGTTTTATAAGCAAATATACAAGAAATATTATGTCATTTCTTTAAATTAGCAGATACTTCTTAGTATCTGTTTTGTTCCAAGCTTTCTCTGTGTCTATGGATGTTCCTGGACTTACTCTGTGGTAACTATTTTCCTGTTAAGGGCAGGAAGTAATTGAAATGACGATAGAAAGAAATTCATGACTCATTTCCTCATGACTCTTCCATTCGAGCTTTCTTTTGTGCTTGTTCAGCAGATTCTGACATCTGGGAAAGGCACTCTACTTCCACTGGGTTTGCTATGATTGTATCTTTAGACAGATTGTGGGGGAAAGCCAGTTTGTCCAAAAAATAGGGAAAGGAAACACAGAAAGAAAATATAAACTGCGATCCCTGCAAAACAGTGGTTTCAGATTGTTGGGATCTTCTTTGCCTTGCCATTTCTGCCAGAAATATCCTGAGTACTCTTTCTTTTCCTAGTCCATGGTCAAGTCATTCCCTCATCTATCTTCCAGTCTTCTCTCCAGATCCAGTAGTTCTTGCCAAGTTATATCTGTTCAGTAATAAAGAAATGTGCAAAGCCACAATTACTTGAAAATGGAATAACAGCCCCTACAAAGGGATTTGCTTCTAAGCTCTCCCAAAGAAAGACAGAAAGTGTTACCTGCCTGATTTTGTCCATCTTGTGCCCATTCTTAAACTCATGGCTGATTTTGGCAGTTCTGAATTGAACAAACTTCCCAGAAAGTCAGATCTAGTTATTCATCTGTACCCAAAGCAAACTTGGGAGTTTTTCTCAAAAGACCAGCTAGGAGGTGGTTGAAGACAAAGAATTTAGACCAACTTGCAGTCTAGATGCCTAGCTACAACCTGAGGGCTACAACAAAGAACTTCAAATTCCCCACTTAATATACAGAAACAATTTTCACTCAACATCTGAAGTCGTGAGAGTAGATGGCCAAAGCTTAAGGCCCACATTTTCTGCTGGTGATCTAAATTTGCTACTTGCTCAGCAAATCTCATTGACAGGCACTGTCCTTTCCCCCATCACTGCAACTGAGGCACTGAATCCCTCTGGATAAAGGCACTCACAAGTTGAAGATACTAATTCCAAGCCTAAATCCCATTTGTGAAGTAAGCTCAGGTAGCCTTGGTTTACTCACACATGCTTTCTTCCCTCATTTTATATCACAGAGGGCCCTTGACTATAAATATGCAAGCAAAATGCTTTCAGGGGACAAGCTCTTTCAGATGCATTATAAAATTAAGTTCTGCCTTCCACAAGACTAAACTTTCCTCTACATCTAAAATAGCTTTTGTTGGCCATGCAAATAAAATGTTTCCAGTGTAACAGCTTTTTCAGAATGTATAAACAAGATGGAAGCCTGCCTTCTAGATGGCTGAATTTTATTCTCTACCTAAAATGGCTATCATTGACTACATCATCTGCAGCTATATTGAGGAAGAACTGCTCTCCATTTCACCCTATATATCATCTTACAGCGACATTTTCTTAGCTGGGAATTGCTTGGTGATTTGCCAGCAGAAAAATCAGTGCAGGAAAGGGATAAATTGATCACATTCATCCAGCTCTAGAGGTAAAACCCAGATTTCAGACAGAGTCTTGCTTGCATTAAAAACCTGCCCGTCCACCTGGTAAAAATGTGTCTGAGGAGCAAAGGATATGAGAATGGGGTGGAGATGAAAATATAATTCATATTGCTATAGGTAATCTCATTCCTTAAATTATAGGTCCAGCAGAAGATATTATTTATGAGTTTTGAGCAGTAGTTCATGGCAGTGGGCCAATTTCCTTATTTTCTACATATCATTCTTCAGAAACCTCAAAGAAATGGCACTGAGTTTACTAACTAAATAGCTCTCTGTACAACTGGACAGTAGGCATTGAGCCAGATAGCAATAATAGCTGTCTGGAATAACTTAACTGAAAATGAAAGTTAGTTCAACCATTTCTGAGGATAACAGAAAGATATCAGGTTTAAGAACTGTAGATGGTGTTACCATTCACAAGTAATAATTTTTCAGTCAGGCTCTGGTCACTAAAATTCACTTAAGAAAAAGATCAGCAATTTGAACAAGAATCTGTACCTTGAATTTTAGCTACACCTGGGCAGCTTTCTAACACTCTGTGCTGGTACAAATGATCATGTTTAGTAATTAATGCTTCCAAGGGACTTTGCAAAAGTAATTTGTTATTACTGGTCCTCTGCACAGCGGAAAAAAAAGATGTTATGTCCAACTGGCATGCAATTACACTGAGGAATAGTGAAGTTCAGTGACTTGCATGCAGGCATCTGGTGATCCAACAGCAGAGATATTTCTAGAAGCAGCAATTCCTAGGCTTTGCCATTTTTAGTTAATTTGCTCCTATGAGTAGATCTTTAATCATTTTACATTGTTTCATCATCTACAGTGTCCAACTACAGAAACTGAGGCTCTGTGCAGGGAAAAGACAGGTCTCAAATTGCTGTGGTCCAGCAACAGGGCCAGGCCAGGACCTGAACATGGGTTTCCCAAATCTCAGCTCAGTATCTTGTTCACATTTCTTTTCATAACTCCTTTAGTGGACAGATTAATATACTTTTTCTTGGAAAGTTCAGCATATCAGATTTACACAGTCTCAGCAAAGCTTTAAATCTCGTGCTTTCACAGTAGCTGATGGTGTGGTGATTTTCTGCTGGTTAAAAGCTTTATTTGTTGGAAGGAACAGTTCTGGTTCTTCATCTTGCTGCTGGTGGTGTGCGGGTGAGCCGTAACCCTCCTGGTACTGGTGGAGTTTTGATGGTGTACACTCACCACAACACAGCCTGGGACTAGGCCCCGCTGCAGTTAGTAAAACAAACTGGTTACAGCTACCCAATCGACACGGCTTCACTTGAACAAATTAAGCAAGGAATCTATTTGAACTGGGAATTAAAAGAAGCTATTAAAACATTCCCTCTGGTATTTTTATTTTGTTTACTCATGAGACCTGGCTCATGCCCCTCCGATTCGTATCGAGTCCATATTTGGAGAACTCTGCACTTGTTAGCATACTTGCACTCAGGCAAATTTTAGAGATTTTTTTTTTTTATACACAGTGCATTTTTCTTATTATTTTTCTTTTTTCTTAAACAATTTAAATCAGAAGGTTGCTCCTTTCGTTTTGCTTTCAAAACATGACCAAAAAGGGATCTAACTGCTTTCTTCAATTACTTGAGGCAAATATTTCACTTATACTTTTTATTGCTCTCTGGCCACCATGTCCCATTCTTTGTCTCCTCTCAGAAGAAGGAAGAAGACCAAGCTGCCCTCAAGCTGCAGTGGTGTGAGGGAACCTTGAAAGTTTGAATTCAGGCAGTTCAAAGGAACCACCTGCAGCCTGGATTCTCCAGTGAGATGTAGTCCCTCAGGGCTAGAAAGCAGGTCTCCAGAGAGGGTGTAGGGAACCTCTTAGCTTTTCGAGGACTTTCTGTTAGGGCCTGAGGGGTGGCTCTCCCCTGAGCTGCCACTCTCACCTGATAGCAAGCCTCTCCCTGTGGGAGAAAGGAAAACTAAGAATCTTGTGGGATTTTTTGCTCTCTTGTGATCACCAGAGCTTCTGTAACCTCAGTGTTATGGCTGTTAATGCCTCATGCAAGCCATTCCCACCTATTAAAGATAATACATCTGTGTTCTACCCGGAAAAAATTAGGATCTAAATCAATAGAATTCCTTAAGTGGTAGGAAAACCACTCAATGCAAAAGTATCTAGTGCTATCTTGACCTCATTGTCAGGGTCCCATTGCCCTGCAGGCAGGTAGGGAAGCTGCAAGTCCCATCACCTGCCACCTCCATAGACATCTGCCCAACCTCTCTCCGCCCTGGTAGAGGAAACCAAAAAAGAGATTTTGGGGATGTAGCTGGCAGATATTTTTCAGGAATCAGCTGACCTTTGATAGCAGCCAGCACCCATCTCTCTGCCCTCCTATGCAGAGTAAAGGGCCATTCAGGCAGGAGGGACCTGCAAGTCTCCAGCCAGGAGGACGAGGAGCAGCACCAGAGTAAAATCCTGCCCATCACCAGTACCTGAGGCCCTGGAGGAGGAGCAGGTTGCACTAGGCAGCTGGTACGAGGGGCTGTCTTACCCTGGGGGCACCAAAACTCTCCAGCCAGTTGCCACCTGATTAAGGGACAAGGTAAAGAGACAAGCACCAGCTGATTTTCTCTCCAGGAGCCAGCAAGCCTTGTTATAACATGGGATACGGGTGCATCTCATTGACACATCTATTTGCAGGAACTGGTAAGGGACTCAGATCCCTTCAGTAAGATTTTAACGTTTACTAAGCCCTCACTTAGCTGCTACTAACCTCAGATGCAAGCATGGAGGCACCATTGACTTCCATGTCTTCAAATTTGGCTTCTGCTCAGGACAAGAGGCTCCTGAGATTGCACTGGGCTGATCTGTTTAGTATCTCTTTTGCTCCCAAACTGAGATCAGAGGTGTACACAGGCAAGTGTTTCCAGCAAGTGGTCAGAGAGGCAAGCTAGATGCAGGGCACAGCCATGGAGGCTGCCCCCTCATCAATGCCAGTAGAGGAGATGCCTTTGCCCTTCCTCCTTCCACTCAGTGGGTTAGGAGCTAGAGCACTCAGTCATGCTATGGGAAACTTATTTTCATTTTTGTTCTTATTCTTAAGGGATTTGAGCCCATGACTCCCACTTCTGAGGAGAGGTCCTGCCTTATAATGAGGGGCATATTTGTGGGCAGATTAAAGCTAGTGAGGGAATAGTAAAAATAAAAATAACTGGGAAACAGAGAATGCCTCTCAATAAACATTGTATTAAGCATGTACTTTTACATATCTATCAAAGAGAATAAGAGTGTATGAGCACATAGCCTAAAGTTTAGGATGTTTGACTGGAAGGAACAAGTCCTACTCCCAGGAATATTTCTTTACTTTATTCAATATTAGATAAATTATTGGAAAAACACTTATACTGTCATTGGAGTAGGGGCTGCTACCCAGAAGCTCCTGCCTGATTGTCTAGAAGGTTGAAATCCTTCCCTACATCTCTTATTGTGTGCCCCAATGTATCTTCAGGAAACAATGTGACAACTCCAACAAGATGCAGCTGTTGAGTTTTTCTCTTTCCAAAATATCCTTTAGCCTGGTAGTCAGAGCTTGCTCTCTGACCATAAAGATGCAAGTCCCTTAAATCTACAGGCAAGGGGCTGTAGGCAGCTGCCCTGGCTTCTCCCCTTTACCCAGTCTAACTGCTAAAGAGAGACAACCTTTCCTCCTCCTCCACTGTGTTAAGATGGTCTCCCTGGTCTCCTTTTTGGACAAGGTGGCCAGCACTTATGCCTTACTTCAGAGCAGTTGTGAGCAGGAAAGGTGTGTTACTGCCTGCAGGCTGGCCTGCACAGTGGCCCCAAAACAACTTCTGGCATATCTACTCTGTTGATACTGAGGAAAAAGAAGAAGAAATGAGAGTGCTGTAGCCAGCTATGTTCTCTTTCTGTGCCTGTGGACAGCCTGGTCACTTGCCTTCTTTGACAATACTGTCTAAAGGGCTCCAGGTATTGTTGAATAACAGAATTTGACCTCCAGATTTTTTACTATTATTCAGCTTGACATTTTTTTTGTCTGCAGGGAGGAGGAGTTGACTCACACCTGTCAAAAGAAAATAATCTTTAAAATATATTTATATTGTGAAAAATAAGCTGTTAGGCACAGGGAAGCTGTTTATTGAAGCTGCTCAATTACCATACACAACCAGCAATCCACTTCACCCATATTGGTAGTATAAGAGGTGATTACACTTAGTCCAAGATAAGAATGTGCATATCATAATTTCAAATGTGTTTTAATAGACATTACAGCTAGGACTGTTATAGCCTAGACCGGATATTTAATTTGTGTTTATATATTGTCATTACAGTAGTTTCTGATTGCCTCACATTTTTTACTATGTTTTTGACTCATGTTGTTTCCCTTAACCCAGCTCACTGCAGAAAGAAAATGTCTATAGTATTCTTACCCTGCAGCCTGGGAACAGATATGGAAACAAACAAAGTTTCTGACAAAGCAGGACATGAATTCATCTCTGTTGGGTTTATGCTTGCCTGCTAGGGTAAGCCAAGACATTTTCTTTTTTCCCTCTTACAGCTTTTTGTTTTCCTGTGATTTATAGAAAAATCTTATTATTATTCTTTAATAGATTGTTCTGAATAACTTGACAGGTATTGTTTCTACAATATCTAAAATGAGCCAAATGACTTGTAAGAAAAGGAATGGCAATAGAGCACAAAAATACAGATGTAGATTCAAAACTTATCTTCCTGGCTGTCTCTGGTGTGCAGGAAAAACTGGCAACTGGAAGATGCTTTTTTTCACAGCCTGGCATCTGAATGTCATCCAAGAAGGAAAGGAAAGAATTAGAGAAAGAGATAAATTCTCACTGCCACATTAACCCTTTGTTTCCTTTTTGTTGAAAGCAGGGCAGGACTGTAAGTGAAAAAATCATGATGAGAGTGGAAAAAAGAGTTAAAACCAACAGCAAACCTCTTCCTTCTCTGTTTAATCTGTCTGACTTCACTTTTATTCCTTCTCCTCTCTTAGAGCAGTGCAGAGAAACATGTCCCAGTGCAGACGTTTAGCACAGAATCACTAATGTGGGAGAAAGAGAAGTTTGTTATATAGGATTGAACCTGTCTATCGCTTACAGTTTTGCCAAGGAAATTTGAAATTACTTACATCATGGAGGCTTCCACTCCTTCTCTGAAATTATATTTTGGATGGACTAGTTATTTTTCATAGTTGTTCTTGCCATTGCAGCCACATTTCATTTAGGTTTTGGCTGTCGTTGTCCTAACTCAACAACTGAGTCAAATCCCTACATGGTTTTAAAATTGAAACTGGAAACAGGTCATAGAATCACACAATAATAGAATGTTAGGGGTTGGAAGGGACCTCGAAAGATCATCTAGTCCAACCCCCTGCCAAAGTAGGATACCTTCGATAAGGTCACACAGGAACGAGTCCAGACGGGTCTTGAATGTCTCCTGAGTAGGAGACTCCACAATCCCCCTGGGCAGCCTGTTCCAGTGCTCTGACCGAAAACTGATGAAAATTATTCCCTTGAGAAAGTGAAATGTGCAAAATCGTACTGTTAGACAGTGGTGCAGAAAGGCTATTTGTACTTGGCCACCCTATCCTTAGAGCATCAAACTGTATTGTTCACCATATGTGTGGCAAGCTACTGGTTTGGCATGTCTTTTACTGGGGACCCTACTGAGTTCTGGGAGGCTCACAACACACCACATAAAATATGAGGAGTTAAGGTGAGTGTTTCAAGCCCTTACTTTGTTTTCTCTCTTTCATCCTTTTACAAAGCTGCTTAAACTTACATTTAGAAGACTTCTTAGCTGTGTCAAGACACAATAGATATCTAATGGAAAGTAGGCTACACACCAGTTCCCATAATTTTCAGTGGAAGTTAGGCATCTTCTGCACTGCTTCTTTCCATAAATCTCACTAGACAGTTGTTTGCACTTTCAGGCATATATGGCATGTAAATTTTCATCTGAATAACTTGGGAGCTTTAACAGCAATGAGATTCAGACACATGCTTTTGAAAATGATAGGTACTGTCAATAGTTACTAAAACTAGACAAGAAGGCACATTGGTAAAGATCAAAATATTGTCACAAAATAGTACCATGAATCATTGCAAACCTTGCACATTGTCAAGAGGTCCTGTCTGGTTTCATCAAAACTATTCCCTAAATTATCATTGGAAGGGACCATATATGTTTATGTGAGGGAAGGACCTCCTTACTTTTGTATTTCTGAAGTGTCATAATACAGACAAGATTTCCACCCCTGATAGAGCTTAGAAACACTATCATGTTCCTGCCATTGTAGCTACAGCTATCTCTTAGCAAGAGTTCTTATGCTAGGTGGGAACCTCCTCCTGAGTTCTACACTATGCCTCAAAGGAACCTAACAATACATAACAAATAAAATGTAGATTTGCATGATAAGGTGACAAAAAAATATCAAATCCCTAATGATATCACTTACAGAGATTTAATACAGAAAACAATAGTGATTTCACAACAAAACTTCAATGAAAGATAAAAATAATTCTCCAAATAATGTCTATTTGCATGGGAGATATGCAAAATATCGTCATGTAATTCTTAATCAACCAAAGAGCTGTCAGACGTACAAAAATAAGTTAATTCTGCTGTTAATACTGCTGCATGTTATAAATATTAATTGAATGCCATTCAACATTAGTTTCATTATTGTTTAGTGACTGTTTTACCTCCCTCCACCTTTTAAATTATCAAATAATTGGCTTTCTTCTGCTCACATCTGTTCTCATAAAGTGGATTAATGTGGAAAAGAAAGAATAGATCACATGAAACAATTTAAAAGACCAAATAATTATGCTCCTAAACACACTGTGAGCTTGCCCTTTTTACCTAAGGTTGATAAACCATGAAGCAAAGTTTTGGACTGGTGGCCAACCTCAGTCTGGCTCTAGGCATCCTTCTACACTGTGGAGAGTATCTGCCATCCTGTGCACCTACTGTGAATCATGGGAGCTCTGACCAAAATTCATGAAATGCCTGAAGAAAGCTGACAGACTGCCTGTGGGAGAAATTGTCTGGTTTTCTCATTAGCAAGAGCTAAAGGGTCTGCATCAGGGCCTTTCATGTGGTAAAAAGAACTCATTAATTGCTTAATTCTGTGGTTGCTATTTATGTCATTATTTATTAATATTCTAGATTCTGACACCAGGGCAAATTTTAGTCTTAGTTAAATTAGTAAGTTAATAGTAAATTGGAAAAGTGGATTGATTCACTATTGTTCTTTTGATTTTCTGCTATTTAAAATAAACCCCTAGCCCATTGTAAGGTGTTTCCCCTGTCAGCACAAGTGCATGGATCTCTTTTCGTGTAAGCGCAGTGTTACGTTGCACTGCTGTAGTGCAAATTCCTTCACAGGCATTAATGGCTTTGTGTTGAAACAGAAAAGGAGGTTGATAAATGCAAATCCATTTTACAGAGATCAAGATGAACGTAGCTAGATAATAACAGCATGCTAGAGGGCACCATACTGATTCCATGCAGAATCTAGGAAAGAAACCAGAGTACCAGCCCTTGCAGTAACCACCAACACACATTCGTCATCACTAGATTTTTTTTAGCTCCTTAGCAGAGACAGTGACATAGACCACCCTTGTATAGCCATAAGCAGCTTGGCTTTTATTTCAAGCACATGCAAAACATCATGTTTCAGGTTTTGTATGTTTCCATGCCACTGAGAAATCCCTTTGTCACCTTGAAGAGTGGGTTCCATTTGTACAGCTCTTCAATTAGTGATTGTTAGACCTCTAGAGACCTAATCCAAAGTGCTGAAAAAGACTAGATGTGATAACAACTTCATGCAAATCAATCAGTGCAAGACGATGCAAGAGATGGTCCCTTGTCTTCACCTCAGGCAACAGTCAGATAACATGCTTTAGCCAAGCATATGTCATTGAGCACCACACAAGAGTAACTAGATAAGAACCTGGTACAGAGAGAAGATCTTATTGATCCTTGTTCCCTTTGAAATCATGAAATAGTTTTGCCTTTGCTTTATGAATCTGAGAATGAATATTTACACATTAAAAAAAATGTAGCACTCTTACCTTTTTTTTTTTTCATCTTGCTTCTCTCACCATTATCATGAAGTATGTAAGCAAAGGGACAAAGGCTAAGGATCTGCAGATTCAATGAACTGGTTTCTCTGGAAAAGCAGTCAGTCGCTTTCCAAGAATTGTTTCAAAAACTCATCTAGAGTCTCACTGCTCTGAGACTTAAAAATCTTTTCTCATTTTCAGCCCAAATTATTCAGATTATTGTACCCTTTTACCATACCAGTTTTATCATTTACCTAATGAGCTCTTCTCCCTCCTAGTGTTTACCCTCAGATGTAGACAGAAAGGAGTCATCAGTCTCACAGAATTCTTTTTGCAATGCAAAAAGAATTAAGATCTTAGTCTCGGTTGATGTGATGTGCTCTTCATTTCCCTCATTTTCCTGTCAGTCTTTCTTTGTACTTCTGTCCATCTTTGCAGACTTTGAAGGCTAGAAGATATGTTCTGTATTTCTGATGGGACCTCACTAATGCCTTCTATGATGACAATGAAAATTCACTGTCTCTCCTGGAAACCCTTTCCCTGATACATCCGGTGATCACATTCACAGTCCATAATCTTCTTGTAAGTTGGGATGGGTTTATGTTGTGAGACCAACTGCTTTCTTAAGAGGACACTAAACATCAACATGCTGTGATTCTGTGATATTCTTTTATGTAACTGCCAAGGTTCAGCACAATAACAGACTCTTGACAGGATCTGAAATAATCATTTTGTATTTCTTTTTAGACAACACAGACCAAAATATACTTGGAAAGGTGACCACAAGAGAAAAGAGAGGGAGCTCAGTTAAGGCCTCTGCTGTGACCTGGATAACAAACGTTACTTGTGAGAGAAACTGAGAGGTATGGAAATTGATGGTGGTCTTCTCTCCTGAACTGTCAGCCCTTGACTGAATCACACACTGATTATTATTTTAAGCACAAATGGATATCGATGGTTGCTTTGGGAAGGAGAGGAGTGTGCTAAGTAGCAGTGTATGTTATGTGCACAATAGTATTAGCATGGAACTGGCATAGTAGCTCTGTTCTCTTCTGCGCTATGTGAGCAAAGATAAGGCACTTTCAGAAAGATGTTTAAAACGCACAGAGGTATTTCTTACCTGTATCTATGTGTATGTCCACTTTGCATTTATTGTATAGCACTCTGTAGTGTGCCTAGTGACTGAAAGAGTTAAAGGTCTGTGTTACCATCATGTCTGTCAGTAACAAACTGTCTCCTTCTGTTTGGAAATAAATAGAAACAAGAACAGGAAATCTGTGGTTAAAACAACCAAAATATACACCTCAGAAGTCACACATTTCTCATTGTGAGTTCTACCAAAACACAACAGCTCCTTCATATAAATATTTCACCATTCTTTGGCTTGAGCTTCCTTCCTCTAACATACAAAGAGAGTGCAAATCGGTGAATGTAATTTCAGCATCCACCCCAGCCACCAGCATATCTGAACCCTGGCTGACCAGTGCAAGTCCAGCACAGAGACTTTCACCCATGGAAGTTATACTCAGGTCAGGGTGTATTGGTGTGTACCCATGTAGGTACCAGAAGGTTTCTTTTTAAGGATTCATGGGGAAACCTTGATTTGAGAGACACATAGGGATAAGGTTGGGGATGGGGTGTCTGAGATATCTGCAGTAAACATCTCTGAGAGATATCTGGGCAATACAGAGCCCAGGAGGAAGTTTAGGAAAGCTGCCAGCAGTATGGGGATTCGAGGATTCCACAGAGCAGTGTGGATTTCAGTAGGATAAAAAGTCATCTCCTGACGCTTTTAATTTTCTCAGGGAGTCAGTACTTCCAGAAGGTATAACTTGCATAGGTATTATTTGTTCCTTCTTTGTGGATAAAAGCATCACAGAATATCATGTGTTGGAAGGGACTCACAAGGATCATTGAGTTTAACTCCTGTTTATGCTCAGGACAACACCAAACTCAGACCATGTTTCTAAGAGCATTGTCCAAATGCTTCTTAGATTCCATGAGAGTTGGTGCCATAACTGCATCCCTGGGGAGCCTGTTCCAATGCTCCACCGTTTTCTGGGTGAAGAACCTTTTCCAAATACCCAACCTGAACCTCCCCTGGCACAGCTTCATGGCTTTCTCCTGAGTCCTGTTGCTGGTCACCAGAGAGAATAGGTCAGCTCCTGCCCCTCCTTTGTCTCCGGTGAGGAGTTATAAACTGCAATGAGGTCTGCCCTCAGTCTATCAAACATACATGAAAGACATAGAAACCCCTAAACAACTAGAAAAAATAAATACAGATCAATTAAAATACAATAAGATGCCTATTAAGCCTTTTGTATATTAATTATTGTGGAATCAGGTTTTCCTTAGATTTGAGATGCCGGGGCTTTGGTTTCACTTGTATTTGCTCCCATACCATTAGCATGAACCTCTCCAGATGAGCTGGTCTAAAGCTGAGTGAGCAGGACATGGCACATATCCCAGCAAGGCCTGGCAAGGCTTGGGAACTGCCTCTTCCTTTTCTGAGGCAGCGCGGGTGGGAACGGCTGGCAGCAAGACTCCCAAGCCCTGGTGCCACAGCCTGCCCTTTTAAAGCATCAAGATGTGCCACGCGCCTTTGCCTGGGTGCTGTTCTCAGACACAAATTATGCTGGATGCCAGACCAAGGTCCATAATTGGAGTCATGAAGGAGGAAAGTTAAAAAAGCCCAGGAACCTACTCAGAATGTTTTTCTTAGTGGAAATATAGCATTTATCTCCATTGCTTGTGGCAGGAGATGGGAGGAAGCCATGGAGGGGTCAACACACATTGACATGAAGCAACAAATAAAAAACTTGTGGATGTGGTATGAATCCCTTTTCTTTCAGGTCCTAGTTAAGAAATGAAGTTTAATTTTGCTTGCTCTAGCTCTTTTTATTTCTTCCCATCACACACCTTTTAGCAATATTTGCAAAAACTTTGAGGCAATATTGCTACAAATACATATTTAAGATTTGATTACTCATTCTCATCCACTATCATGTGCCAGACATGCAGCCTACTCTAACAGATTACTGTTCTTAAAGTTGTTACAGGAAGGTTAAATAAAATGTTACTTTTATGACACTGAATATCTTTATGATGTTTTAACTAAATCATAGGCTGTTTGGTGATGCCACAGATGTGCCAGGTATTAAAATCAAAATGGCTAAATGTCATCAGTCTTTTACTCAATCCGTCATGTCTCTGATCTCTTAAGCACCTACCATTTGTTGTACTGTAGCTCAGGAGCCTGTCCCAGACACACTTCCTTCTGCACAACTAATGACACAAAGCAAAATCAAAACATGCCAAAACCACTCCAATAATAAGATCAAAGTCTGAATCAAAGCCACCAAAAATCTTGATTATCCAAATTCCTATCTGCTGTGATTACTAACCATCTTTCAGGAGCCCTCTTAATTTATTTCATTTTTGAAGTCTCAGGAAAAGGCTGGTACCATCTGAAAGCAGTAGCTAAGTGTAGAGAGAGAGATATATGTGTGTGTGTGTAGTTTATGGAAAAAAAGGAAGATTAATAGAAGATATAGCTTCCAAGACAAAAGCAGTATCATGAAAAGAAAAACTGATGCTACAATACTCATGCAAGAACAGGAAAACTCAGAAAATGCAGATTAAAGAAGAGAAGGAAAGTTCAAAATCTTGATGTGGCATCATTAAACTTATTTAAAACGCATCCTGAGCTGGACAGCAGTGTTGAATGGAACACTTTGACATGTTCTTGGTGAAAAATTAATTTTTAAATAAGGAGAAAACCAGACTGAAATATTTGTGGATATTTTTATACTACTTGCTACCTTTTCTAGTTCTCCCTGTTAAAAAATATAAATATTTTGTTAACAGAGTGTAAATGAAAATGGGAGTTCTCTTGAAATTATATAAGCAAGAAATTACAATGCAAAAACTTTAAGGAGTTCTAGGTCTCAGCAAGTTTTGCAGAGTAATTCAAGCATAAAGAAAACAAACTTATTTTAAATATTATGAAATCTTGATTTTTTTTTTTTTAGTATTGCAATCAATATTTCAGCACATTTGAAATGTTTCAAGAGATGAAAGCATCTCATTTTTAAATCATTCACATTTTTGTGTTGAGCTTTTTTTCAAGACTTAAAGGAAAGCCTGGGCTGAAGCTGGCCAGCTATTTAAAAAGTCAGGTTGTGAATGTATTGACAAAAAAAGGAAAGATTTCAAGGTGTTGTGATATACAGTACTTTGAGAATATGAGAAAAGCAGAGCTGCTAATGTAAGCATACACTCTAAAGGTCCCTGCACCCACTTTCCACCCCTTTCCCTTGATGAAGTTCCAGTGTTTATTAAAACCAGGTCAAAAATACTTAATTTGCCAGCATTAACTTAATTACGTGTTGTGCTGCCTTGAAACATTTGTGATTGACTGATTGTACATTCTGTAGCCAAATAATACAGAAACATACTTTAAGTAAAAAGTTCATACAAGTCACTTACAGAAACCTTTTCTACCTGCTGCACTGAATTTACACCCAAACCTCTCATTAATTGTAATTAATTAATTAATTGTAATCAATTGTTAGTTGTGCAGCTAACTCTTCACACAGACTTTTAAGACTTTGCTTTTAAGACTCACAGAATCACAGAATATTAGGAGTTGAAAGGGACCTCGAAAGATCATCTAGTCCAACCCCCCTGCCACAGCAGGATTCCCTAGACCATGTCACACAGAAGTGCTTCCACGCGGGTTTTGAATATCTCCAGAGAAGGAGACTCCACAACCTCTCTGGGCAGTCTGTGCCAGTGCTCTGGCACCTCAACTGGGAAAAATTTCTACGTGTATTCAGACGGAATCTCCTGTGCTTCAGCTTACAACCATTGCCCCTTGTCCTGTCACTGGGCTTCACTGAGAAGAGCCTGACCCCATCCTCCTGACACACACCCTTCACATATTTAAAAGCAGAGATGAGGTCACTCCTTAGCCTCCTCTTCTCCAAGCTAAAGAGACCCAGCTCCCTCAGCCTTTCCTCATCAGGAAGATGTTCCAGCCCCTTCATCATCTTTGAAAGAAGGAGACAAAGACTCCAGGAGAGATAAAGGATGCCTCTCTGTTATAAGACTCTTGCCAAAGTTAGATTACCGAAGCAGAACAAGGGTGATCATGCTTCATGTTTCAGAGTAGAAGAAAATTGCCTCCTGGCTTGGAGATGAAGCTTTTTCCCCTTCAGGTATTGCACATTTGGGCTACGACATTATGGGTTTCTTTCTCTGAAGTACTGAGTATTGGAGTGCTGGGTGCCATGAAAACTGTAACAGGGAGTTAAAAGACCAAAGGGAAAGCCGCATCTGAATATTTGAAGGCTGCTTTTTGTTGGATTGCATGGAGAAATAACCCAAAGAGTCTCACCTGGCTATGACCAGCTGTCCTGAGTCACCGAGAACCTGCTTCAATTATGGCAAGTGGCTGCTGAGGGTCATGTGCCAGCTTAACTCCCTACCCATCTACAAAACTGCAAAAATCTTTTAAAATAACATTTCATCAATCTTTTCCCAGCCAAGAAAAAAAGATGTAAGTAGGCAAAACCTGCCTTTCTTTTGCAAACCAGGAAAAATATTTCAGCTGGGTGCAGTTTGAGGGGTAAGTGAATGCTGACAGCTGTACCACTATTGGAAGCTTTACCTAAATGAAGATGCTGCAATATGGAAAATATTTCTAATTAAATAATGGATGATCTATTTCCCCATTATGTAATCAAGTCAGTACTCAGGTTGCTGGTAGCTGCAAAGAAATCAGATACTTGTTTTTATAGAGGACTTTACATTTAAATAAAATGAAGGGAGAGAGAAAACCCAGTAATGAGGTGTTAAGATTCAGTGGGAAACTGCTAGGATTTAACAAACTTATGAATTTTGAAACACACAGGAGGCTGCATGTGAACATCAGGAAACTCTTTATTACTGTGTAGGTGACTGAGCACAGGAACATTTTGTCCAGAGAGGTCATGGATTCTCCATCCTCAGCCATATTCAAAAGCCATCTGGACACAATCCAGGGCAACTGGTTTTTGGTGGCCCTGTTGAAGCAGGGAGGTTGAATCAGATGATGTGTGGAGGTCCATTCCAACTTCCCTTCTGTGATTCTTTATGTATCAGAGCAGTGCAAAAATAATTGGAAATTATTGTTGACATTATACTAATTTTAACTAGCATATAGAATCATAGAATTGTCAGAGTTGGAAGGGATCTTAAAGATCATCTAGTTCCAACCGCCCTGCCTGGCAGGGCAGGTTGCCTAGGGCCCCATCAAGCCTTGTCTTAAAATCTTCCAGGGATGAGGCTTCCACAACCTCTCTGGGCAACCTGTTCTACTGTCTAACCACCCTCAACATATCTCTCTACATAGACTAGGCTTTAGAGACTCAGTCTTCTCTTTACTATTTACCATTTTCATGATCTTTTCCTTTGATTTTGCTGTAGAAATCCATGCTTTAAATAGCTGAAATGCTGGAACATCAATTTGAAGCTCTAGTTTATGGGAGAGAAGTTCTGGTTTCTATGGTTTTGTTTGTATTTCTTTCTCATTGAATTTCAAGTCTACAGACCTTGTGAGTTTATGTTCAACCTCATAGTTTCTCAAACTACTTTTTAAAAAGAAAAATATAAAGGAAAAAAGAGCTTCAGTTAACTTTGAGGTATAATCCGTTGCATTTTTAGAAGAGGCAAATAACTGTCTCTTGCTCTAATGCAACAAAGATTCATATTTATAACTACCATTACAATGACAGAAAAGGAGATGAGGAGAGGTAAGGCTGCTGAAGCAGACATCCTTTGCTATTTTCCAGCAAATTTTCTCAATTTTCAACAACTCACACTGCATTATTAACTAGCAAAGGTTTAGCAAAGCCACAGCTTTAACAGATAATACTTTGTCTTCGAGCTTTTCATCCAAGACTATCAAAACACTTCAGAAAGGGAGGCTTTGTTACTACCAGAACACAGATGAGGAAACTGAGGCATACAATTTATGTTGCTTGATCCTGAGTGTAACGTAGACGCAACCACAAATTGAAGAAAGTCAGGTTGGTTTTGGTTTCTGGTCTAGTTATCTTCATGGTGTAACTGTATTTACATACCGACACAACTATACAGATTTAGGGCTTGATGAATATTTAACATAGTATATAATGAATAAGAAATTATTTGTTGAATTATAAACAGTAGATACAATAATAAATGGTAGTTATCTATGTGTAATAGGTTTGATCATTTATTGCTATAGGATATCAGTAATAAAAATCATTTTTAAAAGCTCATCAACTTCATAGTCTTACAAACCAAAACCTAGTAGCTATCTATTACATTCCTTTCATGTTTTGCTATTAATTTTCTATTTTTATGTGAATGCAGGACACAATATAAGACACAAACCATTTTTTTCTATTTAGAAAATATCCTTGTATTTCAGGTAGGTACCTACATCATACTAAACAGAGAGAATTTTCAGTTATTTTTCAGGATAAAAGAAAGCACTGAAATAAAGGAAAGGTGTTAGAGGGGTAGAAGCAAGAACAGAATCAAGAACTGTCAATAAGAAGATAAAAACAAATGGTATGATACATAGTATTTCATTGTCTTCCAAAGAATCATTTGTGCCAAATATCCAGTAGTTAGATTTGCATTTTTACTTCAATCCTTTAAACTTCTTGGGTCAAAATTATACTTACCTGAGGACACCCTTACATAGTCAGGGTGCTAGAAAACCATCCCAGTAAAAGAGAAATTCTATAGATTCTTCAGATATCTGTAGGCAGGTGTCCATAAATTTGGGCTAAATGAGCAGTTGTCTGTCTTTGTCTGCAGAACTATATGTTTGGTTTTGTTGTTTTGTCTGGTTTCTGATTTGGGGGTTTTTTATAATGTCTAATAGTTTTCTGTAACAGAATTTTTCAAACAGGACTTCAAATGTGTTGTAGTTTATAGCTAATATGACTACTAAAGTGGGGTGAGTTTAACCAGAGAGCTGCCATTTTATGTTGGAACGTCTCTGGTTGTCCATAAACCCTTGGAAATGAATTTAAGGGAGACCTATGAGTGAGACAGTAGCTAATAGTGTAGACCTGCCCTATATTGGCTTGACTCACTTGATTAAGTAGCTTTTTACTCTAGTGTGTTTCAAGTGAAAAATGTACTGGTTTCAAAATTTGGACAGTTTTTCCATTTATGATAGAAATCCTATTAAAATTAATCAGCCTTTCAATTTAGAACAGCCTGATAAAAATTTAAATCATGAAAATGCTATGCTACATTTAAACTATCGTTCAGTTAGCTCATTAATGAGATCAAAAGTTACCACTTTTTGTGACACTTGATCATTTGAAAGCATGTCAAGAACTTAAATCAAAGACCTTTCAAATGCAGTACATTTTTGTGGAAATAGTCCTATCTGAGCCAAAGCAATACCTTTTCTCTCAAACCAATGCATTTGTCCAGAAAATAAAATACTGAATGGAACAGGAACTAATTCTTCACTTCAAAGCCTCGAGCGCTTAGCACAACGAATATATGGCCTGAAAGTTATATACAGTCTAACAGAAGCACATCTGGAGTACAATTCCTAATCAGGTCTGGGTTTATAAAGAGATTCAAGTGCTCTTTCTATAACTTACCACATTTACTATGACTATCACAATACTCATGCACAGTGGCCATTGTTATAGGGATATTAGATGATCTCACTATTTATAAGAATCAATCAGAGGTGACTAATAAAAATCTTCCTAATCAAGTGATAATAACTTTATACTTCATTGTCAAAGACCTTTTTTCTGTTATCAGTCTTCTATTTTGTCATATACCTGTGAAAGTCTCACCCTATTCCTCTTTTAAAATGCATTCACTACCAGGGAAGAATTTCTATTCCACTTTAAAAAGTTCTTTATTTATTGATTAAGCAGCAGTTAAAATGTGTCATTTAAAATTTGTATAGGTGCCAAACTGTGATCCAGATGAATATCAGTGTTGCATGGGTGTGAATGCCTTTTAATGACAGTCTGAACCAGATACTAATCTTTTAGCTGGGGGCATTAGTTTGCAGGTTATTCTACTGTCAGTTAAGCACCACTTTGTCTGAAAATAATGCTTATCATTGCACTTGGGTTTGGTTACTACATGGTATTCATAGGGCAGAAGTAGGTTTCCTGGCTGCTAGGGTCCCCTAGGCTTGAGTCACATTGCTCAAGAGGTAATATTTGCTTAGGTGAGCTATCAGCCTGCCTCCCTAGTTCCCTCTGCCTGAGTGATAAGAGGCAGAAGAGCCCCTAAAAGGAAGAGATAAAAGCCCCTGGGGAAAGTGAGAGGCTGGGAAAACCTGAATGTACATCAGTTCTGTAGCATGAAGGAGTCAGGGCCACATGGGGACATACTGACTAGTGAGGGCAGCTCCGTTATGGTGGGCAGTCTGAGCGTCTCCTTGCCGCCTGTAAGAAAACCTTGCTCTTGTCCCCATCCCTTTGGTCACAGTGGGGATGGAGCATCTTCCTGAGGTCCACTGTCAGTATAACCTGCAAGCAAGGCTACAAGGGAAGAGCAACTTGTGGGGAGTGTCTCCATAGGTCATTGCTATGCTGCTACTGTAAAAAGAGAGAGCTGTGAAAACCAAGAGCACGACCCAATATCTGTGTCTTTCCATTTGTAGATCAACCTTTACCATTTTCTGTTCTAAGTATGTGGTGAATCTTTATTCGCTGTCTTCAGGGCACATTGGGGTTCTTTGAAGTAATGCAAAATACCATTTCTGGGAAGAATTGCAGAACGCTCGGCTAAAAACAGCTCAAATAAAGAAACCATTCATATCCTGAAAAAACCCTACAAAATATATCATATTTCTGATGAGAACCCACAAAAATTGTAGGGTTTCTTTGCTTTCCCTCTGGAACACCTTATGAAAAGCAAACTTTGCAGCTGACTCCTAATATGCAGGCATGTACCAGAGCCATGTTGTTCGGTAGGTTTGTTTATCTTAGGTTCAGTTGATTTGTTGCAGAAATATGCTAGACCCTTAATCCCAGTAGGAAAGTGAAACTGTGAGAAAGACAAAGTCTGGCTGACCCCCTACAAGAACAAGCAGCAAATCCTGCTGAGAAACAGCAGTAGTGAAAACAGAGGGTATTACCAGAGAGTTTTGTCTTGGAGGATGACAACTGTTTAAAAAAATGCAATGACTGAAAGAGTAATTCTTCTACACCCTCCCACTTTGTCTGTATTAAGCATGTAACAAATGGTGAATTGAAATCTATACTGGTAATAGTGTCAATGAGGGATCAGGATTACACATGATACTTCCTCAATTTGTTATGCCTCATTAGCATTGTGGCTTATTGCAGAGAACGACACAGTTCCCAGGCATTCCCTCATGGCCTGTCCTGATGGATAATGGAAATAAAGAAAGGCAAGGCACGGGTGACACACTGCTCTCACGACATTTATCAGGGGCATAGTTAGCTGGGTTAGGTATGCCTCACGTTCTCTGTCAGAGTCAGATATTGATCTGAATTAATAGTCCTGCATGCTTGGTGCTTTTCCAAGGAGCACCTCATGTGGAAGTGGTTGTGCTGCTAATGAATATACAAGTTTATTCTCTGAAAAAATATTTACAGTGTCATGAGAAAAAGCAATGAACAGAGTTCTTTGCAACACACATGGAAACTCCCCTCCTTTTAAGCCGTTCCCACTGACCTGGATTCACTGAAAACAAAATTCTGCCAGCCTGAAAATTAAGTGGAAATATTCATCTTATCTGAACTTAAACTTTAAGAATGGCTAAATGATTATTTTAAAATATGCAGGGGTTTTGCAGTTCACATGGAATTCAGATTTCATTTCTGTAGCATATCTGTGCCATGCCTCGGCACATGAGCTAAAAAACAGCCTCAGTATACACACTTTCACTTGGGAAACCCTGATTTCAGCTGAAGAAATTAGGGACCAAAGTCCTTCATCAGACAGACCCATGTGAGAAACTAACTCAGGATGTGTTCATGCTGTTAATGAACGCCAGGCTTCTGTTCAAATGCGAACCTCAATTTTCTGAGCACCCAAAGTGCTCTGATTGCCTCCCAAAGGATTCTTTCTTCTTGGAAACCCACCAGAAAGTGGTGGCCTGGCCTTCTTAGGGGAGCACCAGCAGCACCACAGGGAAACTCTCGTGACCAATATATTGCATTTAGCTGTCTCTTTCTGCTTCCCAACTGAGATTAATGCCCAACTGCAGGAGCATTTCCTCTCCTTCCTTCTGGTCCAGCACAAAGTCAGACAGCATAATATAAACTCTGGTCAGAGAAGCATGGCTCCAACTACTGGGATCAGCTGGTAGGTTGCTTTAAAAACTTCTTGCATCCTATCTGCTTCTCCTCAGATTAGAAGCTTACTTGATTGCATCCGAATGCAGTCCTAAATGCATCCTAATCGCATCCTAGTGTAGGTAGGCTGAGACTTCACTTAGGGCTGGGTGAAACGTGAAGGTGATAGGTGAAGGTCTTAAGAACTTCTAAAGATAAGATTTGGGGCCAATTTACTTTGATATTATGCCGGTAGATGCATAACTTTGAGCCCCTGATTTTTAAAGTGTTAGCTAAATTGACTGTCAGAGGCATAATAGCAAGCTAGGACAAAATTTCATGTTCAAGTTCAGCAATTTTAGTGCCAAGCCAGGTAGTAGCAGGTCAAGTCTCTCTCAGAAAGTGTATTTTCCCTCTCAGCTTACATTGTGGTGTATACTATTTTAATAACAAGTTACAAAGCAAAGGATTGAGGTTTAGGAGAAAGGAAATTTTATCTACATTTTCAAGATTTTTGGGAGAACCAGAACTTAAAGCTAGTAAGTGTTAAAATGAGTTAGAGGGAATAAAAGACCTAAAAGAACTTTTGTAATTAATGCTACCTAGTAGTAGAATCTTGTAAGAGATAGAAAGAAGTAAACAGGTTTTGCCTATATCTGTCAAGAAGGTAAAGAGCAAGACTGGTGTGAAACCCACTCTGGAGTAATGGAAACCAATCAAAAAAAAAATAGAACCCCCTATTCATTGGCAGGGAGCCTATAAGGAAAAGAATGGAAGTGAATTGAACACATCTGAGCAGCAGATACACAAAGAATATGTGCTCAAGCTGTTTCACAGGATATTTGTATGATATATAGAAACCCCTTTTATATCTAAGTTTTCAATACTCAGAATTTCACTTCCACTTTTTGTAACAACCAAGAAAATGATGGTCTGTCTCTTTGATCTCAGTGACATCTTAACACTGATGATACAATGTCAGCACTATTACATGTTCCATCACTTGCAAGAGAAAATATAATGAACACCAAAGAGAGCTGTCCACTTCATTACAAACTGGGCTTCACTTCAGTGAAGCAAAGGGTTGGCATTTGGGAATCACCACAAGTGAAGAAGGCTAGGCCTAGAAGCTTAGTTAAAGTCATAAGTGTATTTAATGTCCAGCTGCTCAAGAGCTGAGCTGAAGCTTAAGTGGATGCACAGTCATACCTCTACAGAGAGTCTGGGGATGATGCTTCATTTCAGCAATCTGCATGGGTGAAGCTCCAGTAGTGAGGGAGGCTCAAAAAGTAACAAAGCCACCTGTTCCATTGGAAGTGAGTTTGGCTGAGACACCAAAAACTTGAGGTACTTTCAACTGGTCAGTTGCTTACTCAAGGATTATAAACCTTATTATGTCAATAGTACCTGCAACCCTGAATACATATGAGGGGGATATTGTTATTTCTGGAGGTACTGTATTGACAGTCTTCCCTTAAAGACCCCTTAAAGCAACACCAAAATGTTTGTGATGGTAAACCACAGTTTCTTGGCACAAGAAGATCATACCCTGTGAATTGGTCTGTCAGCAGCTGGCCTGTGCTTACATAATCCAAACTGAAAAGTTAAAAAAAAAGTAATTAAAAAAACACAAACAACAAAACAAATCAGAAAATGTAGAGAGAAAAAAATATTTACTGTGTTAGAATCATCCTTCAAGGCCAGTTCTAAAAGTAGCAAGAATAGCACTAAATGTATATCTATATATCTTTATAACCTTTATACAGACAGCAGGAACACTGCAAGCTAAATTTGCATTTCATAGTGGGAAACAAACCCATCCCACAAAGATAGGATAAATCATCAGAGGAGCAACGAGGTGCCCTGACACATGCATATGTTTTTGTAAAATCACACAGAAGAATGAAGATAAGAGACACACCATCCTATCTCCATCTCAAAGGTTTATTAACTATAACCAAGCCTGACTGTACCAAGAGCAGTCTCATTGAAATTTGAAATATGGATTTCTCTCCAACACTTATTCCTTATTCTTTTTTTATTATTATTTTTGGACAATTAACTGACCTAGTTTTCAAATCATAAGAATTCTTAAGACAGTCTTTCTTGTAGAGGTGCCATCGCAATGCAGATTTACTTCTAGTGACATTTTGGTTACAGAGAGAAAAAGAAAGGCTGTCATTCCTGCAAAACATGTCATGTAAGAGGATTATTCAGCCTGCTCCAACTTTGTTGACTTCCATGAATGTGTAGCAGATAGAAGTTTGGACAAGTAAGTTTTGAAAGTGAAACTAAATGAAAAATTTCTATAAAAATGTTATTTTGACAGAAGCAGCTATTTCTACAAAAGAAACACACTGAAAAATTTCCATATGAAAATTTCAACTCACATTTTAAAAGTCTATTTTTTCCTATAGGAAAAAAACCCAAAACATTTCCATTTGCCTTTGTTTGACCCAAATTAGAGTATTGAGGGGAGTGGCTTTGAAAAACAAGCCAGATTGTTTTAAATCAACTGACTTGGCATAAACCTGCAATTCCTACCAATTTATTTACTTTGCCAATCATAGTTTCAGTCCCCATTTCTTTTGGGCCAGCCCTCCTAGAAGACCACATATCCTATAAAGTAATAAATGGATTTCACTGACACATGGCTTGTCTACAAGATAATTAATTCTCAGTAAGCGAGGATATGAATTTACAGTGTACTAGCTATGCTGCACTGACTCTCCATATGGACATCCTAATTGCATTGAGGCTTACTCTATCTAAAGCACATTAAAGATATAACTACATAGACTTGTTACTGGGAGGAAAGCAAAGATAAGGGTTTACTACTCTCCTATGGCTTTAGCTACTACACTTGAATTGCCTTGGTGAGCTCTCCTTTCTTGCAGTAATATGAGAGAGCACTGAGTGTCCAAGCTAGACTTATTGCAGACTGTCTAATATACTACAAATCCACATCCTGACTCGCTCTTCCTTCAGTGGCCTCTTTCCTGAAGTGCTGATCTGTGTGATGCGTCACACTCCAATATGTCAAATAGCTTTCTTGCTCTGCACAATTTGAATTCCCTTGTATGTAGCAACATATGGAAGAGAGACATCTATACAGCATCCCTCATCAAGTTACAATTCTTTATGCATTCGCCATCCAGTATTTTTGTTTTATCAGTATGTACCTCATGAGGGCCATGTTCACCACTAATGCTTTTAGTCCTTACTGTGGTTTGATCCTGAGTGTAAAGGTAATGCCAAAACCATTTTGAGGAAGCCTCAGAAGAGAACTGGTTAGGTAACTCAGCCTGGATACCATATATTGACTGACACTACTCCAGACTTCACAGCAGCCTTCAGTTGTGCTGATGCAGGGAGGTGGTAATTGCCAACAGGTTTGGTAGAAGGCATGTACTCATCAAGCTCAGGACTTTCTCCATCAGAAGCACAGCTGTACAAGCTTAGGCTTTCAGTGTGAGGTTATGTGTTAGCACTTTTCTCCTTTCAGCAGTTGGTGTTAGGCTGTGTGAGTGGTTTGTGTTGTTGGAACCATCTTACTCCACCAGTCCTTTGAGGAGGAAGTACAAGATCATCTCATGGGAATGCAGGTCAGACTATTTGCAGTTATTATTGCATTGTTTCAGGTTTTTGTATCTGTTATATCAATTAGAAATCTTACAGAAAAATTTCTTGTGAGAATTCTCCAAGTGCTGGTTTCTAGCAAGGACTAAGATATCCCAGAGCAGAACTCATTGCCACTGGAGCCTGGAGCTGCTTCAACCAGAGAGTTCAGAGGAATTAAAAAGGGGGAAGCTTCTCCCATTGCCACCTTTAAAACAAATATTATAAGCCCAGGAACAGCAAAACTCAGTTTTCTAAAGGTCTGTGTCCACTCCCCTGCATTCTTCTTTCCTTACCCCTCACCCCCTCCTCCCAAAACCTGGAGTTTCTCCTCAACGTGAGGAATTGCCCCCTATTATCCAAATGATTTCAGACATCCTGCAAGTCTCTGTATCCCAAGGACTGCATTGCTCCATGTGTATTTTACTTTCTCATACCCAGGCACGTGTAATTTCCACAGTTACTTCCAGGCATCCTTCCTCTCTGTTTCTCCTTGCTGCTTAAAAGACAATCAGTATTAGATCAAGTTTGAAGCTCATTTTGCCTGTGTGTATGTTTACCTTTTGTATCTCTGGCCATGCTATGTCATTCGTAGCGTGGAAAATACAACTGTTAGCTGTATCCCACAGTCAGTGATGGTTTCTTTACCCCACTGCTGGTTTTCGCTATCTCAAAGACTTTTGACAGATTAGGCTGACAGTAGGTAACATGTTCAAAATTTATTGGGGGGAAGACATGAGGGTAGTGACAGACAAACAGCTGGACAAATTCACATATGGGACAATGTGATAAACCCCATTTTCTTAGAAAATCAGACCAAAAGATCTCAAGGTTTTGTTCATTCCATGTGAGTTTCCAAGTATATGCTGGGGACTTTCAGAAGGCTGTGCTTATGTCCATGGTATTTTTATTTCTAGCCAGGAATTGATGTATACCACCCATGTAAGGAAAATGGACAAATTCCATATCAAAATGTATTTACAATGAGTGGCCATCCTAAAAGTAAAGTTTGACTCAAATATAAATTTTTAAGGTGCTTTAAACCTAAAATTTTATCAGAATTTTATATATATGTTTATCTGTATAGGTAAGATCTACTGTCAGTTTATTAATAGTGTAAACCAACAATTCCAAACTTTGGTTCAGCAGCCTGGAATTGCAGAAAAAAAAATCTGTAGCCAAATTCCTCAGCATCAATTTATCTTAGATTCAGACCACCTAAAGCATGCAGTACACCTAAAAAATCCATTGCGCAGGCTTGAAGGCAGTGCTGGGGAGACTTGATCAGATGTAGTCATTTGATACAGCAAAGATATGCTATCAAATGTGAACTTTTCTACTTTAAGTAGATCCTTTTAGTTGAAATGGGCTGTAATGTTATGTCGTTTTATGGGAATAATCTATTCAGTGAATATTACTCTTAAGAGTTAGGGTTTGAAGCAAGAGATTCTCAGATAAATTAAAATGTCTTTTTTTAATTGCAAAATTTGGCTCTTTAGTTTTTCAGTCTGAGGAAAAAAAAGGAGTGTCTAGGAATTAATTTCTAATGCACTTGAAAAATTTCTATTCATGATTCATTCATAGAGAAAGAAATGGTGAAAATCTTTTTCCACATCAACTTGCAACTCCATTCATATTTATCGACAGGTTCTTAATCCATTTAATCCAGCCAGAGTGCCTGTAAAAAGGAGAGAGGTATGGTGTGAAATGGTGACAGCCACCAGAGCAACAGGAGGAATCTGTTAATTCATATCCATCTTTCCATGTCGCAGTAGATCTGTGGCTCCCTGTGCATGGTGGGGTAGGCACCAGCATAGCAGCAGTTCCTAGGGAGCTCATGTCTGTCTGCAGCTGCACCTCAGCTCTGCTGCTTCACAGCTCCACAAAGAGTTTTCTCCCCCAGTTACCAAGGCATTGTCAGGCATGGAACAGGTGGAGGGTGGGTGCTTGGAGGTGGAAAACCTTTGCTTTTATTATTGATTTTTATTATTTTTATTATCCCTACTTGTTGACTTTTGAGATCTAAGGGACAGGCTTTGTCCCTGCACCTGTCCCATGACCTTTAAGATGATACCTGTGTAGAGATGAGTTGAAAGGATGGTCTTAGTGTGAGCAAAGGTTGGCTGCAGGTTTTGAATTTTACAGACGTGTATTTGAAGCAGTTGTGTTAATAATTTGTTTAACTCATGAGCCTCATCTCAAGCTGTAATGCTGCTGCGCTCAGCTCTGTTTTAATGGCACTGCAAGCTTCATTCTAGCCTCTTAACCACAACCTGTATTTTCTTGGCATCAAATGTGTGAACAAATTTGGGATTTGGTGGGGTTTGTTTTGTTTTGGTTTTTTTGGTGGAGATGTGACTGCATACTGCAAGAGAGAAAAAGCTAAAAGTTATAATTATTAATAATGAAAACTCATAATAAATTTGGATGTTTGCAGTGGGATTTTAGACTACACTAAATTCCTCAAGCCAGGAAGCAAACCAACAAAACAAAAACCAAAAACCTATTCTCAGCTAGCCAGCTTCTACTCGTAGATAAAATCTAGATTTGGTAAATGCTTGTCACAAGAGGACAGAATACTTCCAAGGTACCAGGTATGCCAGTTGCACAAATGCAGACAGTGGAGGGGAAGAAGCTCTCACCAATGTTTTTAGTTTATTTACCTAATCCCCAACCTCACAGCAGAGCTCCCTGAGACACCAGGGTTAACTCTTCCATCCTGCCTATTCTTATCTTCTCAGTTCGATAGATCCCTTTGCTTGCTTGCTGCATATCTGCTTTGGAGGAGAGGATATCTAGATCCCTAGGCAGAGAGGGAAAGCCACCACTTCACCTTGCCCAGTCCTCTACCTTAAATTTGGCCCATGAAGGGAACTAGCAGAAGGAAAAGGACAAAATCTGGAGTGAAAAAAAAAAACTGGCAAATGAGAGAAGAGCAGCCCAAGTGAGGAGTGTGAAGGGATCTGCATCTGGCAGGAAAATGTGCATTTTATCTCTTGCCTGATGGCAATCCCTCCTGAAGTGCAGAGTCTTAAAATTAAAACACAGGCCTCATTTCATGGAGGTATGCAATGTCTAATGCTGGGTTTACAGATTTTATGTGTAAGGTCTATGCAAATTAACCTTTAGGCTTTCCTGTGGCCTCACACCGGCAGTGCTTTCCTCCTCATATCTGGCCTTAACTACTTGCAGTTTACTAACTGACATAGAAAAAGAGTTAGTTTATCTAAACTTACTGTCAACTGATTCCAGTGCACAACTAGATTTTTGGGTTATTTGTGAGCAAATGATACAGAGGTGCCTGGAAATTTTCACTCGGGCTATTCTTCCACCAGTACTAGAAGGCTTAATTGCAAGCCACTGTTTGCAGCGGAGAGACAAGACTGATTCCAAGTTGTCTTGACTTGTTTCAATTAGCTAGCCTAACACAATCTCTCACTGAACACTTGTAATCTTCAAGGTGTTGCATTGCAAGAAAGAGATAGAGTCAAGAGGAGGTATCTTTGCTTGCCAGATTAAAGAAACTAATTAGATTAAGGATTTTTTAGTACTTAAAAAACAAGAAGTGGGTGTTAGTTCCATGTCATGCTACAAAACATCAACATGGTGACCTCATTTAATTATTTCCCTCATTCACACAGCTCCTAGATCTGCAAGACTTCTTGCATTTCACAGGGACAATGGAATACTCCAAAGACAAAAAATGAGATATAAAAAGAAAACAACTAATTAGATGTCAGAGCTTTATTTTAAAAAAGCTCAGTGGAAAATTAGTGAATGATTTTTCTCAGATGCAAACAGGAAGTGTATCCTATTAACTATGTACTCCCAATTCACTTGGAATCTAGTTATTTCATCCATGAGCCAAGCTGGGTTGCTCTGGGGGTGGGGGTGTCAAAGTCTGCATCAGGGCTGTGTATTTGTAGGGTTTACTTTACTTTTTTTTAATATGTGGTAACTTTTCTGCATGAATAATTTTCCCAGGATGGTTGCTGAAGCGAAAATTGGGTATCATAATATCAATCATTCTGTATATCTGTTACTAGTGCTTCTACTTCCATAATACTGCTGTTTGTAGTGCACAAATTCATGTAGTTTTCATTATAGTTCTGAAGCAAAGGCAAAGAGAACTTGAAAATAAGAAGGTACCAGTCAGCACCTTTCTAAGTATGCACATGCACAATGTGTAATTCAAAACCTTAATAAGACCCAAGTGCCAGCCTAATATCATTTTAAGGTATAGCATCGTGGAACAGTTTTCCTCAATATTGATGGTGTGGTTATGGCAGAAACTTACATGCTGGTGAAATACCACATATGTTATGAGCAATTCTGCAGTATAGTTATAAGGAAAATATTTTGCATATTATTACATCAAAAGAGCAAAACAGAGCTTCCCTATTCAAAAGACACTCATAGGAAGTCACCAAGAAAAGCTCCAAGTGGAGGGATAACATATAAGATGAGTAGTATCTTTTTCAGTGGAAAAAAAAACCAAAGCAACTAACAACAAATCAGAATATAACAAGTGCTTGAGACTAAGGGCTTGTGAAGTGCTGGTAATACACTACATGCAGATTCAAAAGTGCAAAATGCTACTAGATAGAAGATGATGACAGATCTTTGCTCTTGTCAGCAGAGAGACAGTGACTGTAGCAAGTCATTATCACCCAAGTTGTTACTGTGAAGTGTAAATAAAACAAAAATAGCGAGGCAGAAGATTGTAAGATTGTTGATCTAGTTTTTGGGTATTTGGAAACCAGCAAGAGAAGATTCACCCAAGAAGCACCTTAGTTATAAACTGGAAGCAGAGTTTAGAAGAGTGTTATGTTTTACCATGAAAAGAAAAATCATCGTATATCCAGACAGCTTGTGATAAACCTGACACAGATAATCTAGCACTAAAGACAGTCTAAATCAGACAATTCAAAAGAAAAATACCTTCAAGTGGGTCTGAGTGGAACAGCTTTACAGATGAGAGATGACATCAAAGTAGAAACCGTGAAAGAGTTGTTGTCTTCTTGATGCTGAGAATTCAATCACGGTTCGCTAATTATACCTATTTCAGTCACAGTCTTTTCCTGCACAGCATTAGCAGAAGAAAAATTTAAGCCCATCAACCATAATACTTCACTTTCTTGAAGTTCTACTGCCAAGTTTTAGTTTATGCAGTCACCTGCTGAAAGAAATCCATCCACCAAATCACATTTTGCTGCTATTTGTTGTTCAGTCTTTAAGAGGCAATGTGGAGCTTATTTGACTCTGATGTGGCAAATCTCAAACTAAAGAGGCTGGTACAGCCTTTTTTACCTATAAGCTGAGGTCAGCCTCAGGAAAAAAAATGGTACAGTCATCATGCATTGTCTACCATGTCTATGGCTTGTGACTGTGCTGATAGACTTGAGGAAACAGCGTGCAGAGAAGATATGTCTCTGCTTCTCAACCTCTACTTACTAGGTAACAGCAAGAAAAGCCCTTGGGTTCTGCTTTGAAGAGCAACAGAAAATAATTACCTTGCTGTGAGAGATAGTAGTGTCAGGTGAAGGACTAAGGATTGCAGTGCTTGAAGACCCTGGTTTGGATGCGTCTTGCTCACACCCTAAAACAGCCGTTGAAGACTTGGACACTACCTTGAAATGCTGGTTGTACACATGGGCTTTTACATGTCCTTGACAAGATACCATGTACAAATGAGTCTTATATTTACTGTTGATTTGTACATCTCTGTCATAAATGTGGAGAATTCTTGGTTTGTATTGACTCCCTAACATCTTCAGGAAAAAAAAAAACAAACAGTATCTTAGATCATTGAGGAGACAAGAAATAAAGATACTCCAAGTCAAAAACGTAAACAGATTTACTATCAAATCATGGGCAGTCATAAGGACCAGAATGGAGAAACATGATACAACTTTATAATTGCATTTCAATTCAAGCATATTTTTAGATGCCTAGGATTCACTGAGACTGAGCAGATGTTGAATGTGTTCTTGAGGATGTTTGGATATGGAAAGACAGTGTTAATGAAGAGGTTTTATCTATTTGTCAGTTGGTCAACTGGCTTGCAAACAGTTGTAGATAGCCTACAGACAGCTACTGAAAGCACATAGAGAAGCAAGTGTGCCCTGATTTCAACAAAAGACTGTATTAATGACTTTTTATGGAAAATGTTATGACCAGTTATCCAAACAGAAATTTTGAATGTTTCAGACATCAGTGACAAGAAAGGAACTGCGAATATCTCAGGAGAGGCATGCATTTTCTCAGCAGACAGGGATTCGTCTTGAAACTTGACTGTTGCTCAAAACAGAGAGTTGGTGATCAGAGAAGTACTGTCGTGTCCACATAGATCTGTTGCCCAAGAGCTGGCAACATAGAAAAACTATGAAAAAACAAGCACAGCAACTTTAGGTACAGAGGAATAAAATCAAAATGCAGACCCTGCTGAAATGCTCCTCAGGCCATCTGTCGGCATTTCTGTGAAAGGAATTATTAATATGAAATCTGCAGACCGTGTCCCATGATTAGCCCTCCCTGGCAGGGTAGAAAGAATGGATGCACTTTTCATAATATCTTGGGAGATATCACAAAAGGTCTGAGAGGAACAGAAGAGGATTCACAGAATCACAGTATGTTAGGAGCTGGAAGGGACCTGGAAAATATCATCTAGTCCAACCTTCCTTCCAGAGCAGGATTTCCTAGACCAGGTCACACAGAAGTGTGTCCAGATGGGTTTTGAATATCTTCAGAGGAAGAGACTCCACAACCTCTTTGGGCAGCAGTGCGCTGGCACCTGAACTGGGAACATTTTTTTCTTCTATTCACATGGAACCTCCTATGCTTCAGCTTACAGCCATTGCCCCTTGTCCTGTCACTGGGCTTCACTGAGAAGAGCCTGATCCCATCCCCCTGTCACCCACCCTTCACACATTTAAAAGCATAGATGAGGTCACCCCTCAGTCTCCTCTTCTCCAAGCTAAAGAGACCCAGCTCTCTCAGCCTTTCATCATAAGGAAGATGTTAATTTTAAGGATATAAAGCTGGGTACAGCATCCAACAGGAAGAAATATTTGGGTAGCACATTAGTAGTCAAGCCCAATAGAATTCTTTGCTAAGGAATGGCTAAATGGGATTGCAGAGATAAGGTGTCCAAAAAATGTTCTCCATTTCCCATGAGATCTGTTCTCCATAATGTGCTCTGTGTTTCAGCTGCTGATGACAAATAAGGGATAGCCATTTCTGAAGACAAATTTCTTTGTACTCCCTTAGACAGCTTTTTCTTGTCCGATATATAAGCAGATTGGACCATGGGTGCAAATGAGTTTCACTTCACTCAGCAAAACACAGTACAACACTGAAACCTGTAGGCAAAACACTGTGCATAATGTCTGTGCACCTTTTCCATACTTACAGTAGTTTTAGCAAGCCTTAAATCAGCTGCAAAGAAAGTGTAGTTATTAACAAATTATCTCTAAGCTCAGACGAGCACAGGAGATACAGATTTCTTTCTGCAATTAAAAAATTGACATTCTCTCTATCTGCCCCTAAAAATGCAATGAGCAATATCAGTCAGTGTTGTTACCATTTCAGTGCCTGCTGTGGTTAAGGGGTCTCCAGCCAACCTCCCAATGTATAGACTCTATTTTCCAAAAGGCACTGTGTGTATACTTTCAATCAGGAAATTTGAATATAACCTGTTAACCCCCCTTGTGTTGAGGTATGCAGTGCTGCCCAGGCAACTGATGCCAATGGGAATCTGAACCATCCAAAGCTGTCCTGAAAGCTAGGGATTGGAACTCCATCCTGTCCATGTTATACCAAAGCATGCATGAATCGTGAGGATGATGCCAAGTGCTTGGGCTGCATACTTAGCAAAGCTGTCCTAAAGAAGATTGAAGAAGAGCTCTACAAAGTTGTTTTAATGAAGATCTAAATTGGGAAGAGATCTGTGCCTTTTAGAGTACATATCTACTCTCTTGTGTGATCCTTAACAGTGCGGCTAGTATTCTTAATCAAGGGTAGAAACTTCTTTCTTCATCACTTTTTTTTTTTCACATTTTAATTAAAAACGTTCCCAAATAAATATATGAAGTCTTACTATGAAAAATGAATTATAAATTGTCAATGATTAGGGCTGGTCTGACCACTAAACCATTGACCAACACTCTCTATTAACCCTCGTCCCATCTCCCATGGGAAGGGAAAAAGAATAAGAAAGAGACTTGTGGATTGGAAAAGAAAACTTAAATTATTTTAATAATAAAATGAAAGATGTATACAATTATATACAAAAGCAATATCAAATCCAAGCCCCCTGATGGCAACTACATCACCATCACCACTGATGCTATGGCAGAAGGACTCAGCAGCAGACGGGAACCAGACTCGGGGGCTGGATCCTGGAACTGAATTCAGGAACCCATGGATCAGGATTGAAGGCAGAATGGACAGAGTCTTCTTTGGATGCAGGTTATTGAAGAAGAGCAAGAGAGAGAGCTTGACCCTTGTGGTCCCTCAGCTTTATACTGACTATGACGTCTGTGGAATAGAATCCCTAGTTCATAGAATCATAGAATGACTCAGGTTGGAAGGGACCTTAAAGATCATTTAGTTCCAACCCCCCTGCCATGGGCAGGGATGCCAATCATTAGACCAGGTCGCCCAGGGCCACATCCTTAGTTGGATGATAACCATAGCTGGTCAGTTTAGGGTCACTTTTCTTGTCTGCTCCTCCCTGCAGGTGAGGCCTTTTACTCTGCACCCCTCAACGTGAGACACAAGGTTTAGCAGTGACCTTGGTATGCACAACAATACTTGGTGCTAAATCAAAACTTTAGGTCTTGTCACTGCTAGAAGCAGACAGTCTTTTCTGTTAGTTTCAGAAATTGCAGTTACTTAGAAGAGCTTTAGCTGGAAAGTGAAATCATTGAACAGAATTAGTTCTGTTCTCACTCAAACCAGAACAAAGCATACATAATTGCTGGACACTCATTAAGAAGAGAATTGCAACTACTAAACTACTGGTCACATTATAATATTTCAATAGAAGTAAATGCTTATGTCTTCTAACTAAAAGTATTATTAGAATTTGCCACCTTACATGGCAACAACAGGACTCCCAGCTTTGTTCATAGGCTTATTTAACAGAGATTTCTCAAAGACAGTTGTATATACAGAGTAATTAAAAGACCTTTATATTCTTAATTCAGGAAACTTAATTGTTTTTCAAGATAGAGCAATTCTAAGGGGAGAGGAGTACAATGCCTAAGCAGTAGTCTCAGAAGAGTCTAAAAGTAATTTAATTTCTTGAAACATGGAGTGGTTTCAAAATATGTCTTCAACCAGCATCAAAATAAAATGAAAATATTTAAATTTCAAATACATCTATATTTGCAACAGGCTGCCATAGCTCTTACTAGCAACAAGGAAAGGGTTGGATTCGTAGCCTAAACTTTGATGTTCTTTATCCCTGAATAATACTCCAATAGCTAACATGGCAGCTGCTGTCAAGAGAGGTTTGGGGTTTTCCCCCATCCATCTGCCTGTCTTCTTCTCCTTTTCCTGTATTTTGAACCAAGGCAAGCTTCTTGGACATTTTGTCAGAACTTAAGTGGTTTGGTTTCAATACTTGCTCTCTCATAACAAAACTCTTCCATGAGTCATATTCCTCTTGCCAGTTTTGGATGACCAGAAGCCTACAAGTGCCCAGAGCCAGGAGGTTGTGCCATGCTTCAAAAGTCTGGCGTGAACACTTCCAGCTCAAGGAAGGCCTAGCTGTTGTTTCAACCATTGCTTGTTCAAGGGCCAGGAGTACTTTCACTAACATTATCCCCTACTCCATAGTTTCTCAATGTCCATATCATGGACTGCTAAACATACTCCAGGTGATTCCTCCTGGGTGAAAAAATGAAAACATTTGCTGAAATTGAGCAGGACAGTGGAAACCTGCTGTCACATTTTAGAGTAGACTCCAAATCTATATTTTTTTAAATTTCCAAATATTTGTGATTTACTTCTAGTCAGAGCAAAGTTGCCTAGATTTGAACAGCCAACCCAGTGATAAAAAGATTGTTTCCTGACTTATCTCAAGGAGCAGCTATGACTGCTTATAAAAATTAAGATGGAAATAAGAGATTTCTGTTATATTATGACTCAAATCTCAAATAGCTTGGGTGTCTGACCTGGTTAATTCAGTGTCAATACCACCAATTTAAAATGAAACAATGTCTGAGGAAGGACTGCAAGAAAGGGATATTCTACAGTAATTTCTAACCTGCAGTAACACTGCTATGAATTAGTTTTAAAACCACTGGAAATTTGGCTCAAAAGTAATAATGGAAATGCTGACAAAACCAAAGTTTTGTCATTGGGGGTGGTTTGTAGGCAAAATTATTCTAAAAGCAGTTTAATACTGATAGAATGAGTCAATCATAGAAACTAAGGTTTTAAAGTCATACTCTAACTTAAGACTTTTTCCGTTTCTGTTACTCAATCCTTTGAACTACTGTAAAGTATATCTACTTGGAATGTCTTCAAATTTTGCTGTGCCTGTAACCAAAGGAATTTGAATTTTCTGGGTTTTAATTTGTATTTCTCTCAAAGTAAATTGTCTGCAGTCTAATGTGTCATCAGTGAAAAAACGTGTTGCCAAGAAAAACATCTACTGAATACTACTTTCCTCTAATTACTTTCTCCAGCAGGTGGTGAGATTATTGTCTTTGTTAACATTATCTACTGTGAACTACAAATAACACAGCTGTAACTTAATATGACATGAACATTAATGTTCTCTCATGATGATCTGATTTTATTTTCTTTTAATAATTGTGAGAGTAGAAAACAAAAGTCAGGAGCACAAAGTTTGTTTCAAAATAGTTACATGGACGAGGTACTTTGCTTCAAACATCTTACGTATACACTTCATTTTCCTACATAGCAGAGTTTTAGCAGTGTATATCATACTTCTTTTACTACAGGGTAAAAAATTGAATGGAATATTGTATGATCTCAAATTAGGGTCTCTTGATGTAATTTCAAATTAAGGTTCTAATCCTACAAATCTAGACTAACTTCCCTTCAGCAACCTTGAAGTTAGTAGATGACTTTTATGCCCACAGTTACCTATAGATCCAAACCCAAAGAATTTCTGAACATTCCTAGCTTGTAACCCCTGGAACTTTTAGTGCCTTGAAAAATGGGACTTAAGGTTTTTTTTTAAATGATAATTATTCATTTTAACTGAGCAGGTTTTAAACTGATTCAGCTCTCAGTACTTCAACACTAGATTTGATGCAAGAAACCACCAAGTTACAGTGACAGTAAAAAGAGAGAGTTAACAGGGTGCAGTAGGCAGATATATGTATCTGTAAGTAACCATGAAGGGCATATTCCAACTTTGGTCCACCAAAATCAGTTTCCCAGACCCTATTTTGAATGATACAGCTTGCTACTGAATCACAGTGAAAGAATTGTAGTGACAAGGGTGTCCAAAGTCATCAAAGCTTAAACATATGGACAAGCAAATTCCTAGCCTCATTGTTTATGAAGGACACAGCTGTGAAATTCTCTATAAGATACCAACGGAAAATAAAGTTGTAATAATTACATCAGAATTAATCACTAGTTACAACTGCAAACTTCTTTCAAAGGCTATCATAAAGGATGTAAAGTCAAACATTACAAAGTTAGGAGATGCCAGAATTGAGGCTGCCTGTGTAACCTCAGTTTAGCCCCCATAATGAATACACTATATAATACAATATGCAACTATGTGATAATACATTATTTTCTGTAGGATCATTGCTTTGTTCAGTTCACAGCAAGGATTAAGTACACACGAAAACCAAAAGGAACAGGATTTGAGATCTTTCAGAACTTGGACCTGTTTCAGCTGAACTCAATGACAAAACTTTTAAAGATTTCACCCCAGAAATACTCTTAAATGGAACTGGGTTTTTGTGGTGGGGTTTTTTTTGTTTTTGTTTTTTCCTGTGGAAGCATGGCTAACAATCATTTGAAAAAAAAAACCCCAAAGACACTGAAAGGGGAAAAGACACCCCCCTCCCCTAGCCTGTTATCCTTCCTCCTGCTTCTGCTTTCCTGTCCCCTCTGCTGGAGTTATTAGCCTCCTCAGTTAAAATGAGCCACACAGGCTGATTTGACATTGAGCCCAGGGAGGAAGCAGGAGCTCTGGAGGAAACACAAGCACACGTGGCTGGAGGTGGAGACCAACAGGAGTGGCTGTTTTGCCAGGCAAGGAGCTCCTCCCTCATCAGCAGGCAACATGCATCCTCTCTACCCGTCAGCCGCTCATTTCCTGACCTCTTCCTCCCTGACAAGGTTTTCACACTCTCAGTTATGCCAAATGTAAATCATCTGTTTGTATGGTTATGATCTATTGTTGTGGCCTTATCTTACCGCAGTAGGAATGAGCAGCTGAGTCCTGGAGCTAGGCTGTAACCTCTCTAAATAATAATGCAAATACTGTACTTTGTTAAAAAAAAAAAAATCAGACTAATTACTATTTCATACTGCTACTTTCAGCTATCACAGATTTCAGAAATGCAAGTTCAGAACAGCAAATATTTCCATATTGCACTTTGAGAAAAGTACACAAGGAATGTGGAGCCCCATATGGTACATTGGCCAGTGCTGGTGCAGGTAGGACATGAGACCTGGTTGCTAAAAATAAACCTGTCTTGTAAAGGGTGAATCTTGTCTAAAAAACCCATGTGGCATTTTTGAAAGGAGATGCTGTGAGCAGATAGAGGTGAAGTTCTGAACATAATCTGCTTGGATTATGAAGATTAAATGGCATTTTACATACTTCTGCATGTTACACTGGCACATAAGGTCAGGAAGTGCAGGATAGAAAGCACCATCCTTCCCTGCTTGCAAAACTGTCTAGGGGCAGATTTCTCCGATTATGAGTTAATAATCCAAAGAAAACTACAGAGTGGAATGGCACACAGAATGTACTAGAAGGTAAATTTTGAGTGCCTCTGCCAGTGTGGATGGGAGACAACAACTCATCACCAGAAGAGCAGCCAGAATTCCATGACAGCACTGTACATTGTGGGAGATGCTTGGGAATAAGTAACCTGTTTGTGAGGGGCTTCCCTTGTGAGAGTATGCTCAGGTTAGCAAATGCCACGTTGAATGCTGGACAGGGGACAGGCTGTCTCCTGTGGCTGTAGTGGTCTCTGATAGAGGAGTGGCTGTAGCATCCCATCCTGCCTTTGTGAAGGGCACTTATTTCTTCCTGGGCCCACAGCAAATTTCCACGAGGCTGACTGTAAAGCTACTCAATGGCTAAAATACTCTTACTCTTCACCTCTCACTCTTCTGTTCCAACACCCAAAATGTTTGTGTTTCTCTCAAGATGCAGAGAAAGCTGCAGAGCACGTGCTTGAGATTAGTGGATTTCTTTACATTTAGAGGAAGGACAAATTACTCCAGAGAAAGGGATTAGATATTGAAAGGCTGAAAGAACAAAGTCATACCATTCATAGGGATACTATATGATTAGAAAGGGGATCCAAAAAGAAGGTGCTGTATCTACTATATGATTACAAAGAGATTTCCAGCAGCTAGAGAGAAGAAAGCACCTTAGAATGACAATAACAATAACAAGAAATCAAGGAACAGTAAGGGAAAATATGAAGGTATCAGAAATATTCTGGCAATTAAAACATTCACAGAAAATGTGCCTCTATTTCTCAAGGGAAAATATATGCAGCACCCTACCGTCATCCTGAGCTACTGCTCTAGTTGAGAGCCTCTGTCTCATCTGTAGGCTCAGATCTCCTATAGGCTGCTGGAAAACAGGAAAAACTTAGGGGAAAAACTTTCCAAGTGGAAACCTTTTGTTGGATTTGCCATTAATCCTCAGACCAGCAAAGACAGGGAGAGGCAGTGAGAAAGTGGCTGTCCAATGGGGCATGTAGGCACCCAGTGGGTTTTCAGAGGGTCTATGTCTCCTTGCTTTTCCCGTGGAGCTCACTGGAAGCTGGCGGATGGCCAGCTCTTGTGAAAAATCAGGCTCCTGCTTAAAAGTGTAAGAAACCAATTTTAAGTGGCCAGTTTTAGAAATTTGACCTTTGTTTCTCTACCAGTTTTTCATTTCCCTGTACAACTTTAAGAACAAAATATGTTTAACAGCAAGAAGAAAAAAAATTCTTAACAGTAGATGAGGATTTTTCCAGGATCATTTCAGTGACAACTATGTATAATCCTAAACAGTATGAGGGCATAATTCAGTGATCCAAACAAACTTTTGGGCTGAGACCAGCTGTTACAAATACTCTTTTGCTCTTTTTAGGAATAAAAAGAATCTATGTGTATATTAGACTCAAACTGAGACTTAGGCTGCTTCTTGTTTGCTTTTCATCATGTTCGTGCTTATTCTCATTGTTATTGTATTGCTTTCATCTTTGATAAACAGAGTAGTTTTTTTAAAGCATAACGTTTCTTGAATCTGCAATTCAAGATTCCTTCTAACTTGGCATAGCTCAGAGAACTGCAGTCTGAGTTGCTAACCTACCTCAGATCTGCTTGCTTTCTGGTTGCTGCTTGTATTTTTCAGTGGTAGGAAAGTGACAGTAATATATCTAACCTGAGTTAGCGTGTAACTTTTTCATTCTGCTCTGATAGTTGAGTTACCTAACAGGGAGTGACAGGAAGCAAATAAAGCTAACAAAGAAAAGACAAAAAAGAAAAAGAAAAGTAAAGTATAACACAAAGTAATAAGAAATGAAAAAAAAATATTAAATTCAGGCAAGAATAATAAAAGAAAATCCTAAAATAAATGGCAGGATTTGATTTTGCTGTGCTGGCTTACAGTCAGTTAACTGTCTGAAAAGTAAAATAAGTGAAGCAGATACACCTAAAGTAAAAATAATGTGTGTATTCTTTTGAGAGAAAGATGAACTAGAAGAAAATAAAAAGACTCCTCAAGATTGATAGAAGTCTGTGGCTTTAACCCCTTCACTCCAACACTGTGTAAAACAGATGCTTTCTCCATGATGCTTTTGAAAGCAGCAAATTAGTAATAGCATAAGAAGAGTAAGTAGTGTGTTGTGAACAGAGGGAGGAGCTGGAAAGACTTGAAGTTGGATCCCACCTCCTTTTGTGCCTTTCTGTGGTTTCTACCAAGCATGTCCACTCAGCTCTGTTCTAAGTATAACTCCATTGGTCCTCTCAATGTGATGAACAGGCCTTGTGAAGCCATTTCAGGAGGGCAGATTAAAAAAGATCTGTTCTTCTACAACTCAACTACTTTTCATCTGGTTCCAGGAAGCCCCATAAAACAAAATATCTGCTGAACTGCATCCAAGCACTGCTCTCAGTTACATGGGTGAAAACAGAATCTGGCCCATAACAGGAGGAACCATTTCACAGGAAAAAGTGCTTTTTCACTCACAAACTTTCAGCGGTAGCTTGTTTGGATTTTAGCACAAATGTTCCAAGCCAATTTTAATCTTAATTCCTTCTGTCCTACAGGGATATTTTTTTTTTTACTTTTTTTCCCCTGCTTGACTGGGAGCTATATTTTTATTACTACTCTTCTTGAAATGCTTTAAAAAGCATTGAAAACTAAATGGTCCTCATGATTTTTTAAGCAAAACCTATCCTAAAATGGTAGCCAGATTGAAAGCAACTTTTCTGTGATTGGGAGAATTCCTCTCCTCTAATGCCTGGAAGATGTGAATTTTACTGCTATTACTGTCAGCTGTCAACTGACAGGAGTAGACTGGCTGGAGGAAGCAGGCAAAGATAAATAAGGTATTCTTCAGTCATAAACTCTTCCTTTACAAACATGCCAATGGAGGCAGGAATCCCCAGGCACCGAGCAAAGCAAAGCTCCCACAAACACCACTCTCACAGCAGGTATTAGCTCTCATTGTCTGGGTGGAGACTGGCCGCAGCTTTGATTCACAATGGACACAAATCCCAAATGAAGTCCCTCTCTGAAGGAGCCTATACAAATACCCTTCTGCAACAAACTCTGCCTGCCTTTATTCCTCACAGGGATAACAAAGGCCAAAAGGACTCTTACAATCTTGTTAAGTTTATATGAAATAAAAGCTACTTATATGTCTTTGAAACCACTTAACAGTAAAGAGGAGTAAACATTGACTTTATTATGGCTCCTGCTGTATGCATTTTTCCCCTTATCCTAATGCAGATTCTCAACATATCAGTGTATAAATAAAGGCAACCTATCCATTTCCTTTCCAGATTTCCAAGAAAACTTACAAGCCAATTAGCTTTGTATCATAAGCTCTATTGGCAGCAGAAAGCCAGAATCACAGGAACATTTGGTTCCCAGGAATTTGGATCTTGTAAGAGAGGGCCAGTGCCAACAGTAACCAGAGTGTCTGCCAGTTGTTGTTCTTCACAGCTACAGCTGGCTGCCATTTCCAGCAATGCTGTAGATTAAAGATCAATACCTGATCAGATGCACCCTGTGAGAGGTTTGCCATCGGCAGGAAATAAGGCTGGTTATGAGAAAAAAAGGTGACTGCCATTCCACTAACCTCTAAGAAGGGAAGTTAGAGAGAGATGAGCAAAACTCCAAAAACTGGAGGGGATGCTGAATTTGAAGGCAGATGATATGGTATCTGTAATGTACAGATTGTGAAAGTATATTAATCCTTCAGAAATTGGATCATGGGTCTCTCAGTAATGAACCTACACAATTTGCTTCCTTCTACCTTGATCCTGGGATCCTTTCTCCCTATCTCTAGTCTTATTTTCTTACAATAAGAGTTATATTTCTGAAACTGTCACAGCCCCTGAAACAAATTAGAACATTATTTTTGTAATAACTGCATTTCAATAGTCCTCCTGTACAGTCTCGAGGATATAGAAAATACTGCTTTATCCTTATTTATGGATATTTCTTTGTTCATGTCTCTAAAGCAAGGGCAAGGTTACAGCTTAGATACATGAAGTGCCCTTCTCCTTTTGCCTTTGCTGTCCCCAGTAATTACCTCAACAGAGGAGTAGAAGAAAACATCAAAGAAATACAAATGGCCTTGGTCTTGTTTAACTTTTTGGGTCACTTTTTGTAGCATCATTATATTCAAGAGAGGATTCATCTTTGGTCTACAAGGCGCCCCTGCAGCTTCACACCACCCAGGTAACTGGTGTCTCTCATTTGTGAAAAGCAGGTAGTAACACTTCTCCAGCTCGCTGGGGTGCTGTGAGAGTAGATTAGTCAATGTACCTAGCATACTCCAAACAGAGAAGTCTTTGTGTGAGCACCAGAGATTATTGGTGTGTATGGATATTGTTCCATGACACAGCGCTGATCCGAATGGAAGCATTTTTGTTTGTTTCATAATTCATTGATTGCTAGACACAGCTAAGACAATCCAGTCAAGCAGTATTTGAATTGTGCAGCTTAGTGCAGATTTTAGGAGGCCTTACTTATCACAGTTTCAAGCTGGGTTACTTCCGTGATTTCCAGGGAACCCATCTGTCTCCATAGGCTGGCTCCCTAAATCTCTCCTTGAGCAGCCAGGCCACCAGCATGGAGCAAGGAGCAGAAGAAGTGCACCATTTCCCAAGTGCACTAATTGATTTAACAGCAGTTTAAAACAATGTTGAGCGTTGTCAAGGATGTTCCTTTGTGGCAGTAAATCAAGTTCCTCAAGATGGATTACATACTAACCACATACTATCTAAAAATCTCAGAGGCTGTTTATTGTTCAACAATTTATGATAGCCTTGTTAGAGCACTGCATATCAGGCATCTCTGGAGTACGAGGAGAAACAGAGACAAATAGCATACAAACTCTACTGAACAATTCATTACACTATATTGTCGAAACCTAAGCACAGCATGCAGATAACCCTTTTATGCAGGCTGCCTTATTGAACAATAATCACTCTGTAATGTTTCAGATATTTAAATCATATTTATAATCACACATTTTAATGCAACATCCCTCGTAAAGTTCTCAAGGCATTTTACAAGATGCATAAAACATGGAAAAATACAAAATTTTAAAATGCAGATTCACCTACCACAGGAGCTGCAGGCAGGCTAATGAGGTAGATATACAAAACTCTAAGGTGACAGTTTAACTGTTTAAGTAGTGTATATAGTAATTCAAACACATTTTAAGATATCCTTAGTTATAAACCTGTTCTTTAACTAAATATTTGGGCTAGGTTGTGTAAGTGCTTATTTTCAGTTTACAATTATGGTGAGAAACAGCAACATTTTTTGGTTCCTTATTTAGAATCCTCTCCTTAAAAGCTTTCACAGATGCCAAGTTGAAAGATAAATTACTGGGAGAGATTTCCAGTGTATTTGCAGAGCAGTGCCGTATATTACACTTCTCCAAAGAGGACCAAAACTCTTGCCTTGCTCCATGGGCCACAGGACTGTGAGTCACATCTTCACAGATGCAACACCACTAATGATGTCATGCATTGGCTGGAGCTCATCATCCTATGTCTCCATATCCTACCATATTTAGACAGATATAATGATGTTTCTATTTGAAGCTTTTGATATATGTGCGCATATGTGTGCATGGAACATCCCATATTCACGGTCATTGCTGCTCTTCAGTCAAGACTCCTCTTCATTCTTGACTAAAACAGCGCTTAAGGATGCTTTCCTTATTTGGTGACTACAGCAGGCACCATACTGAGAAAGTGAAATGTGCAGTCAAATCATGATCTTTTAGTGCTCCATGGCATACAGACACCTGAGGTAGACTTGGTTTGTCCAGTTGTATCTTAATTCTTGTTATTGGAGTGCTGTTCTTCCTATCAGAACAGATAATAGCTAGGCCAGGGGCAAATTAATTCCATCTCTTTTACTCACACTATTTTTGGTAGACTACAGATTCCAAAAATCAAGGCTAGGTTAACGAACTGTTGTAGAAGTTTTTCTGAGTAAGAGTTGTTTTAATTCTGCACCTCTGCCTGTAGAAAATTCTGGAGGTACCTGCAATTTTGTAGGTGGCATTTTTTATTACTTTAACATATTTCACTATGACCAGAAATATTTTTTATTTCTGTGTGGGAAAGCTGGGATATTTTCCTTGATGGCACTGTCTGTGTGTGTCTGTATTCTCATGGCGTATTTGTTGCTTGTATTCAAACTATAGATCAATTCTCATTTCTCGACTTCCAGACATTTCCCCCTTCTTCTAAGTTAGCACTTAAAAAAAAGAATCAAATGGCAGGGAACTTTGAATGAAAATGCATGGTACTTTGATGTTTAAAAATCTCAAATACAGCCCTTCATAGTTTGGCGGGAGATAATTAAGTAAATTTAAAAAAGGAATCCAAAACTCTCATGGAAGAAACAGATCAGAGAGAGACCCTATGGTAGAAAAAGGCTAACCAACATCATCTATGGATAGGAGTAAATTTGGAGGCCTCTTCATGATTTCTTTTTTTTTTTTTTTTAGAGATTAAAATTCTATTTTTGTAGACCATTTGGATCCTGAGAGGTGACTGAGGAAACGCAGTAAGTTATGGGACATCTGGTTTTGTACAATACACCAAAGAACAGCACCTTCCACTGCTGCTTTCAGTGTGGGACAGTCAGTGGGGAAGGTAGCAGCCAAGGGCAGCAGGTGAGGAAACCTGGTTAAAGCTTCTTCTAGTTTACTACATACTCCTGCATCAGGCTTGAAATAATGTAGTACATTGTGTTGTGCCACATCACCACCATTTTATCTTGAACTTCAGCATGTACATTGTTTCTTTTGGAAAATACTGTGTCTAGGTTAAAAGGAAAAACTCGGCAGGAGTCACTGCTGTGTATGGAAGCCAGGTACAGACAGTTGGCTGCTTGCAGTGCTTTCCTGCAAGCCCTATCAAGCTGGTTGACTTGGGAGACACCATCTTTCACAAGGGTAAATACAAGCCAGTCTACTTTTCAGTGGCATCTTACTTCCCTCAGAGACAGCAGTCTTGGCCCATAGGTCATCACAGATCCTGAGCTCAACTGATACCAGGATTCCCTGTCAGAGTCATAACTGGTACTTATGCCTCAGCCTTTCCGAAGGTAGGGTTATGACCTATACTTGCTCTTTCACTTCAAATGTTGTTTCACAGAAGCATTTTGACATCCTTGCAAAATGTCTGTATTCAAAGATACAGGAGAAAGAGGGAGAAAAGAAACTGAGAACAGGCTTTTCTGTGGTCTACTGCTGGCACACAAAGAAAAAGCTCTTGCCTGCAATCACATCAGCTCAGGATAGTCTGAACTTGTCCATGCTTCAGAATCCCCTTACAAAATGCATAAATCATGTTGTATTGCTGACAGCAAAAGGGGTTGGAAAGACTGTTTCTATGTTGGTGTAAAGGTACAGTTGGAACTAAAACACAGGACATCAGTCATCATCAGGGACAAACTGCAGAGACAGTCTCAGATAACTTTCCACATCTCTGTGCCGACACTTCCTCATTTCTGTCTGAGTCAAAAAAATTTGCTGTTTTGGATGCAAACCTATATTGAGCTTTCTCTCATACTTTTCTATGTGTTTTTGTTGTCTATTTTTCCTGTCTAGTCATAATTTTCACCAAAAACAACATGTGAGGTTGAGTTTTAGTTAGTGGCTTGAGCACATGGTAGGTTATAGAACTGTGAGCACTCAGAAACTGTCAGACTTACCTAATGGAATAACAGATAGAAGGCAAGAATAGTAGCTCCCTTGTCTGCTAGTCTATTAATAGGGGAACCATCAATATTGCAAAATGACTGGTAATAAGAATATTTTAAGGATGGGATGAAATAAATGAACTTTTATTGCTAGCAGGATTGTTACAGCATAAATTAAATGCTTTGAGAAAGTTTGTTCGGTTACCAGGCATAAATATAGTATCAAATGTTAGTTATTGTTGTTATTTTTTATTATTATTCTACTTTTTAAATATTTAGTCATTCTTTTCTCTCTTTAACATCCATGTCCAAAAAATACATAGAACTTCTGACCTAGGAATATATTTATAAAACATCACAAAGCTTTTCCATGGCAACAAGCCTTGTCAAGCTGTCACAAACACCATAGTGACAGATTTCCAAGCAGTTCCCAAATAAATATGGTCCTAGCATGTAAATGGAGAAAAATGCTTTTCATAAGTGGCATGTAGTTCAAAGCACCTGGGCCCTGACTTAGGGTGCAGGTAAGAGAGTTAAAACTAACATGAAAACTAATAGCCAATTCAATATTCAATTAAAAATGCAGCCCACACATTTGCAAAACAAAGGAGAAAAAAGCCTATTTATTGAGACCTTTTGTTACAAAACTAAATATGATCAATTGCAGCCAAAAGGACTTCTCAAATGATTAAAGACCTTCTCTCAAGACTTGAAGTTCTGGGCACTGCTAAGTGAAGAAAGAGTTAGAATGGTAACTGGCACTGTCTCTGGAGTACATAGATCTTCTAAATTCCCCAAAGAAGTCAAGGCATTCAGGACTGGGCACTCTAAAAAACGATCTGGAAGTCAGATTCTGCCTTTGAGATATTTTCTGCTTCTTGCTGAATTCCACTGAAGTCAGCAGTGCTAGCAGGAGAAAGGATCTTGGGAAAAAATTACTTAGAAAAGAGCTGCTGCTATGACTTATGTGAAGCAGGTTTAGGTTATCCCTCCCCTCGATATTTTATGAGTGCCTACATTTAAATAGGATGTCTTTTAAGGAGAAACGCTTTCATCCACCTACCTGTCAATAAAGTACCAGAGCATCCCAAGTGAAGACAGATGATGTTCTATGTATTATTTTAACTTAACAGTCATAAGACTGGAACTCAGATACTGTCTTCTTTTGTACTATTCTACATTTCTTCTCCCATCTGCCTTCTCAGAACACCCTCCAATAGCCTAATTTTACTCTTTTCCTCCCCTTACTCAATCTCAGTTTTATGCCTTCACTCATGCTGCTTCCTGACACATTAAACTGTCTCCATGACCTCATCTGTCAAACGCCCTTTTATTCACATCCAAAAATCCCTTAAAACCCACCTCTTCCAGTAAGCAAGCTTTCTCCTTTTATCATTTATAATTCTGTCTGTCTTTTTTTTTTTCTTGTCTCTCTTTATTTTTCATGTTGTAACAGACAGAGCTGGTAGTATCATCAGTAGCTAAAATTGCCTGACATTTCCCATTACAAGATTTTGTTTTTAGTTGCTTATAATTTCGCAGCTTTAAATTACTTGGACTGAATTTTTCCATGCCAGGTGTCTCAAGTAAAATTTTTCTGGAAAGTTTCAGCTAGACTAGTTTAGACAGTTCTGAAAATGCAATTAAGGAAAAATGCCATGGTTTAGCCATTTGAAAGAATTCTTACAGGCACTATGTTCAAAATCACTAACAGTTCCTTATTTTGGTATAGAGATTCCAAAGATTCTGTGAATCCCTTGCTTTTTGCTTGGGGTCTACCTCTGCCAGCACCCCTAGAAAACTGTCAGCCTGTGGCCCTCCACCAAAGACTCACTTAAATCATGCTTAATGGAGAATTGTGAGACTTTGGCAGCTAAATTCTCTAACGCAGTAGGGGCTGGAGTGGAAAAAGTTAGGAAATCCCAGAGTTAAGGTTGCTTTGCTAGCCTTAATTAGACCTCCACCTTGCATGTAAGCCCTAGTGTACTATATTTAATTGCATGATCACATACAGATTCTTTCCCGCCCCGCCCCCCACATTGGACTCAGCCTCTTGTAAGGCACAGGACAGGCCTGTGCAACCCTCAGTGAAGAAGGGCTCATTTGTTTGCTGAATCTGAAAGGCAACCTCTCAAGAGGGGTAGGCATGGGAATTAAGAAAGAGAAAAAATTACTTGTACTTTGCATAGCTGAACACTTCCTAGAGATTTGGATGTTGCCTCTGTCCCTGCCAAAAGAGGGAAGATTTTAAGAGGCATGTAGCTGGGTAGTTCCATGGAAAATATTCAGTACCTACTGTTCAGTGAATGAACTAGGGGTTTTAGAAAAATTGGAATATAATCATATATATAAGGGCAATATGAAAGAATGCCCTCGAAAGAGGTCTGAGTTAAAAGTGCTCTATGTTTTGCATGTTGTGCTCTATAGCTTTTAAGCTTATTTTCAACTACAAAAAATGTGTGTTTCACTGCAAAACCTCTACAGCAAGTTAGAGCTGGACTCCATCTCTCTAATTCCTGACAAGATAAATCAGGTAAAATATTGCATTTCTGAATGACAGTTTCACTAGTGGGGGATCTCACACATCCCATATACACACAAGTATAATTACTTTCAGGATCTGGACCTTCTTTAAGGCAAACTGCTGTAGCTGATGTTCAGAAAAAAGGTCATCACAAACAGAAGGTAACTTTAGTATTTTCACACAGAACTAAGGAGGTGGAAGGTATCAGGAAGTCATAAAGATTGAAAGTCTCATTCTCATCTATGCAAATCCAGTTCTGACAGTGGAAAGGGATGACAAGGTGGGAGTGCAAATGGTACTGCAAGGACAGTAGGAAGGAAACTTTTTTTTTGTAAATGGGAAACTGTGCCATGAACACAAACATGTTCATTTCAATAAAACCCTTGGGAAAAACAAATAAGGAAGGTGCTTGGCACTGTGGCAAAGTTTTATCAAACCACACAGTTTTCCAAAGTTTCCTGTAAGACCCTGGATGTGCTGCACATAAAGTAAATTAAAACAAGAGCTACTAATACTTGGTAAGAGCAATAGCTGAATCTCAGAATCACAGAATGTTAGGAGTTGGAAGGGAACCCAAAAGATCATCTAGTCCAACCCCCCTGCCAGAGCAGAATTCCCTTGCCCAAAACTACTGTGTACACATGCCAGAGGTTAAAATAGCTCTGAAGGTTTTGTTTCTGAAGCTGTTCTCTATATAACATAATTTATAAGTCATATCTAGTTAGCACTTCCCCAGAGGTGAACCTGACATCATCATATTAACAACTGAGAGCAAAAAGGGTAATTAACCAAACAACTAAACTGCTTCCCACAATTATTATTCAAATCCTTAGTAAAGGATTTATGTTTCTTAAAACACAGACAAAGCCTTGAAGTCATTTCTTTTATAGAAATGTAGCACAAAAAGATTCTATATGGGTCAGACTCATTGCACTGAAGTCAGCTCCTCATTCTAGGAAGATGTGTGAATTGATATACCCCTCATAGTCACTTTTCTGTACACAGGAAAGCAGAAGAGCTCACTTTGAATTAAGAGAAGGTAAGACTCATTCAAAGGCAGAAATTTGAATTTATTCTATAAACGTTTTCCCTGTATTTCTGTTCAAGGATTAATTACAAAACAGTCTGAGAGATATACCCTGAAACTCCATCATCAAATTAACTCAGAGCTGCACATCTCTGCTATAGAACAAACGACCCTTACAAATACAGACATTTTGAGGGGGTGGGTCTTTGTAAAGAAATTAGTCTTGCTGTACCTAATATGACCTTTTCTTGACCATCATTTTTTCTTGTCTGTCATGCTTGTTTTCCTGAATCTTTTCTAAGCAGTCTGAGAGCTCCGTATAGGCTGAGCAATGCCTTCGACTCCACAGTCTTCCACTGAGTTTCTAACTAGGTTAAACATGTTCACCCACCCCTTGTTCTAAATTGCCATATGCCTGCAACTTCAGTGAGTTTTGATGGATATAGCTATGGGGAGGCATTTCATAAAGACTCCCAGCTCTTATGTTCAGCTAATCCCCCACCAACGACCAAACTGTTTACCCACACAAGATTTTGCAGTTACTGAAAATTTTTTATCAACTGTGCTGAAATTCCTGAAAGTTTTGCTTACTAACCCCAAAAGCAGGGGACAGGAAGAAGGGAAAAAAAATGAATCATGCTTTACAGTACAAGCAAATTAAGGGGTTTGTGTAGAGTCATGCAGTGAATAATTTTTGCTATCATCCCCAAGATCTCAGACTTTCAGGACCAGCCTGACTGCTACATGATTACATTCCATGACCTGTGTCTGTACTTTCATCAAGGGGAATCAGTACTCTTGGCAAGCATGGACTTTTTTCCTGGACTCTTCTTCCTCAAAGGTGACACAGAAGTGTAGTACCCTAATTCCAGCTGTGAGAAACATCTGTTTGTGCAAGAGGACCCAAGGTCATACTAGTTAATCCAAAAGATTCTTTCACAGTGGATTATCTCATATGATATTAAAAAGCAATGCTTCATATCACATATGGACCAAAGTTCATGTCACTGTCTCTCTGGACCCTTCTGTCTGTCACATTGTGTTTATTGTCACCAGTAGGTTAGGGTCTAGAGGAGTGCAGTGGAGGCTGCAGTGCTTTGTGGAGCATTGCATGCATATCAGGGAAGAGAATGTGACTCAGCTCTTGTCTCTTCATCTGAGGTGGTTTATGCACAGCCATTGCTTTACCTAAGGGGTGGAATATTTTTTCTGCCTGACACAGTCTTCATTTCAACAGATTTCAAGACTGTAGAAGCCACATCTGTGCTGTGAGCTAAAAGTGCCAGGCTTTTGCCTGGGTAGACGTTCTCTGGGAGATTCTGCAATCCAGGCATCTTTTCTGTCTCTTTATCTGGAATGCAGAAGAGCCTGGAGATGCCATATTTCCATGAAGCAGAAGAGATAGATTATTAAAGGCTTGCCTCCCATAAGCTATGTAGAAAGGAATTTGACTTTAATGAATCAAGGCAAAGTATGAATAACAAAAGGTCTAAGCCACTGGATGACCATCCATGAGGATGAGCTACTTGAGCTTCAACTTCAGAAGCCCATGTCTTGAACCAGTACACTGTTATACAGAGTCAAACAACCACCTTAAAACCCACACCACTGCAAACCTCCAGATACTCATGCAGCACCCTTTCACAAGGCTTGGAGCTGAAGGGATATGAAGTTTCTGTAAGACCTATCCACTGACCCCAGCCACTGCTTTAAGCATGAGCTCTTCTCATTGTTTTGCATGACCACAGAAAGGTTGATTGGACTGCCATACTTCAGGGATAAAATGCAGATGCTGTGAAAATTGTTGTTTTCCTTAATAGAGTGCATACTGTAAGTAAGATGATGATAAAAGTTACCACAAAAGAATGGTGGGAGATGCTGTGCTGGTGGAGATGACATTCTCTGTGCCATAAAACAAGGGGCTGATCCATGAGTTGTTTGTACATTGTCCTTTCTGCAAATGTCCTGCCAGACCCCCAGCCACCTGTGAGCGCCCATGAGACACCCCTCATATTTGTGATTATGTATTCTACATTGCTGCTTGGTATCACAGTGCTCCTCCAAGCCATGCTCTATAAATATAAACCAGTGTCTTGTCTTCAGAAGAACCTGACCAGGTGCATACCCAAAATGCAGGTATGATGATGAATCCACCTCTGCTCTCCCTTGTCTGCCCAGGCCCACACTGGACCCATGGGCTGAGCCTGGACCAAACCCTGGGAGCACATTTATAGGATCATAGGATCATAGGATTATCATCTGCAGCACTTTTAGGTCTGCTTCCATCCCTGTCCAGTCCTGCTGCCTACTGCAATTCATGCAAGGTTTGGGATTTCTTTCTTGGATTTTCATGCTGGTGTGCTGGTAGAAAGACAGACTATTTGTGTGGGGGTTTTTGAGTGTCTGCTTATTTATTTATTTATTTATTTATTAATAGGACTTTTCTCTATGCCTCTGCAGCCTCCAAAGGGAATGCTGGCCATGTATATAGCCGTGGTTAGGGAAATGCCACACCCTGTTTGTCCTGCACCTTAGCAGTACAGTCCTCTTGTTGCCCAATCCAGGATGCTTTATGGTCTGTTTCCCAACTAATTCTATTCTGAAAAAAACCCACAATTTCTCTTATTTCCAAGGTGTTCACCAGGAGAGGAGTTTCCATACTAAATATAAGCATGAGATGCAAGTGAGCACCAGCAGAACATGTAGATACCACACAGGTAGTTTTCCAACTGCCAAAATGACATCTATTTCTTGTTTTCTGTAATGGTCTGGCAAACATGTCACATATGGACCATAGAAACTTGAAAAATATACTTGCACTTCATATATTTTAAACTCAATTTGCCTTCCCTGCAAAGACAGATCAAACAAGTCTCCTTCCTACCTCCTCAAATGGATAAAGCATCCTGCTTTCTGGATATTAACCATCTGTGGAGGTGGACACTTCAGTTGTCACCAGCCCTCTTTTGCTTGCACCTTCCTCCTGCCCTAGCAGAGTCCTTCTGGGTGCAAACTCACAGGGGGACATAAGGCCAGCCCCTGCCCTGGATCCTCCATCAGCAGGATTTGGGGAGTGGGTAACTGTGATGGAATAAAGGGGAGGCGTGGTGTGGTATTTTCACAGATAAGCAGTGGTGGATACAGCTGGGTCTCGCACTCCCCAGGAGGACTCTGGTGTGAACCACAGCCACACAAAATAGCCAAGCTGCAGGCTCTATGCAGAAGAAACTCAATATTTATGTGCTTTACTGTAGAATTCTTGTGTATTGATGCACAATATATTGACATTTACTGTGAGAATTCATGCTTCATAAACATAGAATTGTTCTGTTTTCTCAATTTGTGCCAGTTTCCTGTAAATACAGAAATTAGGTAGTTATCCCTAAAACTATCTGATAGAATTCAAAAATAGATAAACAAAGAATAGCAGTGCAATTCTGTCATTAAAATTAAAAAAAAAAAAATATATCTGCCCATTATCCTTTTGATGAATCTGGCCTTTTGCCTCAAAACCACTACCAATTTCAGCTGGCATAAGAGGAACATTTCATGAATACTACCCAATGTTCACTGCACTGAACTGAAAATGCTAGTCAATAACAGCTCATTATCATTATCCAGATGAGAGGCAAATTAAGCATGGGAACACTATACTAATGGAAAGTAAAGATTGAACTGCTAAGCACCAAAAGCAAGAAAAATTTGGGCTAAGATTCTCTACACAAAAGCTTAAGAACTGTTGTGAATGGATCTGAATTTGTATTTTTTTAAACATGCTGGAGCAATGTTGCAAAGATATAGATGGAGCACCAGATGTATTCCTACAGAATATATCCTTTCCAAAGAATGCTGATTATCAAAATAAAAATATTTTGCAGGGAAGATGGAATACAGTCAAGGCTCTGTCTACAATTGGCCTTCTTCCTTGATAATTTGTCTTCCCACCACTTGAAAAACCCACTTGAATGGCTTAGTTTCCAAGATTGCATCAACCCCTCCTGCCAGTTATTTCTGAGCTGATGTCATTTTTGCACCTTAAATGAGTCAGTAGACCTCAGTTCCCATATCACCCAAGTTTTAAAAACTCTAATTCTTTAGGACTTTAGGTAGGAGGAGAAGGAGCCAGTTTGTAGCTCCCCAGAAATTTGACTGTCTGTGCTTTGGAATGTTTGTGCTCTGGAGGTGCCTCTGCAATGATATTCTTGCAGTAGAGAGCCCAAGTTTCACAGTCTGGGTGTCCAATATAAGCACATCAGGTAAGTCTGAATTTTGTGACTGGTTTTCCCCGCAATTTAAAAGCCCTAGTTTATCTCACTGACCCATGCTGATGACACCAAAGTACCTGCTAATGTAGATGTAGGTAGACTTACTGATGGCCAGAGTCAAAACACCTTGTGAAGAGGATTCTGCATGTGATAATGTCAGCTATAACCAGGCTGAAGAAGGTAGAGAGTTTCAGTGCTCTCCTTGGCTGATTGGAAGTTAGGTAATTACATGTTTTATTTTAGAACCTTTCATCAATAAGTACAGATACTCTGATTTGCAAAGTAGGGTTTGTGGGGAAAATGAACCTTTACAGATCTGGGGATGCTGGAAGCTGACGTGGGCTGTGATTTAGTGAAGAGGGCAGCCTGGGCCCAAAATATACAGGAAACATTTCTTTTCCCCTAGCAGCCTAAAGCATCACTGCTCTAACACATATGAACTGACAATTTAGGACAAGAAATTTTGATTGAGAACTGTAGAAAAACCCCAGAAATTACTTGGACCCAGAATCTAATAATCTTTTATAGAAGAAAAATAATGAAATATATAAAAATTATATTAAATTGAACATGAAGCCATGTTTTACAGAAGTATAAATCATGTGAGGTCACAGCTGGAGTTTTTTTAGGCAGAAATGTCATACAATTATGAAAAAAAAATATTAATCTACTTGTCCCTCAATACCATTACTCTGATCCCCTGATCAGAAGTGATTAGAATTCTGCCTGGGAACATATGTGTCCATATGTATATCTATGTATTTTATAGGTAACTTTATTTCTGTTTGTGAAAGTCAATGAGAGGATAGACAGCCAAATCTTGGACCTGCTAATTCTGGCATGGGTATAGCTGGTGGATTTTTGGTGAGGATTTTAGTTCAAATTTGTTTTTTTCGTTTAAATAAAATAATCCAAATGCAAAAAAGTCAGTGGTAGTAGGTTCACTCATGGCAGGTAAAGGAAGTGTTAATGTGGAAAAAAAAACCCAACGGATCAGACTATAGGGTAAGTCTAAATAAAAAAGACAGCCAGAGTGAAAAATGACAACACATCACTGTGGAAGATAAGAATCAATGCAGCTATTTTACATGACAGATTTTCTCTTCAGACTAAATATATTCAGTCTTGAGCATATTGTGTATTGCCCTGACATCATTTTGCCTTTATTCACATACTGTGGTAATGCTATCTACAGCATATAGACTCCCATTGACAGCATTTTGCCTTTCCTCAAATCATAACATTGTCTACGCAGACATCCACTGACATTGTTTTGCCTGTATTTTCCACTATAGACTCACAGTGACGTTGTCTGGCATTTCATTATGTTGCATCTCAGCAGGATTCTGAGGGATTTTACACCAATTATTAGAAGTTGTAGTCAGGCTCCAGAGTGCTCTAATAATGCAAGTTGGCTTCTGCTTCTTATTGAAGGATCACAAAATGGTGCTCTCTTGGGTATTTACAGGTTTCTTAATTTTGGGTCAGCCAAGGAAGTAGGTCCCAGATGAGGAACTGGAATTCCTTGTCCTCTGGATGAAGAGTACGGTCTCGCTGGCCACAACTGTTCTTCCTAGTGTTACTTCAGGTGCTTGCTGCCGTAATGACTCTGCTGCCTGAATTACCAAAATACAGGTGCTGTCCAAGGCATCTGCTGTAACATTACTCTCATGTCCCCAGATAAGAAACAGGAAATTAGGAACAAAATGAAAACAGTATTAGAAAGCAGTCTGCAGGTGGGGAGTCTTACTGGTTCCTGTGCGCTTCTCTGGGGAAGTAATGTGAGCTGGGGCAGGTGGGACCCAGGGAGGCTGGGGGCTGCAGCCTGCACCATGCTTGTCCTCTCTGCCTGACTGGGCAAAAGCCACTGCTGCATGGTGCAGATTGTTCAGACCAACAGGGCCCCTCTCTATCCAGTTACACCAATACAGATTAAATTTCTACTTTTAAATATATAATTTCCCAGGGGCTTACTAATTTGGGAGAGTGACCACTGAAATTTTGCAAGTTTAAGTGGAGTTAATATGTGCATAACTGTGCTTTTTCCGAGTTAATGATTTTCAATTCTTTGTGGTACACCTAAACAAAAGAAAAATTGCCAGCACAAACAGAGATAGACCAATGAAACTTTTGGTCTCTGTTGGCATGTACACTGTGGAGCGGCACCTCTCCTCCCAGCTGTCTAGTCATGTCTGTCCATGCAAATGTATGCAGTGTAGACCTAGTTTCACTCTGCAATCAGTGTACAAAACACTGTGTGTAAAACAGGGATTAAGATTAATACTGTGGCATGTCATGGGGTCCTTATATTTCTGAGATCACCGAAATCCCTTGTGAAATAACAAGTGTAAATTAAGCCATATGGGGAATGTGAACTTAGTGGATGCAATGCTGTATTGTCAGCTTGTCCCATTTCTGTTATTTTATAATACAGATGAAGTATTATCATGGTTCAGAGATGTGTACATCCATGGGTTAAAGAAAAGATCAAATAATTTTATTTTGAAAAGACTTCTAGGATTTTATAATGCATTCATTCTGTCTGGTAAACAGAAGGCTGGTGTTACTTCTTTTTATTTTCTCTAAGCAAGGAAAACATTCCAAGGTATAGAAACCATTTATCTGCTTTAGTCAAGGTGATTTCCATAGCAAGGCCATTGTCCCTGCAGAGAAACTGTGATTATGTGGAGAGTAACTGTGTGTGTGTCCATGTCTGTATACCTCTACATTGTTTCCAGATAGAATTAATGAAAAAGCCTGCAGTGAATACAACGAAATATGCTTTGCCTGCCTTCAAGAACAACATTAGTATCTACTTCATATTTTAATAAGTTACTGTGCTAGGTGAAAGCTGTACCTGTCCACTCTTTGCTGAGCCAGAATGGTCTTCATTATGCTGCAGACAGTTTGCTCCCATAAAATGCAACACACTGAGGCACTGTCATCATCAGTAGCAAAATAAAACCTTGTCATGTATAATACTGGCTGCAAAATGGAAATGGTTGGAAAAGACTATTATCTATTGAAATATATATAGTCCAGAGGGCAAATGTTCATTCAACATATTGTCAACAAACATATAACATCTTTTACTGAAACTCTTTTTCCAGTTCTCTCTGTGTCTTTAGATATTTTAGCTTATGTATGGGGCGTTATTTCGTCTATCAGCCCAAATCCTGATCTGGCAAACTCTGCAGAATTTACAAGCACAGCCATCTGAGAGTGGTTAAGGATAGTGCCTGATATTTGTGTCTTGCATGACACAGACTTTAAATTAGTAGTCTTAATTTAAAGTTGAAATTCAGCTTATTTGGTTTGTTGTTGGGGGTTTTTTTGTTAGTTTGTTTTGGGTTGGGTTGTTGTCGTCTTTTCCTTAAAACTGTTACTATTAGCAAGATAATGCCCTTTTATTTCTGTTTCTAACATGGACTACAAAGTTTTTAAATGAAATGTTCTGTACAGTATCATGAAGCCTGCATGAGAAAATACTGTACAGTAGCCTTTCTTCTTTTTAATGCACCCTCATTTGACTGTGGCAGAAAATTATTAAAACAAAGTAAAACTGTCAGACTTTAAAGTAGGGTTTAATTTCTGTATGAGCTTTGTCTATCATCTCATTCGTAATTATTTTATTTCGCACTCTCATCTTATGAGAACTTGTCAAAAAGCTTTTGAAATCCTAATAAGTAGGTTCACAGGGTCTTCTTTAGCCACAGTTTTATTAACCTTTTCAAATAAGACAGAAAGCCTCTAAATTAAGCTGATCTTCAGACAGCTAATTTTTATAGTGTCAGAAAATCATTGACTTCTGTAGTTTGGGGTATTCTTTCATATATAAGCATTTTAAAAATAAAACTGAAACAGCTTTTTATGCAATCTGTGTTTACTAATGTGAGCTAATAAAATCACATAATATTACCTTGCATTGTGCTAATGGGTGTTGCATTATGTTATATTAATGCTATATTGATGCTATACATCACTAGAGCACTTGCTGCGTAACCCAGAGGAAGAATAATTCTTGACTTTGCAGATAGGGTAGACCTACCAAAGCTGTATAAACCTTTGGAGACCTCAAAATATGGAAAAGGTATTGAATAAGTTTGTTTGCTTTGCTTGTTATTGCATTATGTTAATTGGGATTCAGCACGCCATGTAAGAGAGACATTTGTTATCTGTTTGAGAGAGTCCAGATCCACTTTCATGGGAGCAAAGTCTACCCCTCAACCAGAGCTATGCATGACACAACAGTGAAAAGGTGAAACCAAAGGTAACACTTGTCCTTTTTAGACATGCATAAACCTATAAGTATCAAGTATAAAATGTGTACATAGATGTATATATAGACATACAGTACCCTTTATGTATTTATCATATATGTGTATTCACACATGCATATATGAAGACATATATTTGTGTGTGTGTATGTGTGTCTATGACCAAGTATCATTAATCTTGCCAGCTGCTAGCAGCATACCTGCTGGAAACCATGTGCTAAGCACAAGCTGTAAAACTCTCTGGATTAATATATAAACATCTTCCCTATTCCAGACATGGTGCTTTTGCAAGTCCTGTGTTGTTATCCCCCAAAAGAACTAGTTTCAACTGAGGTAAGATCTACTTCTGTGAGCTGAAATTCTATGACTATGATCCTATGACTACAGAAATGTCCATGGTTCTCCCCAGCCTGTCTGCAGATTTGGGGCAATAACAGAGAGATATTGAGAGTTTGCAGTGACTCCCTAACATCCAGTAAGAGGATTTATTCTTGCTTTGATGAAAAGGAGAGCAAGACAACAAGGCTCAATTTGAAAATTTATCAGCAGACACATCTGCCAAAAATTTAGCAGCAAGCTGCATCTGCACATAAACTGCAGTCAGAAAGAAGCAAATTGAAGGAACAGTCTCAAATAGTCATTAGTATACTCTTCAAGCCATTAGATAAATTTGTAGTACTGCAACAATCATCTTTGCATTGAAACTCAGCCAGGACAGATTGAACCCAGGGAGAGAAATGAGTTCAGGCTAAGCTCAATAGGAAAGTAGTAACTTTTTAACATGATTGTTTTAAAGCCAAGTGCTGGGGAAGCAGCAATCTGTCAGGAGGAAGATGTGAAAGTTGGGTGCCACTGCTTGCTTCTGTGCAGAGCAAAGAAGCTCACAAGGGCGAGAGGTGGACTCCAAAATACCATCTCTATGGAGAATCTCAATTTATCACTGCAAGGATAATTCAGAAAGAAAGAAGGACCAAGCCTCTTGTGTTTTCTCATCTTTCTGAAGTAAAAATAGAATAATAAAGTATTTCCTAAAATCAGGTGCAGCAAAATAATGATTGTTATCTCATAACAGATCGATGTCCAACACACAGTAGTACAGGGCAGACAGAAACTTTGCTCACCAAAAACCCAAATAGGTTACGTAAATCTATTTTATAACCCTTGTTAAATTTTGACACTAGTACTGTTTCTGTCTTGTGGATTTTGAGCAAGCAGTAGCTAAATAGGCTTTTCTGACATTCAGTGTAAGTCTAACTTAAATACATACTTCTGCTGAATAAGGTTTGAGAGCTCCTGAAAAGCTGTGGTAGCAATGATATAACCTGACCTGTTACCTTAATAATTTTATGTGCCCCACTATGCAATTCATGCATGGAATAACTAGCAAAAATTACAGGAGTATTGGGTGAGATATAAAATGATGCAACATGACAGCTAAATGGTAGTTGTGTTTGTTTATTATTTTGAAGAGTCTTTATTGAAAAAACAGGCTTTCCACTTTCTGCGAAGAGCAGTTGTGACACTCAGCAACCACTTAAATCCATGCTTTGACCTGGATCTTTAGCTGTGTGGTTGCTGCCTGACACGTCTGACATATCTTGGTACTTGCAGTAAGCACTGGTTTTACCCTGTTGTTCTAACAGTGATACTTTGCTGCAATGACACCAATTTAGTTCACAGATATTTTTACTGGGCGCGTTCCCAACAAATGTTTCATCTTGCATCTGGAACACAGTATTACCAGTATATATATATGGGTTCACAGTTCATTGGTTAACTTCTCAGCTGCATAATATTCTCCTACTATTCTATTTATATATTTTGAGAAAGGAATGGCACAAAATCATACCTCTTTTTACACTTTCTGTATGTTGTCTTCAAGAGAATTTAACTAACATTTGTATTTTTATTTCACAGGCAAACTCCCCTACTTTTTTGCTACCTCTTTCTATGGTTCCAGCATGTCATTTTGCTTCAAAAATGTGCAATGTTCCTGTCTCCAGTTGTCTACAAAAGAAAACCCTACATGAAACCAGACAAATGTATATTCGTTGAGTTGCCTGGGTGGACAAATGTTCATATGTAAAATGAGCCCAATATTTCTGGGAGATGTCAGGCTTACTGCTCTTGTACCACCAAGTAATCTGCATAGGTGCATCACTTTTAGTGAGATGCAGACTTAGCACACCACGAGGCAGCAGCATTAAGTCTGTTCCTTCATGAAAGTGTATGGCTTGCTGGAGAGCTGTACCAGGGTGGTCTCACACACCTGAGACCTTTGAATAGCCACCAGTGCAGTGGGAGAAAGTGTTCTGGCCAAGCAATGGACACCTGTATAACACTCTTCAATTCTAACATCACAAATACTCAAAGTCGAAACAAACACCATGACCAGGAAGCCCACCTGTTTGATAGCTCTGTATGGCACAGACCTTTTACAAATTGAAAGCCATGGGTCCATATTTTGGGGTATCAAAAGCATTTTAGGCACCTTAAATAAGCACAAATTCCTATAACCCAGAATGCCATTGTTAGAAAGATGAGTATCTCTAAATATCTCAAAATATCCACTATTCTTTTTAAATCACTTCTGTTTCTCCTCCCCTTTTGGCAAGAACTCTGTGGTGCAGTGTTAACAGATAAGTATTTGACATCTCCAGTGATAAAACAGAGACACCTTTTCTAATTCTGTTCAGCTGTATATTATATGGTGAGAAGTAAATTAATTTTGCAGCTCCAGATCAGAGATCAGATGAACAGAAGTAAGACAAACATAGAATCTTTAGATCAAGGAATTCTTTTTCTTTAAATATGCACTCTATGAAAAATACAAATGCTGCCCTCAGAATGGTGATTCATACTTATCCAGATGTCCTTATCTGCATCAGAAAATATGGCTGTCCTTCAAACCTTCTCATTAGCTATTTACTGTGTGTGTTTTATGATCTGGGTCCTGGGAGTTGAACTGTTGTAGAGTGGAGAAATGAGGTAAGCTCTCTGATTAATTTGCATTAAAAACCAGCATGGAGCCTGAACTTCTCCAGACATACCAGTGTGCATCAGTAAACTTTGTTGATCTAGTGTGAATGTGTGTGTGTGTGTGTCTGTGTGTGTGTGTTCAAGTTGGACACTTTAGATATTCTCTGCATCGATAACGTTCCTTCTTGCAAACAAGCTTAGGTAAGAAACAAAATTCTCTTTTACTTTCATAGATGTTTTGTGGTTGTCTTCATGGGCCATACCAGAGCACAAGGAAAACATTAAGGCCAATATATGGGTAAATAGTAATGAGAAAATTTGCCAAACAATAGCTAATTAATGAGCAGAGGGATTTCTACTGTAGCAGCCGGGCACATGCAGCACCCATGAGTATCAATGAGAAATGCATGCATGGAACCATTGCAGTGTTGTGTGCGTAGCCACCACTCTCCAACACTGATAGTCCTTTCAGATTGCTAACACAAATGTTTATCACACCAAAAGCTAATTTTTCTTTAACTCTCTCAATCATATGTTTGACACACATTCCTCAATCTCCTTTCCAGAAAATATTAACTCCAAAGAGATTTGGGTTGTTTCTTGGTTTTTTATGGGAAAAGAAAAAAAAAGAAAAGAAAAAGGAACAGGAGACAGTCTTTTTGGCTGTGGACCAATGAGAGTGAGCAAACTAAATTAATTTGAGAAACAAATTGTGTTAAGGGGGGGGAAGCTGATAGATAAGCAGTCATGGGAAATCTATCTAGAGGGAGGACAAATGAGCACAATTTGACTTTCATGTAACCCTTAATCTATTTATAGGAGGAAGAATCGGGAAATGAAGTACCTCTCAACAGCAGTTTAAGTCAACAACTAAAATTAATTGCCTTCACTTTCAAACTCCAGTACTTGTGCAGGCTGCACATGAACAGCCAATTTCACACTCTTAGACTCTGGCAAAACGTTGACAAAACAGCCTCCTCTTGGAAAGGGAGACGAAGTCAGCCCTGCCTTTCTTAGCTTTTAATAAGCCTTCTGTTTGTCAAAGGGTGCAGAAAGTGATCTTGCACTACAGAGACAGGAGACAATCATTAAGATCTATCCAGTTTTACCTTGGCAGCTTGAAGATATAAAATGCAAATATTTGCTCCTATGGGTTTGTAGAGAAAGCTGTGTTCACTTGTATGCCAGTATAACACTGCACACCTTGCACCTGAAGAGCTCATAAGTGCCAAAGGAGTGGCTGAGCACATAACTTGGGCTCTCTCCATTGTGAAAACATATGGATACCATCCTGCTTTTCTGCTCTTCAGTGAGATGTTGGTACGCAGGGCTACTCAACCACTGCACCTCATCCTAACATTCTAGGGCTGCATCTGACACCAGTCCAACAATTCCTGGCTGTGTGGCTCCAGACCTTGGCTTTGGAACATGGTGCCCCTGCCAGCTTCAAGTCTGCCCTGGGGCAGTGGCTGAGCTGTAGCTGGAACAATGAGCTTGCCTGCCTCAAGGCTGGGCCATGGCCCCTCTTCACCTGCCAGCCCTCAGCACCGCAGCTGTACCTCACCGCTGAGCACAACTCCGCATAAATAGTCTGTGAACAGGAATCAGTCAGTTTGTCCTGCCACCTTTGGTGGATCCGAGTTAATAAAAAGATATTTGCACTATAGAGTCTTCATTATTATTATTTTATTTTTATTTTGGGCAGAAGGTTGGGACAGTCATTAACTTTTTAGATTTTTTTTTCTCCCATTGCATAGCTTGATGGCATAACAACTATATCAGCCCACCACTGCTGTGGGTATTTCTTACTCAAAGTGGTATTTCTTTCTTCCAAATTTTTTAGGTGACAAACAGATGAACTGAAAGCCCAGCAGACAAAAGATTGGACCCTTGGTGTTGCACTTACCTGCTGCTTAACCTTGGCCATGTCTCTTAAAGCTCTATGCTTTGTTTATCACACATGAAGACTGAGGCTTGGTCAGGTCACTACAGCTCTGAAACCAAATTTTTATACTGCAGTGTGTTTATTTCTGCAGGCTGAGGAAACACAAGCTGGGCATAAAATAAGATCTTTTTCACTTGGCTGTTAAATGAGATCTTTCTGATGCACCCACAATTTGCAATGGGAAGAGAAAGCTTGTCTGTCAGCCTTAGTCTACCTCAGATCTAATAAGTAACTCTTAAAATAAATAGTAGTAAACATGGGGTTTGTACGTGCTTATTTGTATGCTGTGTTTATGAGAAGTTTTGAATTTCATCCCATTGTTAGTAAATATTCTATACAACTCATCTGTTTTTATGTATTAATTTGTATGTGTTCATTTATTTTTGGTAACAACCTGTTTCATGGAAATATTTTAATAAAAATCTGTGAACATGAGGAAAAGTAGAGCACAATACAGCTGCACAAACAAACACTCACTGCATGACTCTGAGGAAAAAAAAAAAGTGTACATGGAATTCACACATCATCTAAATAGAGAAATGTATAAAATAGAAATGCAGAATGAACCGAGCATGTAACAGGACTGTTGGCAGTCCTGCTTTGCTGCTGGTCTATCCACCAGGCCACAGAAAGGAAAAGTGGAGAGCCTTCAAGGAAGAGATGCGTGGTTGTCCAAATGCTCCTGGGTAAACGCCTGTAGGATGCAGGCAGGACCGGAATGAGCAAAGCGTCAGATCCGGCCCAGCGCCCAGAAGTTTTGCAGGGCAGCACTGGGTGGAGGGAGGCTTCCCAGGATCCATGACAGGGGAGCACAGAGGTCGTACCCTGGTAGCATGCTACCCTGATGCAACAGACTCTTTGCTGCTCTGATGCCGCTCCAGCATGCCTCTATTTAGCAGTTTGTCTGGGTTTATTATGTCTGTCACAATATTTCCAGATTCACTGGGTGTCATTTCTCTTTATTAAAGTTTGCTGAGCATTTTGAGATCCTTTGATGAACTATGCTAAATGTCAGGTGTTATTTTTACTTTTCTTCAGTTGTAGTTAATACAGATATCTGTTGTTTCGTTGACTGCTACAGTTACTGCAGACACAAAGGCACATTAAGTAATAAGGCTATCAATCAACTGAAGCTCAAGGGGTGCTTCAAAAGTACCAAAGATGGTTTTGCTTTTGCTGCAACGCAACCTGACGTGCAGGGAGGGAGAGCAAGTAGGAGCTGGCTTCCCTTAGCACCACAAGCAAGAAGGGTTAGCACCTTGCAGGGTGCATGACTGGTTGTGAGAAGGCTTTACCTCACCCTTTGGTGTTCTGCCCTTGGCCTTGCACCTGGGGTTTGGATGAGGTCCATTCCAACCAAGGTATTTAGTGGGACGCATGCCCCCTTTCTATCTCTGCCCATCCCTCACACTCATGCAGGACCTCTGAACGGCTCTTGGAAAGCTTTGAAGGATAAGGGAGGGTTATCTGACCCAAAAGAATCATTTTCCCTTTTTTTGTTCCTATTCAGCAGCACGATGTGGAAATCCCACTCCAGATTTCCTCAAACAAAGCCCTGTTGCCAAACTGCAAAGCTGGATGTGAATTCTGAAGTGCTGACTACTGCAGTTTCGACATCTCCTTTTCCCGGCTCTGGCGTAACAGAGGAGGCTCCACCTGGAGCTGAAACGGTTACAGAGGGAAGACACAAGTGACCTTGAAGTTTATAGTAAGGAGTGTTTTGGAACAAAATGGCAATTTTGCAATGAAATGCCAGAGCTGTTTACACTTCGGAAAGGATTTTTGACCAAGTTCCACATCCAAGATTAATAATAATGTTTTGGGCACAGGGTCATGGTATAAGTAAAAAAAAAGTCTCAGGAATAAATTATGAAGAATGGGAAGAAAAAGAAAAGAAGTGATATGAGATGAATTATAACAGGAGGAAATGTAAACGAGACCAGAAAATAATTCATGAAGATACAGAAGATTGCAATCACATCAAGGCTAATGGATAAATCTGAGTCCTTCAGCATGCCTGCTTGACATTAGCCTGTGTGTGCCATGAAACACTGGAGAGAAAAAAACTATAAGAACAAAAAAAAGCAACCTTCAAGAGTAAAGCTTTGGTCAGTGTAAGTATGTATCTGTTTAAAACAAAAATAAAAATCTATTTGAACTTTTGCCCAGACCTTAGAATGAACCCATCTGTGACACTTACGAGCTTCATGCATTTAGGTAATGTTTTTGGTTTGGGGTTTTTGTTTGTTGTTTTTTTTTTTCAATTCCTGGGTGATAATAGAGGTGATAAATGAAGTGGTCTACATCATTTTTGAAGAGGGTTTCTCTGGCTGCAGGCATTAAATGATGCTGAGCTGGAAGAGAAGAAGGATTGCTTAGCCACTGCAGGAGGGCTTAAGTGATGCAGGGTCACACCCTTTTTTCCCCAGATGGCATGTGATACCAGGTCAGCTGTGTGTTTCTGTCTCCGTTGACACCACCAGCCATGGACACCTACACACCTCTCTACATCTGGCTGTTGGTGTCCCTCTTGCTACACTTCAGATCTCCTTGGAAAGTCGAGTTAAAGGTTTCTGTTCTGCACTAAAGTGCTTAGAGAGCACAGTACCACTGGACAGGAAAGTACTTTTTCTGAGTACTTCTGAGCTGAAACCTGTGTGCGCTGGCTACTAATGCAAGGTTACAGGGTGGATCAGGGAAAAGGCTGTGCTGGCTGGGTACAGGAAAGGTAAATCCTCCTATACAACTGTGTTAGTTCAGTAAAATGAACTCCACTCCTTTTAGAAATTCTTAGTAAAAGTAGTCAGCTGCAGCCTGGAGGAGGTGATCATCTAAATAACCCATAAGTTGAGAAAAATTATTTCAAAAAGTTAGCATTCAATGATAGAATAGGCAGATGTTTGGAAACAGAGAGCCTTATTTAAACATTGACTAAAATGCTAAGAATTTGAAAAATGTGCCTGAGAATTTAGAAGACTTTGTTTACCATCACATGGTAAACAGTTCTTACCTATGTGGTCTATGTGCCATGTCTTTTTAATAATGAACATCAGCTCCTGCAGTTCAAGATCTGTTCTGTGGTAGCTCTCTGTCTGCAAGTATAATGGTGTTGGAAACTCAGGACAATCATGAAGGCATTAAATGGTTAAGAGAATAAAAGCAGGAGGTGCTTCCCCACACACTGCTCAGACCAGATATACTGAGCTGTTCCTGCATGTTAGTGAGTCATGGTAACTTCTTGAGAAACATAATTTTTTTTCTTCCCTGAAAAACCCTGCAAAGATGGTTCTTTTTAATGCAGAAATAACCTTTTGGAAGATATCTGCTGGAAGGACAGAGTCTGAGATGTGGAGAATTGTACATGTCAAATCTACATACCTATTTTATTTTATTTTTAATTATTTTTTCATTATTTTCAGAATAATACTTTACTACTCAGAGTTCCCTTTCAGCCAGTTTTCACCTGGGAAGGAAAATAATGTGGCCTGCAACATGTATCACTTACAGCAGGGTTAAACAGGAGCTACTTCACTGACAGGAGTACTTACATTGGTGTAAATCCCAAGTAAGTGAGGCCAGAGTGATTTCAGAGTAACAAAGAATGTGACAACAGCAGCTTTCAACCAGTGCCTACTGGTGGCCCCTACCACATGCATTTTTGGGAATCAAAGCCCAGTGTGTTTGAACCCATGTCGACTCAGACAGTAAAATAAAGCAGCCTTTCTAGTCTGTTTCTCAGCATGATAATGCTACTACAGTATTACTCTAAGGTCTTCTGAGTAGCTGCATTTAATAATGCTTTACAGTAAGGTTCCATTTATAAACACTTCATTATTAATAAAGCATGGCAATTTGTAGCATGCATAAAAATTATTTATATTCATGTGCTAACCAAGCCCATAGATTTAATAATATTGACGTCTTATAACACGCGTTGTAACAGCTTGTCACAGCATCATCTGTTAAGCATTTCTTACTAATGCATTTCATACCATGCCTTATAATAATTTGTTAGAGGATGCAGCTGCATCTATTAAGCCTTTCATAAATATGAATAGCACACTTTCTAAAATGGCACCATATATTAAATTATTACTGGATATTCTAACTGAAAACAGAATTTCTCTTTCTTGCTTTCCCTCTATATTTATTTTCTTCCTTCCTTTCCTTTTCTCTTGCTGTTTCCCTACACCAACACCCCCCACCCCAGTCTGTCTGTCTCTATCTTAATTGATTTAAAACCCCAGCTTTCTCCTTATGTGTGGTGGGGAACTGTATCAGCTCAGTAGAGTTTCCTGGTCTTATGTACCATATAATTTGGGGTTGTTGATTTGAAAAAATCTAGAGGCAACTTCAAAAACAAGTGAAGTCCATGGAGGCACCATACGTCTATGGAACCAATGAGAGATCCAGCCATGAAGGAAAGAAAGAAACAACCTTGAGTTTCTGGCATGAGTGGCTTATGGCCTGCTCCTGAGCCAGGAAGCAAACAAACAAAATAGTTTATCAGTGGTTCCTCTTCCCTTCTCAGGCACCACCAGCATTTAGTCACAGAATAATTTCTTTTCATGCAGAAAAAAAAAGAATTAATATTCTAATCAATCATCTTGTTGTCATGAAGGTCCAAATCCCAAAGATTTGGTTGTGAAGTTTCTCAGCTACAGAAGACCTTGTGCCTTCCTGGAATGCAAGTGGCAGCAAGAACATGGGTTGTGTGCCAGAGCAGGACCTTCAGTGGCTGCTTGGGTTAACTAGGTTTATGAAAATACTTGTTGCTTGCAGAGGTAAATGATGTTACAGAAGCTGTGAGCACAGGTTAGGTAACAAACCCTCATTTCTGCTGTGAGACCCTCATAGGTTGCTGGGAACTGGCAGCCATATTGCTTCTGAGTTTGGCTCTGCAGTTCTTCAGTGTTTTTTTATCCTGACCTACCAAAAAATATGATCCCTGATGGCTCTTAGGTTGAAATGTCCACCCAAGTAACAGCTTCTTACCCCAGCTTTGACTTTGGTCTGTTGCCTTTTGTTCCTGATGAGACATTCTCAAATGCTGGTGAATGCTGAAGTAAAGCAGTTGCCAGTATTTCTCTGCACACATACAAAATGCCAGCTTATACTTTGCGTCGGTTCACTTTTGCACTTTATTTCTGCTCAGGTAATACCTTTTTTTTTTTTCTTATTCCTTCTTCTGTGATACAATCTAAAAATGTGGCACCCTGCAATGGTATTAGAGATTAAATTCTTAATTATGAATTTCCTTGCTTTTGTGAATTTGCCTCAGATCCTTAACATTTTTAATGTCATTTTTATGCGAATTTCCATGCTATTTTAATTCATTAGTCATGGGCTATCATTTTTCGATGTAATTACTGTAATTTCATCAAGTGACATAATTACAGTAAATACTTTGAGTAATTACTATTCATATGGCAAAGATATCTGGAGGTGTAATAATGTTGTATAATAAAATATTTATGATGTGTAAAGACAAATTATGATGACATATTTACATCACGCAACGGCATGACAGCGTTTCCTATTTACTTTGGGTGCGGCTAATGACATAAAAATGAGTTTCAGTGACATCATCTGTTGGTAATGATTACAAAGAGTTGTGCAGCACCCAGGTACAGCCAAGTCAATATGTCTCAGCTTTAAAAAAATATATATCTTTCCCCACCTCCAGAAATGCCACAAAAGCCAGAGGGTTGATCTATTGCCAGCTGAGGTCAAAGGAAGGATTTATGCTGACACTGACATCAGATGGCACTATGCTGGGCTGCAAGATCTTTCTGTGGGAGAGCATCTGCCTGCCACTTTTAGCACTGCTGGGTATAAGGGAGACATTTTGAGAGAAAAGACAAAAACTAGAGTGACATACACTTTAGAAAATGTTCAGACAGTGTGTGGAGTGTGCATAGATATTTGTATGTATTTATGAGACACTGGATACATATTGATGTTAAGATGCACTATGAAGCCTGCAAGGCCAAGCCTTTTGCAGTTAGAAAATGCCAAGTTTTATCGATAAAGGTTCAAAGTAACATTTAATCCACAACGTCTATTGAACATGAACAGAATACCATATCACAGCAGCAGCCCTGCCTTGCTCTGGAGCTGCTTCAATTGAGCAGGAGCTACACGAAGGACATATCTTTTGGTGAGACCTCTGCCTCCCATGTTGAAGAGTGTGGCCATGATGAGGTATAAGAGTCAAAGACTTCAGTGAGTGAAAGAATGAAGAAATAGAAGTGCCCATTCTCTACCTACCTGGGCTATTGGCATCAGAGTCACAATTCACCATTGGATGTATAATCCTCATTTTCTGTGGCTTAATCTGCCTGGTGGAAATGCAGGTGCTTGGGCTAGCAGCTGAAGGGCAAAGAAACCAGCCTGGCTCTCCTAAACCCCTCTAAGCAACAAGCAGGTTCAGGCCTCATCCACTTGCATGCTTAAAATCAGTGAAGTTATTTGACCTTGAATTCACTATGTCTTCGCTGTTCATCAACAAAATAATGCTTATCCTACCCTCTGACCTTCCAGAGAGCTGATGAAGAGAGCTAACAGTGGAGAAGAATGCAAATAATGTAGCAGTGTGTGCCAAAGGGAGCTAATACATCTGCCTTCGTGGCAGGGTTTGCATGGTGGGCTGTGGTGACGGCTGGCAGACGTGATTGGGACAGTGAGGCTCGAGGAAAATACTGGCTCTGGGTCTACCTTGAAGTCAATATCTCTTGTGCTTTACACTAAGCCAAGGTCCCACAAAATAAAAAAGGTAAAACATCTTTTATTTGGAGACTAGAGAATAATGCATGTGCCTGAGGAGGCCTGCATAAGTTTGCACAGATGACAGTCCAATTTCTGAAGCTTTTTTTTCCTGTCAGTGTAGGACTAGCCTCACAACAGCATGACTAGGGACACTCTACAAACTTTATGGGCATACAATACAGTGATATTTTATTTTACAATGGCTTGTTCTATGCATATGCTGCGCTACTCTGTGCTGCAGCTGTACTTTCCCATTCACATAGCGCTTGCATGGGAGATGACTCCTGGCACAAGTTAGTACAAAGAAGTATAAGCCACTCAAAATTCCACTTAGACCTTGGTCCAGGGTCTGTCAGCAGTCCACACAACTGGTTTATGTTGAGGATTAGGAAAGTATGTTGGAGGCTGAAGGCATACAAATAAAAGAAGCTTTTATTGATTTATTGAAACCACAGGTTACAGATAGTTCTTCCTGCTCTCCTGAGAGTGGGGAGAATGTTAGTGGGTCCTTATTGTAAAGCAATGTATTTTCCTCTGGATCTGCAAGAAAAAAAACCCATAAAATTGGTATTATCCTACCAACAAGGTGGGGGTGAAGTGGTTTTGGGAGCAGTGTAATTCTTCAGGGAATCAGATGAAAACAACACCAATGCTATGCTGCAGATATTTTGGATTTGCTATGTGAAAATGAACCTGAGCAGAACTATACATTGTAAGGGTCAGGCCAAAAAAATGCAGCATCTTTTAACCCCTTAAAAAGCCCTTTATCCATTCCTGTCATCAACATCTGATGAAGGGAGCACCTGTCTACCTGAAAGGCCAGAGGAACAAACATCCCTACACTGGCCAGTGTGGCTATCAAATTCTGGTGTAGTTTGTGTCCAGTGTGCCTGACAACTTACCTGCAACTTGAGCCAAGGTGAACATTTTGCTTCTTTGCTCTTTTAACAAACATGACCCTGAACCAAGGAATTTCCCCTGCCAAAGACTCTCTACCTTGTGCCTTTGCTGGCATGGCACCTGGTGCCTACTTAAAGCATCACTGACAATGCATGCCTGCTCTCCACCTTACACTATATTCTTTTTGTTTGTTTGGGGGTTTTGTTGTTGTTGTTGTGGCTGTGCTGCTTCTGAATAGGAAGAATCATTCCCTAAACCACTGGAGAAAGAATGTCTAGGGAATATGAGAAAAGTTAAGCTGAGTATACTGTAATATGAGTGGACAAAGCTGAGCTTGGCAAAAATGGAAATAAGAACAGCTAAACCCTGTCAGCAGTGTCATTCCCTTTCAGAGCAGAGAAGCATAGGACCTGGATGCTAAAGTTCAAAATCATGAAAAGTCTGCTTTTAGGAAAAAAAAATAAGGCTGAGTCACTGATAGACTTTTAGAGTCTGATAGATATTGTCTTTCTGTGGCTTTAGCTCAATAAGTCAATAAGTGAAGTCTCAATGCCATCATTTTGACATGCAGCAAATACCTAATGTCCCTTAACTATAAGAAGTACATGCATGTCATACATACACACACACACATCATAAATACATGTCATTTGTGTTTGTATACATTAATAAAGCCAGACCCATATTATTTCTGGGGAATGAACCGCTGCTTGATTTACAAACTTGCAGAGGTTTTGAAAGGTGTTAATAAACTTCAGTATGCTGTAGACAATGTTAAATTGCTTGCCAAAGCCCCAGGCTAAGTTGGTCTTGTAAAGCTTAAACCAGATCCTTGGAACTTGCAGACAAATCCAAAGAGAAAAAAAAAAGTAAAGAGGAAAAGAAAAAAATTAGAAATCAGATGCTCAAGAGAGAATGTTCTTGCCAGTAACATGACACAGTCAAGTTAATTCAAAGTGATTCAAACAAGAAAGACATTTTTTTATTCTTTTTTTCTTTTTTTTTTTTTAGGATATTGCTGGCCAGTTCTGCATCTTGAATCTGATTGACATATGATATTACTAGGCTCAATGAAGACATTTTGCACATGTTTTTGCTTTAAAGAGCAATTGCTAGGGGTAACACTGGTTAGTTACAATGTGGAGACATGCCAAAGTATTCTGAATGTGAGTGGATTGCTGGCTATCTTGTGCTTCAAGTTTTGTAGGGCTGGGTGGATAATTAAGCTTTCCTGACATCACTATGTGGTCACATAAACTCAGAGGGTTGGAGAAATTAATGTGGAAGCTCAGGTTCCTACTGAGTGTACCGTTCAGTTCTCTAAATGGAGATTTCCGCTACAAGACACTGATGATCTCCTCAGTAGACTTTATGGGAATTAATGACCATTAATGAAATTTCACCAGAAAAATTAATGTTTTGACATAATTTTTAGACAGGGTTTTTGGATCTTTTTTTCCTAATACTCTTTTCAGTGCAGCCTTTATTCACTAGCTTTGCCACAGAGACTTACTATTTTTTAACAGCCTATAGCTTTCAGAATATAGTTTCCATATTTGTAGGGTTTGGAAAGATTTTTCTAAATAAAAGCTCTTCTGTCCCAGAAGGTGTTGAAGCTTTAGAGAGAGCAATAGTAAATTAACCCACTAATTCTTAACATCTGTCAGAGCCTGCAGCAGCAAGCTTGAGTGGGACAGTCCTTAGAGCTCTGTCAGCATTTAAGCTCCTTTTTTGTTTGCTTGGTTTTCAGCCACCATGGTTAATCCTTCTGTTAGAAAGCCTGTTCACACTTTTGAGTAGCTTCAGTTTTTCTCAGCCTGTGTATTTTGTATCAGATAGTTCAACAACAAAATACTTCTCAAGTTCTGTTCAAAAAAAGCGAGACAATTCTTCTTGGATATCACTTGTTTCTTCCTGATGGAGAAAGAATAAAATGAGATTCTGAATCAACCACTTTCCTGAGGATTACCTTGCATTAGCACAGTGAGGGAGTGGGAGAAAACCACACAAATTAAAACAGTTTGCTTGAACTTCACCTAGCAAAACCCCTAATATCAGAGACTGGTTAATCTAAGTTTCCAGTGTTCAGAATGGAAATTTTCTAGTCCACGTTTTGGCCTTTTCCAGCATAACTCAAGCTCTGAGCTATGAATCCATGTTTTCAGCAAGGAGTTTCCAGTTTTATGCCACTTAGTTCCACTGAATGTATTTGCTCGCTCTGTGCATCTGTGCGTGTTAGTGCTTCCTCTGTTTTTTGTCACACTGGGTAAATTGAGAGAACCTCCTGTGAGGCCCAGATCAGGCTGTGGCCCAACATCTGCAAGGGATGATTTGCATCAGTGTACACAATGTGTCAAAGCATCATGCCTTAATCCAGGGAGCACAGTGACAGGGCTCGTGATGTGACAAGGCAGATCAGTCGATGTTGTAGATGTCACAGAATAACAGAATCATTAAGGTTGGAAGAGAGCTCTAAGCACATCAAGTCCAACCATCAACCTATCACCACCATGCCACTGAACCATGTCCCTAAGCAGCACATCTATACATTTTTTAAACACCTCCAGGGATAGTGATGTCCTGCCAGCAGTGGTTAACAACCATGTAGGGTTAAAGAAAAAGCAGTGCGTGGAGACAAGGGAAATAGCCCTCCAACACCCCTAGTAACAATTACTTGTGCCCACAGTGTGGGCATTGCAAAGGGCCTTGGAGATAAATCCACATCTCAGCAGCAGACAGTGCCCACCACTTGTTTCTAGTCTTTTCCAAACTGGGGTTTGTTAACTACCAACTAGAACTTAAAAAGTCTAAATAACTGTAACTGAAATAAGTCTGTGCTCTGTTTCAATAAACTTAAAAGTGGCACTGCAAGTTTTTTTGTATTGTCTTTCATGAAGGCATTTGCTTTCAGACTGTGTTAACAAAATATGTTGTTTGACAGATATCATCTCAGCAGACAGGTTGCCTAATATGTTTTATTGACAAATTGACTTATTATTTGATCAACTTCAATATAGTCTTCAAGATATATTTCTATTATAAAAAAGTAGATGGAAGAGAGAATAATGTGTTTAGTCCATCATCCTCTTTCAGCTGTCATTTAAACACTGGTGTGTCTATAAGAAAAGAAAAGAAAAGTTATACAGTTGTTTTGATCATGCTGTCAGAATTGTCTTTATTGTCTGTGGGGGAACTGTCTATGTAATTTCTTCTTCCTTGATACAATAATATATTGACCTCCCTCATTCAGTCAGAAGAAAGCAGGTTATGATGGTTCTACCCACCACCTACATAAAGTTTCATATTCTATCAGAAGAGAAACAAAAGAACTCCAGGAGCCAGAATCACTTATACTTCACTTCCTCTGTGTTATCTTTCAATGGGACCTGGAAACAAAGTGAAGTTAAAACGTTTTCCTCACCAAAGTCAAAAACACTTAAAATAAAATTTAAAAAAATCTAAGCTGTTATGCTACGATCTTTTCATTAAAGGGAGGGGGGGAGGCTGTTGGTTATGATTTTTAAATCAGTAAGTTGTACTTGAAAATTCAAAGATATGACAGATATAAAAATTATATCATCTGGATTAATTCAGTTAACAAGGTAAACAAGACAGCTAAGGTTTTTCTTCAACTGACTGTTTTGGGAACCTTGCTTGTATCCTCACCTTTGCTGCCTGGTGGGGCTCTGATACACCTTGAGTTAGCACACAGGTGCTGCCAGAGGCATCAAGCAAATTATGAGATCAGACAAGATTTAAATTTGGATCTACAGAAAAGCTGCTATCTTTAGGTGTTTGCTTTTAAAACTTAACAGTAGAAAGAAATGAATACTTGAGACCAAGGCACTGCATAAAGGCTTTCCTCCATTTAGTCCATTTGCGAGTGTCCACTGCACTTTGTCTGTCGTGCTCACAGGAGGTGGATCCACTCTACTGGGGTAATAAAAAAGGCCCTGATTTGTGTGTTTCAGATCCCTCTGGATTCAAAATAATTACCAATTATGAAAATCTTACCCCTTTTAAATCAAATGCAATAGTCTATTCATTGGGAAAATAAATGCTCAAACTGAATTAAAAGGAAAAAGTAGGTAGTCAATACAAGATAAAATTATTTTCCCAAAAGTATTGTTTAATTCAGCAGGTATGTCCTTAGAGGGAAGCTATACATGTTTTTGAACCACAAATTCAGGTTTTTGATAAAAATACGCCCCATAGCAAAACAGTTATTTTTGCAATGTGGGAGCTTTATGACTGAGAGCAAAACTGGGCCTTGAGCTGTACCACCCCTGGCCTTAGTGGCAGATCTGGCTAATGGAAACCTGGCCACAGAAAAGCAAAACAAAAAAATCCCCCACCAAAACAAACAAACAAACAAACCCCCCACAATTTACCCATTTTTGAGGTTCCTTTTTTTTGTCTTCCTATCTTTTTTTTAAACTACAGACATTTAATGCCATGCTTGCCTGAGAGCTTTTTCCTGTAGCTAATAATACTTTGCACTGCTGTAGTGCTTTTAATCCAAAGATCTCAAAGTGCTTTGCAGGCATTAATGAATTAAGCCTCATAACACCCCTTTGAAGTAGGTATTATTATAGCAGTCTCAGAGATGGGCTGAGTAATTTTCCTGAAGTTGTAGAGCAAGTCTCTGACAGAGTCAGGAATAGCCTGCCGAAGTCCCACGAAGCCGCTTCTCCAACCACCATGCAACTCTCCCAGACTAAGTATCTTAAATCATTTTAATTTTAAATAATTACTTTGATTTACTTACTGTATTTAAGTCATATTTCTGCTAAATACAAGAGGAGGCATTGATTTATCCTTGGTGGGTTAGGCATTCACTGCCTGTGAAAGTTGCACTGATAATGTGAAGCTAAATTGACACAAATCCTTGTGTCGGGATGCTCTGGTGGGGGAAGAGGAGGGGCTTTGCAGGGCTTAATTTGAGCCCCTGTCTTCATATACAAACACGTACACCCTCAGTCCTGTACAACTACATCAGTGTGGCTGTCAGCCACCCTAGCTGCTGCTGCACCAGTGCAGCTGCCTGAAATTACCAGTGGCATTTTCTATAGGCAATAATTTGCACAGTTTATGATCCCTCATTTGGCTAGAGCTGCACCTACGCAAGCAGTTGACATTATTTGTGATAGACCAGCCCTCTTTCCTCATTCCTGACATTGTTAATTAAGGCTAAACACATCATAGACAGGACTTAAACTAAGTCTATCTTATCTCAAAATGCCATTCAAAATGCATCTTGAATTGCCATACAGGCTGGCAGAGTTTTAACTAAACCTTAAATTTGTGCTTTTAATTATATTTTCAATTATGTATATACCATTCTCATCCCATTAAGCCCCAGCTCTACAGAAAGGCTTCCTACTTGAAGTATTTTAGATTTTGTGGAGAGGGGTATTTTGGTCTAACTTTAACCTCTTCCTAATTGTCTTGGCCTCCACAGGGATGGGGTCAGGAGCAAGCCTGATTCTTGATCAAAGCAACTTTCTGTGCTGTCTCTGGCAGTAATTTTAGAAGCACCCAAAGAAGGCAAACTGATGTAAGCCTGCAAATAACTACACCCACAAACAATAAATGTTAAGCAATTTGCTTTGATTTGGTTAATGGGCTGGGAATGACCACTCCACGGTGCTGCTGGCACATTCAACTGCACAGTGATGGTGCAGTGCTGACAGTTCAGTTCACTGGATATACAGTGTTCTGAGCTCTGGCCTGAGAGGAAGAAGGACTCCATCTGAGGGCTGGGTTGCTCTTCCCACTCCCTCAGTGCCTGCTGTGTAAGAAAAAAAACCAAAACACCCAAATCAATAAACCACTGTCTGATCCCTTAGAGTGGCAGCTATAGGTAAATATGCCAGATGTGGTGTAGAGTGAGCGCAGGTGGGTAGGTGGGTGTATGGACATGTACATGACAGCACGTGAGGAGTGGGCACCTGTGACCTGGCTGACCAAGAGCACAATAACATCTGTAGAGTTCACATGACAGTAGACTGGGGAGTAATGGTTACAAATTATACCAGGAAATCCATAGGATCTCTTTTGCATTAGCTTTCAGATCAAATTTACTTACAGGACAAAAATAAACCTACCAAAGCCCCACAGTATCTGCTAACTTCCAGTTAAGTTAAGTGAGCGTAAGTATCCCAGGGACTGAAATTAGCTTCTCTATCTCCAGCCTACCAGAGCTCTCTGACCTCTGCAGTGGTGTGGCTGCACTTTGAGTACTGTGTGCAGTTTTGGACACCACAAGATAAGAAAGACACCAAGCTTTGAGAAAGTGTCCAGAGGAGAGCTACAAAGATGATGAAGGATCTGGAGGGGAAGCCTTATGAGGAGCAGCTGAGGTCACTTGCTTTGTTTAGCCTGAAGGAGGCTGAAGGGAGACCTCATTGCTGTCAACATCTTCACGAGAGGTTGCAAAGGGGTAGGCACTAATCTCTTCACTCTTGTGGACAGTGACAGGACTAGAAGTAGTGGTATGAAGTTGAGTCAGGGGAGGTTCAGGTTAGAAATCAGAAAAAAGGTTTTTCATCCAGAGGGTGGTCAGGCTCTGGAACAGCCTTCCCAGGGAAGTGGTCACAGCACCAAGACTGACAAAAGTTCAAAAAAACCCATTTGGACAATGCTCTTAGGCACACAGCGTGATTCTTGGGGGTTTCTGCGCAGACCAGGAGTTGGACTTGATGATCCTTGTGGATCCCTTCCAGCTGAGACTATTCTGTGATTCTGTAACCAGTCTCAGACACTAGATTGCTTTGAAAAATATGTTCAAATACACAAGACTTTCTTTCTGTACCTCTTCAGTATGCATTTTCCACTGGTTGGCCCAACAGACACTGCCTGTTCTTCTCCCACATTGCTCTTCTGCAGTTTTGCTGAATATTTATTAACTGAAAGCTTATTGCCAAGCTCCTGTGCACCTTTCTTGCTGATGCTGAAATCACAGCATTGTGCTTCCTTGTGAGGCACATATGCTTTGCATGACCTTTCATGGCTTCTGGGGGGTGTCTTTTCACTTTCCCACACACACATATAGCTCTGTATGTTGCTTTCTTGGTAAGAATGCGCTAATTGTCACACGTCTTTTTAAAACAGATTAATGTCATAATTATCCTCATTTTCTTCCTTCCTGCTACTGGCAATTGCTGGAATGCTTTAGCATTTTTTGCAAAAAAGAAAAAAATCCCTACAACTTGTCTAGGGAAAGACTTGTTGCCACTCCTAAGTCTAGGCCATAATATCACTTAAGCACTCTAGAAATTTTTTCACTTCTGCTGCACACTTAGGGTTTAGCTGTTCTTCATTTCCATTTTTGCCAAGCTCAGCTTTGTCCACTCATATTACAATTTAGGTATATCTTCAGCTCAGCCTTTCTCATGTTCCCCTAGACATTCTTTCTCCAGTGGTTTAGGAACATGATTGCTCCTGTTCAGAAGCAGAACAGTCACACACACAAAAAAAAAAAAAAAGGAAAAGGAGAGGAAGCAGAAATCCTATGTCCCTCCATCTCAGTGTACTGAGGTGGGGTGCAGGCATGCATTGTCAGTGATGCTTTAAGTAGGCACCACGTGCCATGCCAGCAAAGGCACAAGATAGAGAGTCTTTGGCAGGGGAAATTCCTTGGTTCAGGGTCATGTTTGTTAAAAGAGCAAAGAAGCAAAATGTTCACCTTGGCTCAAGTTGCAGGTAAGTTGTCAGGCACACTGGACACAAACTACACCAGAATTTGATAGCCACACTGGCCAGTGTAGGGATGTTTGTTCCTCTGGCCTTTCAGGTAGACAGGTGCTCCCTTCATCAGATGTTGATGACAGGAATGGATAAAGGGCTTTTTAAGGGGTTAAAAGATGCCGCATTTTTTGGCCTGACCCTCCCATTATATGGTTCTGCTTAGGTTCATTTCCACTACCACTAGATAGATGCCATGTAGGTGCTTCAGGCTGTATAAGGAAGCTGCCACAATAGACTTCTGGTTTGCTGATGAAATGCTTCAGGTGCCACCCTGCTTCCAGGAAGAGCAGAGAGGAGGGCCTGGCAAACAAGTGAAGTGTGGGTAGGTTCGTAAGACCTCCACCAGTTACCTCTTGCTTTCCCAAATATTGCCTCTCCCCTTTAGGAAATCTGGAACCATAGAATGGCATCTGTCAGGCTGTAGGCACTTGAGAGTAAGCACCCATCAGAATAACTTACTGTCAAAAACAGGTACAAATTCACTTCATCCCACTTTGTGCCATATGCTGCTGTCAAAACTTCATGAACTGTTTAGGCAGCATGTTGGGACATTGTGACTATGAGCAGAGCTATTTTTCTCTTATCTTTGTGTCATCAGCGTTTATAATTGGGTATTTGCCTGAATTTGCTTTGGTCTCAGAACAGATAAGCCTGTAAGAACTGAACATAACCTGGGCAGGAAGGCACAGGCCAAACCTCTGGATTCAGCCATTTTCATTTACTACAGGTGCCCGAACTCTCAGCTGGAATTTGCACTGCACTACTTTGTTTTGGGAACCAACTCCTTCTTCTGTTTTTATGCTGATATTTTAAAGATGGGGTGATTTTTTTTCCCTGTGATTTGAAGAAAACCTGAGAAGCTGAATCTAAATCTCATTTTCTGCACCTTGAGCCCAGCTGTTTTGTTCTCCTGACAAGAAAATTAACTAGCACACCCTTTGCTATAATAAGTCGGAAACAGACCACAGGATAGGTAAAGAACACATTTGCTGTTTTATTGGTGCCTTGCAGGGCAATAATACTGAAAAAGGGGAATGCAAAAGAAACAAAAAAAACAAAAACAAAAAACAAAAACCCAGGATGGTGGCAACCCACATTGTATTTTTTTTAAAGAGTACATCAACTCCTGGTTTTTTTTTTATTTATTGTGGCATGAATGATAACATAAAACCAAAACATGAAAATATACAACTTATATTACACTATGTGTTATGAACAAAATATAAATCTATAACTCTATGTTATATTTACATAATTATTTCTTTTATTAAATTTCAAGTGAGATGGTAGGTTGCACATACTTTGTTTTAAGCTCCAGGCATTTGATTGTCTCTATTTCTTTTCTATTTTCATTTCACTTGTAAAATCCAAAAAGTTAGAAGGAGTAAGAGCTTTAGAGCCAATGGAGCTATATAAATACTGTTTCAGCAAACCAGTGACAAAAAACACTGGGGAGTAGAGAAATCAGTCAGTAGAAAAAACGAACTTGACATGTTCTTCAATCTGGGAAACTGACAAGTTAAGATAAAGTTGAAAAAATGTAAATATAAACCAAGCTAAACAGCCAGCCCATGCCCTGTGAATTGAGGATACACTTGAATCCACATCCAGTGAATTACACACAGTTCTTTGCAAAATTGAAGGTCTGATTCTATCGAGAAGTGGGCAGACAAAAATGCTTCCTATCTGATACATTGTGCCCTTAAACGTACGAGATACCATAAGAGTTGCCATTCATTCGAGCAGATGAATTCTTGCTAAGTAAGGTCTACGTTTCCATGGAGTATAATTATTTCTGATGCTACGAACATGATGTCAGAGGCTTCTTCGGGGACAATAACAGCTCATCTCTTTGGATTAAAAAGAAAAAGCTCTGAAAATGTGCTGTAAAAAGGTTAAAGACAATTTACTTTCTAAAAAATGATTCAATTAAAGAGAGAGTCTACTGCAGTAACCAAATCTTTGAAATAATGTCTTCGAAGAAAGAATTTCTTCCATATGCATTCGTAATAAGAGGATTTGGTTACAAAACTAATTAAATGCTATAATAATAGCTAGTGTTCTTTTCTGGGGGCCTGATTAATATAGCGGAACGGTTAAATAAAGATGTTAAATGCACTTAAAAATCCTATTTTACTAATATAAGGCATGAATAAATTGAAAAAGGATATACTCTCTGTTATTTAATTGAGCTTAGAAGCAAGTGCCTCAGGTTTTTTTCTTCATTCTTTTCCCCTTTTCCATGCTGCTGGTGTTGTTCTTTTGTAAGCTCATGAGATGCACAGCATAAGCAGCTCCCCCAGTTTAGGAGGAGAAAGCCTGTCTGCACCTACAGCAGCTCCCCATGACCATCCTCGCTCGCTAGCTTCTTAGGGAAGAGGGGAACAAAGCCTGCCTTGGCATTAGGGCCTCGACGCGCTTCTAGGTTAATATGATCCTAATCTCTTCTAACTTGGTTTTTCTACATGCTCCAGGGCACAGAACCCAGAAAAAAAAATAAATAAACAAGACAAGAAGATTTTTTTTATTTTATAAATCTATGTTTTGCTTTGTTTTGCCTTTTTCTAAGAAATTAAAGAGGGACAAATAGGGCCTCACTTTCAAACCCAGTCTTTTTCTGCCTAAGGATATACGGGTGCTCATCCTTGGACCCAACAAAACATCAGCACAGGCATTAAGGATTTTGCTGGTTTGGGACCCCAGAGCCTTTTTTATATTTATTTTTAAAATTTTTTTTTCCTTTTTTTTCTTTTTAACATTGCTGCATTGGTTTCAACACCCAAATGCAGGGTGTGGATAGTCTACTAAAGCTACGCACTCAAAGAGCCTGATCAAATCCCAGGCTCCAGCGTAGTCTCTCAGGCGGAAACGTGTATGGTACCAAAATCAGAGTTCATCTGAGCCCCGGTCCAGGCCAAGGCAGTGAGCAAAGCAGAGCACTTTCAGAGAAGAGCTCTAGCATGCCGCCCATTGCCATGAGCAGAGCTCAGTCCTGCAGCCCCAGTGCAGGTGCTGCTCTGGCTCGGGATCAAAGCTGCCCACTGAGACAGGGCTGCCTCCAGGAGTGTCTCCGGCAGTGCAGCCCATACTTTGGGGCTGAAATTTGGTCCCACTGAAGTCAAAGGGTGTTCTTCCTATGGACCTCCCCGAGGCCAGCTTTCCAGCCCACGCATCTAAGACTTGCTCCAATCACGTCTGCCACAGTGGCACCTACCTGGAGCTAAAACAAAGCATTCTGGTAGTCCAAAGTGACACAATTAAACCAGAGAGTCTCTGTAACGTGGTGGAAATCAAGCATCCAGCAAATGTGAGGTGAACCCACAAGAGTCAGAAGTAATTTGTTCACAAAGACAGGGAACAAATTTAAAAGTTAAAAAAAAAAAGGAGCAAATATCTGTTTTCACATTGTACATAACAATGATATAAAAACAATTGTCTATTTTTTTTTCCTTCTTATCCAAACAGAGTGCTTAAAAAAACCTGGCTCTAGATGACTGGTGTAATTAAATAACTAAAATGAGTGATGAGAGAGCAGAAGTTAATTAAGATTGAAAACAACACTCCCATTAATTCACTCCATCATAATAAACATCAGAAGTTGACATGGCTGGGGCCAAAATTAAAATAAAAGAAAAAGAGGAATGGTGTGAGCAGAAGAAGAAGCAATTTGTTTTCATATGTGTATATATATATATTTATATATATATAAAAAGGCAAGGTGGGAAGGGGTATCCATTTTAAATAGCCTAACAACTTCATTTGCTGCATTGCCAAATTAGAACAGAAGAAAATAAAGTTAAAATGAGGGGGGAGGGAACAAAATAAATTATACATAATTTACTAATCTGGGAACAGCTGACCATTATTATTATTATTATTATTATTATAATTACCATTACAACACTAGCAAGAAAAGGCAGTTCAACTGAAGAAAAAAAAACCAACACAGTCATAAAACACAAAGAACCCTTTCTGATATGGGGGATATGATCAGCTACTCCAAAGCTACTTCAGAGCAAATCTTCTGAGAGAGAGAAAACAGAAAATAATTTTTCAAGGCAGAGGTGGAAATCAAAAAAAGGGAAAATAGGAGAAAAATAAAACAGATGTTGAAGGGTAAAACTATCACACGTCCAAACGGCTCATTGCAGTATTGTCCTAAGTCTTCAACGGCATTTGCATGTTTGCTTTGCACAAGGTCTGCAGGGGTCAAGTTACACTTCAAGTGGGATTTCAAGAGGCAAAGAAAGACTCCCCACATCCTCCTTCCCAGTCTCTCCTCCTACCTGTCCCTTTCATCCTGCACCTGGACTTAAAATGGATGATTGCACCAAGGGCTAAATTTACCTGATGAAGGGACCATTTGCAAAATCAGTGTTGCCAAGCACTAAAGACCACGGCTCTGCTGAATGCTTGGGATGGAACCTCACTGGCTCTAAGACGCACAGGGCTATTTTTACAAGTTAAACTTGTTAACAATAGCAATAAGTCTCTCTCTAGGAGTAGGAATTTAAACATAAAGGTGGCAACCTCAGTTAGAAAACCAACTCAGAGGAAGGCTTTTGCCTCAGTATGATCCTAAGACTTTCCTTCCCAGGCCACAGAGGAGCTCCTGGACAGCTGCTGTTTGAAACTGGGGACAGCCTTTTTGCTTAGTTGGTTGGTTGGTTGGTTTAGATCTAATGCTTCGGTCTTGCTACATGAACCTGGGTCCTCTCTCCTTCTACAGGAAGATCAGAGTGAGGTGATGAAAAGTGACTCCTTGATTCACATGTATTTACATTCTCATTTCTGAAATAAAGTGTAACAATCAGTTACTTTATTGTAAGTAATAAGAGACTAACTTCTGCTCAGGAACACATTTGTGTAAACCCACCTTCCTCACCTGGTTGCTGTTGCCCAAGGAGGCAAATCTGTCCAAGAAACATAACAAGTGCCCCAGAACAATGATGAAAATATTTTAGCTCAGGAGAACAATTTTTCACTTGTGAGAGGCCGCAGCTATGGAAACTCAGCACCACAAAGGTTTGGGTTCTTACATGCCCACTGTGAATACAGAAATCTCTTTGTACCTATTAGTCTTCCTTCCTACACAAACATCCCACTGATAAAAATGGGTTTCTGCAAGTGCAAAGGAGAAAAAATTGTCACTTCTAAAGTAACATCACCTTCTCAGTGAGAGATCAGTACTCAGCCACCTTGAAGGTACGAGTTCATCAAAACTGGACATCATGGTAACCTAATTAATGCTCAGTAAGGAGGTAACACTTCCAGTTGCCCTGTCCTGTACAGAACAAATCACATTTTGGACAAGCCTTTTTTATGTTGCATATGCTGTCACTTGAAGTGTAAATTAAAAACAAAGGCTCCTTACAGACCAAGTCATTTGGGGGGGGTGCAGGACTTCATTCTGGAACATGCTTTTTGCTCACAATAATCCAATATTATTCTTATTATTAGTACCATAAACACTCACACATGAAAATCCAAGACCATAAAATATTTTTTCTCTGAATTTCTTATGTCTCTCTCTCTCTCTCTCTTTTTTTCACCTGAGAACAGCACCTACAGTTTCCTTTAAAAAGCAAAAGCAAAACCAAAAATATATGTCTAATCTCACCAGCTGCTGGTATATCAGGTTCTTCATGGGATTGTCTAAGATACAACACTGTCCTAACTTAAGACAGAGCAGGAAGCAAAAGAGAAGTGAAAGAAAAACAAGACAAGAAGAAGAGACCAACCAAAAGAAAGCAATTGGACTACTTCAGCGCTATAGTACAAATTTGGCACTTGCTCAAAGACTCAGTATGGTGTGCAACTGATGAAGAGAAGTCCTCTCTTGAAAGGAAATAATTGCTTGTTGGGGTTAACAGAAACAGACTCCCCACTTCCTTCCTTGCCAGCCATGCGCACGGGCACACACGCGCGCACACACACACACACACACACACACAAACACTTCTGACCCAGATTTGCCAGGGAGGAGGAGGAGGAGACAGAAGGGATGAAAGGAATTTTATCTTTTTTTCTTTCCTGTCAGGTGCATTACCAAAAAAAAACAAAAAAAAAATATTTCTCTTTAAACTGTAGCACAAAACAACAAAACACATTCACAAGCCACTTGTTGGCACTGTGTACCTGAGTGAGAATTTCTAGAACATTGTAGAACAAACAGCCATAAAGTTTATTTGAAAAAAAAATAATAATAATAAAAGGTCGACGGGTAAGACTTCAGTGCTTGGGTATAGCAGCTGAATTACTGGCATTATTTTACCCATAGCTTATATCATTCTGTTGTTGTTGTCGTTGTTGTCTTTGTTTCCTTTCTTCTGAGCCTTTTTTCTTCTGATGCAGGCTGATGTCTATTAGTCAGCTGATGTCCCAACTAGTTAAGACTAACAGTTAAAGTAACAGTCAGTGTATGAGAAAGTTAATGTGCTTGGCCACTGGCAAAGATAAACCAGGTGGAGCTTTATTTATTTATTTTTTCTCCTTGAAGTCCTGTAGGTCATGAGCTATTTGGACCCTGATCAGTTGGCTTGCCCTGCAATGTGATTTTCACTGTCACTGCCATAGTCCACATCAGGGTCATCCTCTTCCTCATCATATTCATCGTAGATTTCTCCATTGACATCTTCGGTCTGCATCTCTTCCTTGATATGAGGCTCCTCGCCTTTGATGCCGTAAGTGCTCTGGATGACAGGCATCCCAGGCTCCGGGCTGCTGGACACACTCGAGTGCTCGGAGGGCAGATGTGGAGAAGGCATTCCTGCCATGGCAATGGCTCCTGGGTAAACTACGCCTGCGGTGGCAATGGGAATCTGTGCTTGTTGCCTGTTGTGGAGAAAAAGCAGAAGGATGTTTGAATACTGGAAGGAGTAAAGGGAGGCAAGTACAACAGCACTTTGCAAGCCTATAGTGTATTCTCTTGGGCATGCAGAGATAGGTCCTGGATGGCACCAAGCAAGACAACCCTTACATCAATAGTCCAGACTCACCAGCTGATGCTTGTGAAACAAACATCAAGCCCAAACCAAGTACACTGATAAGAAAAGCCAGACTCTGTAAATATCTCTAGCTATACCTGAACTACACAGCTTCATCTCCTCTGCTTCTAATGCAAACCTCTTTACTGGGCAAACTGGGTGTCCCATGAGCTGCCAGCCAAAAAAAGTAAACACTCTTTCAATTGTGATCCAATTTAAAACCCATGTATTTTTAAAACCTTTTTTTTTTTTAAATAATCCAAGCTCCTGGCAGGACTAGACATAGAAGTAACACACTGCTGAAAGGAGAGACATGGCAAGGGCTTGGTAGTTCCCACAGGAATGGGGAGGTGCCATAGGAAAGCACCAGTGGATGAGGAGAAAGCAAGGCAGGTGTCTCCTAGGAGGCAATGTTTACTATACCTTCACTCAGAGACCTGGCCATTATTAGGGGGAGGAATAGTGGGCTTCCTGTGGCCAACATGGGTTTATAGTTTGATCACTAAGGGCCTCCCACTGGAAGGTGATAGTTTCCACAGTAAGTGGCACTTGTGAGAAGCAGAACTTTTGAAAGAAGGTGGATAAAATTGGGAAAAAGGAGACATAAAATGGAAGCATGCATTATTTAGAAATAAATAAAAAAGCAAGCAAGCAACATGAGCATTTGAGAAAATCCTCTACAGGATGCCTTTATACAGTGCCTAAGCCTTGGAAACCTGTCTGCAGTAATGAAAGAAGAATTATTCCAGGCCATAGAAATTCCCTTTGCATCAAGAACACTAGCTGTGTTATACCAGTGTTTGTTTCCCTGAGAAGCTTCAGGGTCCCAACAAGCCTAGAGGTTTAAAATTCATGCTCCTTTTGTTTCCTTGCTGCATGAAGTAATTCCATTGCAGTAATACTCTTCAGTACATGCTGCACATTGTAATGTCATCAGCGGTGTGTCCATCTGCACTGAAAAGCCTTGCCACAGGAGACACAGCAGAGTCTCTTCAGATGAACATTCTTAATTAAGAATGAAACCCTCCCCTGCTCCCCTGCCTGCCTGTGCCCTGGCTGTACAGTAAGCCTTGCACAGTACAGTGATCCTGAAAGCCTTTCCTCTGCCAAGCAGCTTTACATTTGTTTGGAAGTGCTTGCTGCATTTTCAGATACTTCCTGCCTGCCATTCGAGCGATGCCTCCCCTCCACACAGTCTTTATTTCCGTGCTTCTGAAACAAGTAGAAGTTGTCTCAGATGAAGATACAGCTCTTAAAACAGGGAGCTGATCTAATTTGCATTTTATTCTTAATTCAGTAGGAAGCCCTTTGTTTTCTGGAGTCAGCATTTCTGTAACAAGATTCAGCACACTTAAATTGCTTTTAATATTTAACAATAGAACACTTTGCACTTAAATGCTGCTTTCCAGAGTGCTTTTCAAATATTAAATAATTTAAGAATAGTATTTTTCCACGTCTATAGGATATCCACTCCAGAGGATCTCAAAGCAGACCTCAGATACTAATGTTTTAGGGCTCTCAGCAGTCCAGTGCTTGCCACACTACCGTAAAAGATGAGGACACTGAGACAGAGAAGCATTAAGTCCAAGAGTTGGAAAAAACATCCAGTCCTTCCCATTGTGATGCCTTCAGACAGGCTTTCAGCATGCCCCAACAGCTGACATAGCTCTTGTAAACCAAATCACTTATTTTGGTGCCCAGGCAGGAGCTAGACTCGTGTTTAGAAGTTCAGCCCTAAATGACCTGTACCAGGTGATGTAGCAGATGGGGAACTAAAACCAGGAATGCAACTGTAGTGCTGTGACTGCCAGCATCAAACACTGACACCACTGCAGTAATAAGCTGCTTTGTCAGTAACTTCTATAAAGACTTCACTGCAGGTTCTGTGCTCTAATGCCCCAGTGCAAATTATCTCCAGAAATGTCTTGATTTCAATGTCAGCCTTGTTTGGAAAGCTAAATAATATGCAGAATGTTACAAGGTTAATTTTTTTTCCCCCATGATGAAGCATGCATGTTAACCAGATAAGCAGTGTTTTGGGGACTCTGTTGCTACCTATTCTTTTTCCAGAAGGTCCCCCTCCTCTTTTTTAATCTCTTGATGCCAAATATTGGCTGACTTCCCTGTGTTTGTTTCAGTGCTTACCATTGGGATCACTGGACCTGCCAGCGCCACAGGGTTAAGCAGCTCAAATTTCTCTGCTGAGCAGCTTATTACAACAATGCACACTGTAGCTGTTTAAAAGACAGTCTGATGACACTTAACAGTTGCTGGACAAATATTCTCTCCTTTATTGCTACTACTAGCCATTAACTTGAAAGAGATGTGCAACTCAGTTAATACCAAAATGATTCCACATTCAGATGAAACAGAACACAAATTCTACTATTTCTGAGGGTCATTCTTGTTGCTGGTTTTGCTTTTTTTTAAGCAAAACTTGTAGCTTTCAAAATTCTGGAGTGAATACAAAAATACTGCAGAATACTAGACTACTTCCGATCCTTTTGATCTGCTGTATCCAAAGCTGAGGAGTCTTTTCAGAAGGAAAAACATGCTAGTTTTCTAGGCAGATTTTAAGTTAATCATATCAAGCTGATCTATTGGCTGTTTATCAGAATCAGTCTTCTTGAAATTAATGCTCAACGCAAAGCGTTTATCTTACTGTACTGGAAGACACTCCCTAGTATTACGAATGCCATCACAATGAACAATGCAGACAACTTCATGCCTGATAGCAATTAACTGAGCCAAATCCATTTCCAGCTCAAGTTGAGTATGTCTAGCAGTTCTTTTACAGACCACTTGCCACAGATCACACCGGCGGCACTACCATATATTCATTCAGATATAATCTCTGAGGTCTCATAATAAAGTAATACTTACAAGGCTTTATTAGAAGACTTATGTTTCACTGGAAAATCTTTTTTTTTTTTTTTCTGTTGCATGATCAGAGTGGAAATGAGACAGCTGGCCAAAGCTGTAAGATGAGTATATAGCAGAGCCAACAACAACACAAAAATCCCTAACTGCCTAACTTCCTCCTGGAACACATTGTTTTAAAGTATAAGCCTCATATTCTGTTAGCAATATATAACGTTCTTGCCAATAAATTAGAACATTTACCACACTGAATTAAGAATTCTCCCTGATTTTTTTAGGTTTTTGGGGTTTTTTTTCCTGAAATGAGAAGGAGTTTTTTAAAGGTCCCATACCCAACGTTAAAATACTGCCTCATCTCCTGGCGTCTGTTGCGCATGATAGCCTTGTACTCGCCAATGCGTAGTTTTTTGCCATCTACAAGGCAGGTACGTTTCGGCCTGGGCTTGTATTTGTAGTCTGGGTATTTCTCCAAGTGCTGTTTGCTGAGTCGGGCCTGCTCCTCGTAGTATGGCTGCTTCTCTAAGTTTGTCATAGCTTTCCAGCGAGATCCTGTCACAAGAAAAGAAAAAAAAAAAAGAAAGAGAAATGAGATTCTACTCATCCATAAACACTGGAAGACACAGAAACAAGTAGGTCACCCAGAACTAGATACCTACGGTCATATCGCTTTGGGCTGGGAATCTGTCAGAGCTTCTAGACAGGGGTCAGGTCTTGTTTGTATGTAACTGGTTAACCTCTTGGGTATGGCCAGGAGACAAGAGAGGGATGACAGTGGAAGCTTTGCTCAATATATTGTTACTGAAACTTATCTATATTATGATGACTTTCAGGTGAGAAGTAAAGCCATCATCCTAATAATGAGCAATCCCTGACACTTTGTTTCAGAAAACAAGGCAGTCTATTTTAGCGGAATGGCCAAAGACCCCTTAAATACACAGAGTCTCCTCTGCCACATCCTCCCCACTTTCCTTTGGCCATGGGCCTGTTTTCATCTCCTGTTCTAAAAGAGGCACTACTTCCATGTGCTGCAATCTGGTCCCTGTGTTCCACCATGGCCAGACCAAGGCATAAACTCTGGACACATATGTGTCTACCGCTTAGTCTTCCTTGACAAATTCCACATCTTTCTAGTTTTCAGGTTTGTAAGAAGCAGAACATGAACTCATCGCTAATGCCATGCTCCTGGGTACAGGAGACTGCAAAGCCCCTGAGGCAATGCCTCTAAAAGCTATAAACTATCCCATATGTCTCAATGGGGTTTTAATTCCAAGACGAAGTCAGGGTGAACACTGTCAGGTCCAACTTCAAGAATTTAGTATGTGTCATGAAAGGAAGAACTGTGGGATACTAGCACACCTCTCCATGGAGGCACACTACGGCTTCATTGCTGGCAGTGTTTGTTTCTGACACTCTGCCTATGCTAGTGTGGATATTTGAGCTAGGGAAATAATGAAGACTTTAAAATTGTTTTCAAATACCTCCTGAAATTTATAAACTAATATTTCTTAGAGGACATAATATCAGAGCAGAAAATAAAATTTCTTCAATCAGTTATCCCATTTTATTTTTCTATGGACTATAGAAGTGCTTCAGGGTAAGATACATTTCAAGCAACAGGAATGGTCTAAGCTGTGAAACATGTGGCCTAGAAGGAAAATTTTATTGGAAAACAGTCAATTTTCCCATTGGAAAAAAAGTTTGAATAGTTTCTCAATGTAATGGGTTGATAATGTCATATGTCATAGTTGACTTCCTCTTGTTCTTCATTTTTTATGGTTACTCATACTGTACTTAGTTCAAGCTATTACTCAGGCTAGTCTTAGGTCACTGTGCCCTGAAGATTTGCAACACAGAAAGCACAGTTACCCCTTCCCAGGAAAGAAAGCAGTTTGGTTCTCTAGAAAAGCCCCTTCTGATTATTGACATCATTTTCCCCATTTCTCTTTGAATCTTTTATTCCAAGCTGCAGTTTGGGCTTCTGGAGTGAAGGGGTAACAGGCTGGTACAGCCTGACCTCACACCTAGAGATAACTGATCTTTGTTCTGAAGAAGAGCAATGGACATCCCTTTTTTAGCAAACATTAGTTTGGAGTCAAACCCATCATTGTTCATGATGTTTACAGCATGTAAGGTGAAGAGATCCTCTTGCTACTTCTGGAATGGGAAACAGTTTAATTACATAGCTATTAGCTTAGGCACAGCACCATAGTAGTGTCACTAGATCATTTCTAGGATTTGAACTAAAACTCATACAGAGGTAGTGTCTGTGCATGGGTATCTGTGGCAGGGTTCTGTGTTACCCATGACAGCTAACCTCTGTGGCCAGAATTCTGGTCAGCAGCTTTGTCTCCTGTAAAGAAATTATTCTAAGCTTTTCCTGGCAAAGAGAGTGGCTAGAAAAAGTGACACCAACTTTCCACATGTAGTACCTCCTAGATTTTGGGCTAAATGACACAGTGACAAACATCTGGAGACTGCCAAAACACTTAACACCTACTAATGCTGCATAAGATGGAAATGCATATAGAGCCTGTGTTGAGTGATGTTACGAGTTCAGGGTAAAGCATATGAGCTCTACTGGAAGATGCCCAGATGCAGATTTTAAATTCTGCCTTGTAGACACTGGCACAGCGGTGTTATAGGATATGAAGAAAATCGTAAAAGTTAGCCTAAGTCTAGAGTACTCTAATCACAGACCTGCTGTAGACTCAGTGGCTTAGAAATATAGCCCCAGTCCCATCTCCTGCTGATGAATCAGTTTTTATTTACGAATAATAAGGCTGAAAACCTCAGTCTAAACAAGTCTTGACATTTGCTCTACATGCTGTGAGGGGACCTGCAATGTAGGAACTCAGATATATTTTGAGACAGATAGACAGAAATTAAAATCAGTTGTTGCAAAATGGCCACAAAAATGTCCTGTCCCAGCACAACTCCTCTTTCACTGTGCTAGCTCACTTGCTGAAATCTCACAGTCAGATCTGGGCAGGCAGATTCCCACCCTCTCTCATGTGAAAAGATCTGTAAATAGTGAATTTAGGCAAACACAGAAGTCTTTGCAGGATCAGGGCCATAAAAACTGAAATTTGATGCATAATATTTGTACATAGAGCTAAACATACAATATTTATACATAAATGTCATTTGTTATGTTTTTCCTTCCTAAGTGGAAACTCAATACAACAAAAATCCTGGCAATCTCACTTCTCTTCATAGCAAATTTTTAATAGCTACCTTCTGCAGTGATATCTCCTCTTAAGTATTTTTACAAAACATACTAAACATAATTTACTAGTATGTTCTGAAGTATCTTACTGTTGCCAAAATAAATTTTGAAAAGGGGCACATTTCTGATGACAAACCCTTGCTTTTTACATTTTATCAATTTCATTTATCTTCTTGGTAATATACAAAATCCAACCAGCTCTCTGATTGGTCTTAATCTGTAATGCTGAAAATTGGCAGAATACATAAGTCTCATCTTTTAGATCTTCCCCCACAGGCAAGCTAAGCTGTGAATGAGTACTCTCAATCATCATACTGAAACTAGTTAAAAATACCTTCATTTGGAGAAAATGTATTTGTCATGGCTTTATCTGCCATTGTTTTATCTGTCTACAAACACACACAGGCAGGCACAGGTATCTATGCACAGTGCCCAAACAAGGCGTGACTGAAGAATCTTGAAAAATCTTTCTTTTTAGGGGAAGCTTCACACTCTCAGGTGAGCTTTCTGCTCACCATCTGCGTCAGAAAGCTTTGAGTGGGTCAAGTGTGCAAGGCTTTTCTCCTTGACTATGAAAACAAGAATTTGTTCTCCTCCCTGGATGCATACATAATAGCAAGCAGGATTCTCACACAAGCTCCCTGATCTGGTGGCTGAAGTATTTAGAAAATAAATGAGAAAATTCTATGACTTTTGCAGCACCAAATGTAGCTCTCTCGCCTAAAGCGAGCTAAGGCAGCTAGAGCTGTGCCTACACCATGACTGTGAACACAGCTGTGGAAACCAGCTATTTGAGTCCAGGGCAGAAAAGAGATGCCCCCATGTGTGCCCCAACACTTGTGCTTGGGCACACAAACAAGTGTGCGCTAGGTGGGGTTAGTAGCTGTGCGCATCACTGGTTTTAAGCCAAGTTTCTCTGACAAGAATTTTCAGATGTTTGTAATGTTGCCTAACCCTTAGTCCATCAGACTGACATTTTTCAAACTGAGTATCTGAGTATTTTGTATTTCAAAAATTCCTTCGCAGTTGTATAATGTATAGATATGCGTCTGTCTGTGTTTGCATGCTTACACATCCAAGAAAGTTTCCAAAGGTTGTATCTAACTTCATCTTTTCCTGTTCTCTTAATAATTTCTCAGTGAAATTAATTAAAACATTTACAAAAAAATCTAAACAATGCATTATTAAATTGCTAGGGTCCAGCAGACCCATTTTAGCACTTTTTTGACATTTACTAAAAAAAACCCCCAAACATTATCTGCAAGTTTAAGTTGCAACGAACAGATGGATGACAAACGTATGCACAGATGAATTTAGTGACAAATCCATGTATCTAATTTTTATGCTCAAAACATAATACCACAGTGTCAAACATAATCCCTAGAGAATTCTAGTGCTAGGAAGGGCTCCTCCTCTCATCTTACTATAAAAACGACCCTCAATCAGTGACAACACCATCGAGGCTACTCCACTCCCCGTGACAATGAGCAAACTGACCTCAATAAAAGGTAAGGAAAAATTGTGGCTTTCTAATAAGGAGACCTTAATACCTGGCTGAACTGTAAGCTTCTAGCTCCTCACCCTACGCCAGTTAACAGAGAGCTCCCTGCTGACTTCAAAGGACTGGCTTTTTGCAACTGAGGGAAGACCTTTGTAATGTTTCTGTCAAGAAAGAAGATGTCAGGACATCCGTCTCCATTGCATAGGTGGTATAAAAAAATTAAATGTGATGCTGGAAAGAAACAGAAATACCATCTCTTACTGTCTCAGACCTTGCTTTCCCCTGTATCTGGCAGCAAAAACAGAAAGAGTTTGGAGTCAGCTATACTGTCTGTCACCTCAACAGGATCTGTAATGAATTTGCACATTTTACTCCAACTACTGTATATCTAATCAGAAAAAGATGTCCCCATATCTCCCTGATCTAGCGCCAAATAGTAAAAGGTGATTCCTTATGTTAACAATTTCAGCAGAATGGCTTATTAAAACCAGATTTTAGGGTATTATAAAATGCTTAGAAGCCCTTTAAAATGTCAACCAGGATCCCCAGAGACTGCGTAAAATGTCAGCCCAGCTCAAGCGCCCGTTTTAAGCAGAATGAATTAGCAGCATGCTGTCGGAGGTTGTTATCCAAAACAATCAGTTAAGAGGTAAAACATCAAACTCTCTTTGTACTTTCTATATGAAAAGGGCCATTCAGAATGATCTTGTAGATTTCTGAAGCTGATTATTTAAAAACAGGTTTAACCAGGTCTACTCTCAATTTAGAAACAGACCAAAACTATTACTGCCCTGTCCTCAGTCTAATCACATCATACACCTCTGACCAGTATAATCCCTTTTAACCAGTATAAGGTTATTTTACCATCAACATAACCAATTTAGCCTTTTAACCCTGTCCCCATAACTAATCTAATCATCTCATACCACGCTTTTAATCATGGGTTAATATCATCACATCTGCCATCCACAGGCAATACTTTCTGCCTCTCCTACCAATTTATCTCATTTCCACTTGCCCCCTGCCAACTTTTCATAATACCACTCTAATCAAGCTACACTCCAAACCTCTGACCAGCTAAGCATATTTACCAGCCCTGCAGCTGGGAATGCTGCCATTACAACTCTGCTACATCTCTCAAGTTGTCTGCAATGACACTTGCAGCCCAGGTAAACATGCTCCCTTCGTAAGCTTCTACCCAATGGCCTGAGGGACTCTAAGGGCCTATAAAAAAGCAGCTTTTATCAGTAAAAATGCAACATCTCTTATTTGGTCACAGGTGTTTTTTGTTGCTTTTTTGTAATTCTTTGGCTTCAGTGATCCTCACTATTCACCTTCTGTATCATTCAATATGTTACAGAGGATTAACATAGGACACAATGTGGTCCTGGGAAATTAAGCAAGTAGTGAAGAGCTGGAAAACTATGGCATGAAATCCAGATGATGATGTTCACCACAAATATTGCTTGGGATGTGAAAAGTAGAGGATATGGAAATGAGTTCTGATGTTTCTTTTTTTTTATTTCAGTATTCTTTTCAGAATATTTAGAATAAAAGCAGCTTATGACAGAGATCATGAACTAAAGGGAAATTTAATACAACAGGAAGGTGATAAAAATCCTTTAAAACTGTCAGTGCATAAAATAAAAGTATGTATTTTAGGCTCTTTTTGCTATGGCCATTGATTTGAACAGGGAGTGCTGTGGCACAAATCAAATTACTTTGGTGTGCTACCCCACAGAATCTAGTTAGATGAAAAATGTGGGCAAATAAACAATAGCAGTTTTGTGCTTGTTCAACAGCATAATGGAATGAATTGGTTTTGTCTGCTCACTTCATGTTTTTGCACCAAAACCACTACCACAATCTCAGTAATTACAGAGACACAAGAACATTTCAGGTCATGGTTAATGTATACCACTGGCCAGCACAGTAGAAGCTCTTAACACTATTGTCCTTGGTACAATCATGAAGTAGCAAACTAGGTGTTCTAGAAACAGTAATTGTGTTGTGTCAGATGCTCAGCTCTATTCAATCCAAAGATTTCTTAAGTTTTGCTACTGAAAGAACAGTGCTCTTTCATTCTTACCTAGTATCTTGCTGATATTGGAGTTGTGCATGTCAGGGAAGGCCTGAAGGATCTTCCTCCGTTCATCTTTAGCCCACACCATGAATGCATTCATTGGGCGCTTGATATGGGGCTCATTGCTACCACGGCCTCTGGATTCCCGATAAATTCTAGACTCTGAAACTCCTGCACTTCCTAAAAAGAAAGAGACAAACATTCTCAGCTTCTGTGTCATTATGCAGTTTTCCTCTGTCATCAGTAACCTATGTGAGGTGCTGCACATTCAGTGAGCCAGTGTTTACAGTAGGTTAATGGAGCTTCTTCTTTTACTTGAAGGAAATACCACATACTGTATATTGCTTAGTTTTCAGTCATTCTATTGATTCAGTATAGTACAGACTTGAGGAGAAGTTTCAATTGTTTTTTTTCAAAACAAAGCATCAAATGGCTTTTCTAAACCATCTTTTACTACTTAAGAACATAAGCCCAATACATATCAATTGAGATTTTCTTTCTACTGTCATTTTTTCCTGCTTAAGGAATGCTGGTCATATTATGTTATCTATGTTCTACCTTTTTTTTAATGGGAAGGGATGATACATGGCAACATCAGGCACCACTTCTGAAAGGAATTCTCTAACTAGCAAGTAAACATTTACACATCTGCCTGTCTTTGTTCTTACCTCTCCATAACAACATAAGCAATAGCAGAGAAAGCAAAGAACATTATGCTTGCTTCATCAAACCAAGAAAGTTCCTACAGATTCTGAGCGTGCAACAGCTATGGATGATCAGGTTTATAACTAATGAATCACTGTGTGATCTCATTTACCTCACATTTATTTGCCCCCTTTATGCCCTTTTACCATCAGAGATACATTCTTGGTGCGGTGTACAGGAGAAAAGGCTAAAAATCACCTCCAGACTTAAAACACCATAGGATGAATCATCTTTTCTGGTCTTGTTTCATAGCTACTCTAACTCCTCACAGGCCTCCAATGCACCTGGATTTTCCTCTGGATCCTGTTGAGATGTACACACAAATCTGGAAATAAGGATAAGCCATTTGTACTGACCATCAGAATCTCCGCTCATGTTGAAATCCATCATTGCATGGCTGAATTTCCCGTCTTCGCTCTGTTTTACTGCCAGCTGCTGAGTCAGGGTCTCCAGTGTTGTCTTGTCCTATATGGGCAAAATGATGGGATTTGGATCAGGAAAATAATTAAGATTGTAACTGCAAAGTTCATAGGTAATTTAGCAGACTGATAGGGAAGCTGGATAACAATTCATTCACAACAGTTTCCTTTGCCAGGTATTTAAGAATACATAATATTATTTTTTCTGGAAGAGATACGGCTGGAGACTCTTCCAAGTCCTTTTTAAAACATGCTTATTAGGTAGTGATGATCAAACTTCATACTGTTGAAATTATTGGTTTTCTTAGGCATGATAAAACTGGCTGCATATCTGAAGAATACTTCAACTCTCCCTGTCCCTGGGACTGCAAAGCTGGACTGGAAATTGAGATGATACACGCTCTTTTGCAATGTATTTATTGGTTTACTCTGTTAACAGCTTGCAATCAAAGTGCAGAGACATGGATGACTTGGTCCTTTCTCTTTTTTTAAAAGGCAATATTTTAGGAAGCCCACCGGGGAAACAACCCCCACTACTCTGTAGTTCAAACTTATTCAGCCCTTGGGAAAGGGTCAGTCTGAATTAAGCATGATCCTTGGGCAACAGTTTGTGTTCTTGTCCAGGCTATTTTGCCCAATGCTACTAACACCCCGTCCGTCATTCATCTAGTCAGAACTATCTGTGAACCCTGGATTGCAACAGGCTAGTGCATGCTGCCAATTAATCTGTCAGGCTGCAGCGGTGTCTAAAGACATTGCCAGAACAACATGCCAGGGCCATTAATTCCAATGTTCTCTTCAAAACACCTAGATTCCCCCTGAACTGCCTGACTTTACAAATACAAAGGTGTTCCATTTTCCAACTGTTTTTGTTTTCCCAATGACTTTTATTCATAAACATTCTTATCTTCCTGACAATCATATATTTAAAAATAAATCTTTCAGGAAAGCAAGACTAACATTTCAAAATGTTAGGCACTGTGCCTTTTGCAAAGCTAAGAAAATGACATGATATGGCATGATAATAAAGTGGCTCCAGCTGAAAAAAATTCTTTTGAGCTTCTTCCTGAAAGAAAGATTACTGTTTTGCTGCTCTATTCCACATCTGATGACTGTAAAAGATCAACAAACTAAAAAAAATAAATTCAAATTTCACGTGGCAAACGGAGACTTTACAACTATTCTATGTAGCCTAATAATGTCACCGGGTTGTAGTACAGAAGAAAACAGAAAAGAGAACAATGTGAATACAGAAATGCTTCTTGCAATGTGATGTCCCTGCATCTGCAATTCAAAGAACAGTTCAAATTCTTGTAAGTCATTTCACAAAGATTTTCTTGAGTGAGTTAGAAACAAGGCTAATCTGCTCAACTCTGTATGCTTGCACAGTTTAAGGAACATTAGATTAACTTTCTTACTCCTCACATACATTTTCATTGTGGATCCCTTTCACTCTCCTGGTGCTCTGTCTATAACCAGATATATCACCACCAAAATTGTTCAAGATGACTTAGCCTCTTGGTTTTTGGAGGAAAAGCTCATGCAGCAGGGTCAGCCTATCACAAGTAAAAGGGTTTCTGTAACACTACCAGTCACAGCAGATCCAGAAAGCTTGGAGAAGCTTTGAGTAAGCACCTGAATTAGTCAGGCATTTAGCTTCACCAAACTCTTTGATCTACTGGTTTTAACTCAGCTCTCATTTCCAAAGCAGCCTGTCAGCACACAGAACGTCAGGAATAAGTTGACTTCATCTTTCTCCCAAATGGAGCTCAGATACATAATGGAAGACAACAGTTTTTCCTTTAAAAAAAAAAATCTTATTTGGTGTCAATTTCATAATGATAAGAGTTCAAAAATTTTTGTCAGAAATGCTACCACCAACCTAAAATGTAAAAACATCTCCTCTTGTTGGGTATATTATGGGGGAGGGGAGTTACTCTGTTGCAGACTTTTCTTGAATCATGTATAAACCTCTTAGAGAAACAGAGCTGAGAGCACAAAGGGCACAGGCTTAACAGCTTTTTCTTTATGCAGTAAACGCAGCTGTTGAAGTCAGAGGCAGTTACATTCAGAACCACACTCTGCCGACATGATCTGATTGAGTCTTAAGGTCAGCAACTACTCCAGCATGCTGTCTGCAGGGCCCACACGGGGTATGACTTGTTTATCAGAATTTGACTTAACAAGCCTACAGATGCTCTACTGCTATCCATCTTGGGCAGTTTTGCATTTGAGGTGCAGCCACTTTAGATGAAATGAGAGAGTGCAGGCATGATGGAAGAGGAGTTGAGAAGAAATGCCAGGTGAGCACTGAGCTCCTGGTCTGCGCTGCTCTGCCCCAGCGTTTGGAGGTGGCTGTCTGGCCAGCCCAATGGCGGTGAGCTGGGAGACTAGCCTTTCAACACAGTGACAACTTACTCCCTGCTACTTAAACACAGGGAAAAGCAAGGCAATTGAATCAGCAACAATAAGATGGCAGTTAAAAAGAACTTCTGCATAATGTTGCTCTTGAAACGGAGGACGTCGAAGCAGCCAGCTGTACTTCTCTGTGTTAATGTCTAGAAATGTTTAAGTTTAAAAGACTAAGTCTAAGGCCTGCTCTTTCCTAAGCCTCTGCAATAGCATTAGGAGAGCAGAAAGAGATCAGCACATGCTGGCAGGATGCAAAAGCCTGACTACACCTAAGTAGCATTCTGACTTCCTGTCCTACGCTCTTCCCACAATGCAGCAGAAGAAACTGTAAGGAATGCTTCTGCTCTTCCAGGAGAGGAAACATGGGGATCTCTTGCTACAGATGAAGTGATTCTTTTTCTTCTCAATTTCTGAATTTTTAAACAGGCCCCAGAAGGTTGCAAGACATCTTATGAACATATTTTTCCTCTAGCTGGGAGAAAGTATCCTAATGGTCGTGTCTGTTGGACTGTAGGAGAGACTCTCCATAGGGGCAGTGAGAGCTCTGTTGTCTGCATCATTTAAGATTGTAATGGACAAACCAGAGAAGATAATACTGTAGAGAGCAATCAATCCCACAATAGCCCAATTGTTCAACGTATAACCAAAGAGGTTTCATCAATAGCCACAACGTCAAGTTCCTAGTTTACTAACCAGTCAGTAATGTCCTGGAGAAGACTAATTAGTACCACAGCTCCTAGCAATGTTCTAATTACATTTAAAAGAACAATGAAAAACACATACACACATGGAATGTGTCATGTAGAAAAAAATATATAAAAAATGACTAAGCACCACAAGTCAGACTCAGTTTTGTGGTCAGCTGCAAAAGTTACTTGGCTCTCTGTCATGGATAGCTGTCATAGTTAACAAAACACTGATCTAAAAATGACAAGAACTTGGTTGCAGTCTCTTTCATAGAAGAAACATAAAACAAGAAGAGTCAAAACATATGTAGAATGGCCTGATAATGTTTGCCAGAACTCCTCCCACTACTATACAAACACAAAGCAAAACCTTGGAAGATTTGAGAAATACAGACATTCTGATCTATTTGCTGACTCCCCGCTGAACCTCACTGCTCCTGTTTTGTGTTGGATTATGGTACCAACAGTCAGGGTGCACCTGAGACCACGCACGTGCCTTCACTCCTGAGGGACTCCACACTTCTTCCAGTATTCACCGTGAATGTTGGGCATATGGCAACGGATCCCTCCTCCCCCTCTCTGAGACATCCTTTTGGCTGGGGTATTTGGCAAACACTGACAGTACTCTGAACTCCGCTAGAATTGTATTTTGGCAAGAGCTGTTTTTCCGATTGCATAATTCAAGGTTAGCAGTTTTACTGAAGCAGTCCACTCCACTCTTCTACTCCCCTAACCCTACCCCCACTTCCCCTGATATCAATATTTTTCTTCTCAGTTTGATGCCAGCAGAGATACAGCCAGTGTAGAATACTAGAGGAGGAGTGTTCAGGCACATTTCATCGCATTCCTGTTTTTCTTATTCCAAGTGAACTGAAAAACTAGGTAGAGGAGGTGGAGAGAGCCAAACATGGTTACCCATGGACTGCAAGGAGAAACATGCTCATCAGTTCTTGCACCTAAGAATTACAGATAGACTGATGGACGAATTGTCTGCTACCTTTGTTCCCTTCAGCGTCAATATGTAAAAAGAAACAGAGGCTAGTCTGTTATTATCCTTTTTAGTGTCCCATTTCCTCCCTCCCCTTCCAAGTTCAGTTTGTCCAGCTATTTGTCATCCTGCTGTGTGGGAAAAATTTCCACATTTAACTCTAAAGGTGTATTTTTGATAAACTAGTTTTTAATCTTAGATTGTTGAGCAGGGCCTGTGACAGCATCTAATTTGGTTTGTAGTGCTGAGGCAGAGGTCTTCTCTCAGGAAGCCCCAGTCACTGTCAACTATTCTGACACATACTTTGGTCAATATGCACCACATCTTGAAGTACTAGTCAGATTAGCTGCTAGACTATGATCCCACAATGAAAATTCACTTCTGCTTAAGACAGAAAAACATCTTTAATTATTAGATGCATTGATGGTGCTATGTGTTACCTATTCAATGTTTTGCTATCTTCCTGAGCTCTCCAAAAAGGTGAAGCCTTATCCTACAACCAACATGAGTGAAGCCTTTTGGAAAAGTAATCCTTCTGTGCTATTCCTCTGCCTCTTGCAAGAATAAACATCACAATGGCTTGTGTTACACAATCTTCATCCACAGTCTTCCAAAATGTGGAAAACATAAGGTAGGTAAGCATTACGGATGACAGAGAGCTGGAAGAACTTAGAGGAAGCACTGGCAGTAGTGAGAAGTGTGCCCAGAGGTTTGCACATGACGAATTATTTGTAATTCAGGCTCATCTCCCAGTTCAAACCATATTACAGTCCATAACCTGTTATAGCTATAACTGCAGTAAGAGATTTTCCATCTCTTTTCAGAGGGATCTTCCATTTAGATTTAGGTTTTTCTGTGTAAGAGATCACATTGTCCAAGCATTTGGCACTCATCAGTGAACTTAGCCACAAAATTTCACAGACAAAAGTAGTAGCATTAACTCTCTTTACCAGATGGGAAACTGAGTCACGTATTATGTGACTTGCCAAAGGTTCTTTAGTAAGACTGCTAGTTTTAGGAACTGAAACCACTGCTCCTGAATCTTAACTAAAAATGATAACCTCAAGCTTGTAATTGCTTTGTGAGAGAGGAATTGTGACTTTTGCTGATGGCACATGCTAAAAGGGAAAGCAAAGACAAAGAAGAGCAGTTACAGCTCTGCTATTACAATGGACCTTGCTTAAGTAACGCTTTCGGGGCTGTAAAACTCATAAAAAGCACATGCATTAAATGATAAAATAGAGTGAGACTTTCAAATGTTGACTCAGTAATTACTAAACCCCTTCTGGCTGCACAATTTTACAGTCTTCTACTGTATTAATGAAAAGGGAAGAAACAACAAAGAAGGGGTTTAGCCTTCCAATTATATAAACTTTGTGGACCACCAAAGAAGATGAAAGATTATTTAGAATGTCACAGCAATTTATCATTTGGCAGATTTTGTTGCTGTTGTTGCATCAAAGTATGAAGAAACAATGCATTCACCACCCCCTCAGCTCTTTCAGTCTTGCTTATCTGAGATCTCTCTTTTTCATGGAATAATCCACCCACAGAACCTAAAAGCAGAATTAGAAGCCAGAAAATAATAGTCCTTATTTTGGGTCTTCCTGATCTTATGGTACTTCTTGCAGAATTATTAGATTCAGTCTTAATTAGAGCTACACCACTTGGTAAAGGAGACATCTTTTGGTTTTATATTCAAGACCAGATTGGTTCAGTACTGCCTAGAAATTAGGGTATCTGATCTGTAATCTATACAAATTGCTATATGGACCCAGTAGAGAGGTGCCCTATGAGATGGGGAAAAAAACAGATGGATCAAGCAGGCTCAGACATTTAGCTACTCTCTTCTCAGGAGCAGACACCCAAGTCACAGGGGGAATTTGCTGAAATTTGTATTGTCATTTTTGTTGCGGACATAGGTCTTTGGTTGCTAAGGGCTCTCAAGTCAGTACCATTAAAATCACTGAAGGCAAGACAGAGTCCACTGAAATAAAAAGAGGAAAATCCTCAGTCATTGGCAGGGGTCAGGTCACTAAGATTTTTTTTTCCTTGAGAAAAAATGACTTCCTCAGTAAAATATACTATATGCCCTGGAAACAAACCGATGCAAAGTAGCAATTCTAGAGGAAGTGAGGACATTGAGGTCCTCATTTTCCTTGCTTATGAGCTCTGAGATAGTGCAAGTGAGGATTTTTAAAGGAAAATGCAAGCAGGACTGGTCCAGCCCGTTACTTCACAGAAGAAATAAAAAGGAAAGCAAAAGCAAGTCAGAATGATGAAACACTGCTTCCCTTCCTAGAAAAGTTTTTACAGTGTGGGCACAGGCATCGACCTCAACCAGATCCAGCTGTAATCTGCTGACTGCAAATGGGTTAAGAGTTACATGGCCCAGTTGCTCATCTAGACTGCTTTCTGCACTGACATGGTCTGCAACTTTGTGTGAATCGTTCAGTCACTGCACCTTAGCTTCCCCAACTAAGCAGGATGGAGATAGTGACATCTTCCCAGCACTGTGAAGAGTTCTGAGATCTCTGGATGAAATCTGCCATGTAAATTTTAATGAAGAATTTCACAGCGAGTCAGAAAGATCTGCTCCAGTTGAGGAGGATTGGAAAGTGAGGAAAGGAAAGGTTAATTGGGGAAAAGAGGTGGCACACCAAAACTGAAACAAGATGAAAATCACAACCCACACAGGATATCCTGGGAAAGAGAGCCTACATGCATGTAAAGAGAAAGCAAGAACACAGTTTCTGCTTTCCTGGCAATTATTTATCAAACAATGAGTGTCTCAACTGCACAGCAGCATTACAGATGTATCGCCTGCTCTTTTCTGGTTTTCCCTAGAAGGTATTAAAATGATGAAAGTTGCTGCACCTTTGCTTACATTTTTTCCAACCATAATAAAGAAGTTGACATGCTATCTGTATCCTAAGAAAGAAACCACCACATTTTCCCACTCCTGCAGTAAGGCTTAGCTTGTCTGCTCTCCAGCATCGGTTCAATTAAAGGTAAAGTTCAGCACTTTCAAAACGTTTTGGAGGCTAAGTGAACATCTGTATACTAAGATGGGCAGAGCAGAACAGGCCAATCCCTCAGGAAACGAAGTGTACACAATTCACAAAAGAATCAGGCTCAGCCTCCATTATACTGAAGAGAGGTATTGCACTGATGCTGGTGCCCATGAATGCACTGAAAGCTCTAGCTACAGGAGACACATGATTATGTAAAAACAATAATAATAAAAACTCAGGAAGCAATTACCTCTTGTGGCTGTAGGGCACAGCTTAGAACTTAAACCCAAAGACTAAAAAGCTCAAGAGACATAACAAGAACTCCAAACCAACTGTATGGTGTTTGCTTTGTTTTTTTTCAGGCGGAAGTTGATCCACCTTTATTGGGCTTAATAAAATTTCCACTAAGATATAAACAGCTGCAGTCCTCCCTGATCCACAGTAGCTTGTGAATGTTTCCAATCTCTGCCTTTTGGAATGAACAAAGACTTAAATTCCCATTCAGACTTCAGCAGCTGCAAGGACCCAAGGTTCTTCCCTTACCTCTTTGCCTGCTATTCTCCATAACTTCAACAGAAGTTTCATGCACGTAGCTGTAAGGAGAACTTGCCCCTCCCTCTCTATGTTTCAATTTTTATTAGCTAACCTTGCCCAAGCATCCCTGCCATAATGATGCACTAAAGACACAAACAAATATACACACTTTAAAAGAGAAAAAAAGAAAAAAGAAAAATGTATCTGGGCATTTAATAGATGATGGTCAACTGAGAAAAAAAAAGGCATATTAAAATAGAGAGGTAAAATCCTTGGGGGAATCAAAAAAATCCTTATTGCAGAAGAGGAGCCCTCACATGCATAGGCACTTGCTAACTGAGAGTAGTGGCATTGTGACAAAAGTAGCAAAATCAAAGGCAGGCTTTACTCAAAGAAAAGGGGGAGGGGAAGTCTTCCACTGGCCATCTGTGAAAACAAGGCATGTGGCCATTAAATGCAGAGGCTGTAAATATAAATATACACAAGCTCCAAAAATCAAATGGCAAAAAAAAATGATGGGGAGTTGTGGCATTAACACGACGGGGGGGCGGGGAAGGGCGGTGGTGAAGGTAAAAGGAATAAACTTTCAGCTGAAGCAAATCAAAATGTTTAATGCTCAGATACCAGTGCTGGGCAAAAACAGTTTTGATCTTTGCAGTATGCAAACTTGACATGTGTTTTTAATTAAATTTAAGAAAAGTTTCAGGAGAAATGACAATGGATACAGTAGCCCTGTTGAATAGAGGACTCCTTGAACATGGAAGATCCTTTTGAGCCTGCTGTTTGTGCTTGCTGAAAGGCTGACATACAGGGTGATGGATGGGTGATGACATAATACCTGCTCTCCTTCTTGTCATGCTTTCTGAAAACTGTCTGCTCTGTGTTGATAGCATTAACAAGGAGCACCGCAACTTGCATACAAGAATTTCTGCTGGCAAAGAACCTCAGTGAGACAAAATTAGGAAGGAGCTAGGGAAAAGGGTAATAAGAAGGGGATACACAGTTGTTAGATAATATGCTAACTTTTGTGTTGTGGGACTGTAATAGTTCATTGTCTGCAAGATACTCCCTGTTCCCCACATTGTATAATAATTATTCCAAGTGGATCCCTGCTCACACTGCAGGAAGACAACAAAAATATTATGCTGATCATGTTTCCTAGTGTTTCAGAGGCCAGTAAGGAATAGAGTGGGTTACAAATTACAGGAGATATATATTAGTGGTCTGCTGAACTTGGAGGGATAAGTGTGTGTGTATGTAATGTCTGTGGTTAATATAGCCTCTGTTAGTCACTGGGAATGCTGAAGTATTTGTCCAGTAAAATACTATGGAGATTATGAAAATGGGCAGGTTTCAACTCCTAGAAAGTGATTTGGTTTATGATGTTAATAATGCACCTCTGGACTTATTTGCAGTCAGTTTTTCCTGTTCGGTAAGTCTGGCTTGTGCCACATCTCATTCTGCACAGTTTCAATCACGACAACTTATTCAGTCTAGTCTGACCCATGGACTGCCAGTGTCTGTACCAAGTACAGGGTCAGAGTTTATTTTACCAACCCTTCTCTCTTCTTCTCCTCCCTGACCTTCTTCTCTCCTCCAGTTTTTCTGTGTTTTTTCTTTTTGTTTTTTGGGTTTTTTTTACTTTCTGGTTCAAATTTAACCATCAGGGGAAGAAAAAAGAATGCTATTGAAGAAAAATTCTCTACTACAAGAGAAATTTAAATCCCACGTGTTAAACCAGCTCCTCCTTATGCCTTTAGTAAAGTGAACTCCAGCGTTTTATTTCTCAAAGACAGTAGGATCTGCAGGTATGAGATTCTTAATATCCCCCTCCTCCCCGAGGGGAGAGCAGGGACAGAATTCATTTCAGCTCAGCAGATCACAACAGTTTCTTAAGAGTTAACTTTGCTATCCCAATCCATCAGGCAGCCAGCGAGGCATCAGGAAGGGATGATGGATGTAAAATTATTACAGGGCTGCCACCCGAAATACTTACTGCCATTTGTAACTAACGCTGGAACTGACACACTTTTTTCATTATTAAACATCCACATTAAGTCAACATTGGTCACTGTCATTTCATGTTCAATGCTCTCTTAAGGGGAAGAAGGGGAGGTGGAGGTGGGAGTGAGGAGGAGGGTGGGAGGGAATAGGAGGAAAGACATCTTGAACCTGGTGTTCCATAAGCATAAGTAATAAAGAGGCTCCTGCCTACAATGCTGGAATAAATATTGTTACAAATAGCTCTTTAGTTACAGCCCAGCAGACAAGTACATGTCAGAGCCTTTTAAAAGGACGCACAGTGAGTGGGAACAGGGAGAACTTCTATCACAGGTTAAGAAATACTTCAGCACAGGAGGTACACGTATGTGGATGCACTCATCTCAGAGTGTGCTAGGAGTGCAGTTGTGTCTGTCTGCATCTGAAATGCTTGTGTGGCTGCATACACTCAACACAGCTGTCCCAGACAGTATTCAGAAACCAGTACCTGCATTTATGTCAGTGTATACAGATATAAGCTCAAATACCTGCTTGTGTGCCCCCTTCCTCCTTTTTTACTCCTTTTAATGTTTGAGAGTCTGACTACAGCCACAAAATTACTGGCTAGCTCAGTGCATGTTTGTGCTGTGTATCTCTGAAAGAGCGCACTGTAGGCTTGTGTGCAGGCACACACATGCTGGCTCTTTGTGTTTGTGTACATCTCCTTTGCAGAGGGAACAGGCAGGTTTGGGGCTGAACAAACAGACCAGAGTCCACTTGATGATGTTGCCCATTGTGATGTTTGCACTAGATGATAATCTGTGCTCTAAGCTACATGTATAAAAGGTAACATTGTTTATGTATAGTACATATCAAGCTATAATTAACTGTAGATGACAATTACAAATTAAACTATGCTCATGGGTTTCCAAGAAACCAGAAAAAACATAACACACACACTTCTCATTTATACATGGAAATGCTTCCAAGGAAAGTAATGTAAAAATATGTTTTATTGCATTTGCAATTAAAATAGGTTTTAGTAAAATCCATGTTCATCATGATGCTCATACTTTTTACTGTAATCCTCTGAAAATCAAATCCCTCAAGATGGTCCAAGATGCCCATAAAATGACTCACACAAATTATCCGAGCCATTTAAAAAAAAAAAAAAATTTTCTCATTTATGACTCCTTTTATACAGTTCCCCTCCAAGTCCACAAAATTCCTGTCTCACTACTGCCTTACAGCTGGCGGGTCTGGCTGTCCACAAGGATCAACGCATCTGGGAACACAAGCCAGATAACAGGTCATGTACACATGTGGAGAAAAGCCTCACGAGCTTTAACAGAGACTCACATAGGTGATTTCCAACCCTGAGCCTGTCCAGCTACCCCGGCAGATAAATCCCTACCAAAAGTCTAACATTTGTATTCATCACTGCACAGAGCCTACCTTCGCTGGTAGGCTGCAGCAGCAATCCATGCAATAAAAAAAAAACTGAAAAGGTGTCAGAGAATTATAGGTCTCCATAACTACAGTAGCCACTGTAGCAAAGAACAGAGGAAAATTTGGGACAGCCCCAGACAAGTGTCTGTTGCCTATAAAGACTGAGATCCCTCTACAGGAAGGAGAGCCTTTCTTCTGTACGCAACTATAGACATAACCTACATTTCTAAGTACGAATATGCTCATGGACACACAGCTACATTAGGCTAACCCTCTTTTAATTCCATCCCCCACCTCAAAACCTTCCTGTCAGGAAGCAACCAGTGGAGCAGATGTAACATCCCAAAAGTTCAGTGGGCTGACTTGAAGTCCCCCAGCGAGACTCTGAGCTTCAGAAGAGAAACCCTCAGTGGTAACACTGCAGCACTCTATTTCTCAACACCCACCTTCCCAACCTTTCTCTTCCCTTCTCATTTTCTTTCCCTCGAAAACAGTGAAAAACAGACTAAAATTTAATTCAAAATGGCAACACTTGCCTTCCTCTCGAATCTTGCTCTTAATAAGAAAGAAAACTTTAAAGTCCTAGATCAAACAGACAGTTGGGGTGTTTGTCTGGATCTGCACTTCACAGCTGGCTAGTCAGTGGATGGCCTAGAGCACATATGGGAAACGAGAACAAGTACATAAATTTTACAGCCTATGTCTTTTCCTCTGTTGAGTCAAAGGCAAGAGACAGCTCTGGAGATACTACAAGTTAAAAACATGCAACTTCTTAATTAATGCTTAGTGGCTTAAATGATCATCCCAGCAACTCAAATGCCAACATAGTCTAGGAGAGATCAGACTGGGCCATGGTTTTTCCTGTCTCTACTTTAAAAATAGAATATAAAACCTAAAAATTAAATAAAAATAAAATAAACCAAATCAGTGAGCCCCAATTAACTTTTGGCTTTTATTGCTTCAAAACCCCCAAGCCCTACAGCTGCTTTGGAAAAATTTCCAATTGAGCAAACAATTTTTTCCTCCTGCTACCTTGTAAAAGAACTCCTCTCTGCCCTCCACGAGCCCACCAGGAGGCATGAATTAGAGAGGAAAATAAACTTCAACTGGGGTTGAGGGTGAGAAGTGAAAACAGAAGGAGTAAGGAGAATCCCAACAATAGGAAAGTAACAGAATAAAGTGAATGCAGATGGTTCCACTCCTCTTACTTAATCAAAAGGCTGTGCAGAGTCACTAGAGCCAGCATAAAGTCATGTGTTAGAACAACAGCTGATCTGTATTAAAGAAGATTAACTCGCAATGCCATGGTGGAGGGCCTGGGATTATTTTATGTACTTCCATTGCTGAACAAGCCGTCAGCACAATTACTGCCCTCCGATGTGAATGACTGATCTGTAACCACAGCTAAACAGCATGCTGCTTAGGGGCCTGGGTGCTTCATGAAGATGAATTTCCATACCATCAAAGTGCTTTTAATGGGCTTCCTGATCCAACCACAAGGCCTGCTTTGCAAGTATATAGAACTCAGGATGAAGGCTTCCTGTCCAAAAGGATTTGGTTGGTTGTCACTTGACAATTCCCAGCCAGCACAAGGGAGGAGAGGGGGGAGATAGGTAGAGTTGTCTCTGCTTTGGAGGATTAAAAACAAAAAAAAAGAGAGAGAGAGAAGAAAAAAAAAGGGTACAGATGCTTTCTGAATGCAACCAACTGCTGTATCCACAGCTGAATTCAATGCGCTTAACAAATAACGGCAATTTAGCTATGCTTGCGAGGAATAGCTTGAGTCACTTTGCATTAGCATCTGGCTGAGTGTTAAAGTCATTTCTACATGGGGAGCAGAGAAAAGAAATTTCTGCTCCGAGCATCCTTTCAAGAATGCTTAAATATTTGAATATAAATTCCTTTGTGCTTGTGATCACTTCTTCTTATATCTGACACTTTGCTTTTCCCTTTTCCGTTCTGGTGTGAACTGCCGTAAACATGCTCCATCCCTCTCTTTCTTTCTCTCTCCCATACCAGTGCTCTTGCTCTTCTCAAGAGAGAGACTGTATGCACTATCAGATACCCATTACAGTGACCTCTTTTCTCCTTCCTCTTCCTCTCAAGAAAGTGCATGAAATTGGAGTCATTTCTACATCACTTACACCCAGGATAGGCTGATGAAAAAAGTACAGTAGTGAGAGACTCACATGTACATCGAACATTCATTACCCAGACTGCTGGCTTCTTGCAGCTTATTGATTAAACTCCACCTAAAACCAAGGAAAACGGAAAGCTATCCAAATTAGCAATCTGCTCATTCTGGACAATATTGTTTGACTCAAAAGCTTCCTAGGATGACTGACTTTCAAGTTTCTGCTAAATGGCTGATCATTTTTCTTCATTCTATTTATCTGCCTATCTCAGTGATTCACAAAAGGCCTTCCAGTGAAGAGCCACTAGAAGTGGTTGCAAGAGAATTCAGTTTATACCGAATGTGACAACAGTCTCATTTGTCGTATTGCACAACAAAGGCTCTATCACCTCAAGAAACGTTGCAGGGGAAGAAAGGAACTGAGGAAGAAGTCTTGCTAAGCATATGATGTTGAGATGCACACAAGAGTTTGGAAGTATATCTTAGGTGGCACTAGTATAAGGACAGCTCACTATAAATATGGCAGCAAGGACTGGCAGGTCTATTTATCCTCCATAAGCCAAGGCAGTGCATGGAAAGACACCAAGTATTTCCAGAGAAAAGCAGCAAATCACAACATCTTTGACATATGTGATGCTTACAGTACATACACATTTTACTTGACAATGTTCATTTTGTCGATATTTTCTTACAGCACAGCTTCACACAGGCCACTTCAAACGCAGAAGGTGGTAAGGCCCTTAAGTTCTGCTGCCTTTAAGTTTCACTGCAAATATCTGGTGCAGTTTGTGCTGTCAATTCTCCATTTTTTCAGTTTTGTTAAGTCATCTAACATGACACGACAGTGCTACATTGCAATGGTCTCAAAATATCATTTATGACAACCTTAGAAGGCTAAATACCCAGAAGCTGAGCCTGAGTATCAGCAAAGCTTATGTTCCTAAAGAAGCTTGAATATTTTCAAATCCAGCTCATCTCACAAACACATGTAAGCATTTCCATAAAGCAAGATTTCCACTTAGACTCAGAGATTTCCAACACCACCTTCTCATAATACACTTTGACAGGCTGGAACAGAGAATTAGGGGCCTCCAAAGTTCTCATGAGGGCTTTAACTATCTCTGCCTCCTTCCCACTCTCCCCCCAAGGGTCTCCAGGTCCCTCTCTCATGTCATCTTCTGGTTGTGGTTTTCCTTTCACTTTTCTTGAAAGAAGCAACTATTCTGTTTAAAAATGGGGAAGAAGAAAACAGAGCAAGAAAAAGGAAGAAAAAGAGGAAGAACCCATGTATCTGGAGGGAGAGCCAAATGCAGTCTCTGATCCTCTGCAAAGGGAGTTGCAGAAACTTACCTTTTCTGACCTGCAGTTATTGAGACCCATGCTGTTCACAATGGCTACCTTCCCATCCAGCACCTGTTGCTCCCTCCGAAGTTGCTCCTTCATCTGCCGGGCCTCCTGGATTGCCTTGGTAACAGCATCGTGGTCATTTAAATAACCTGACGGCGTGATAGAAGAAAGGATCTCTTAAAAAAAGAAAGTTGCAAGAAAACACTTTAGCTTTCAGCCATGAAATGCTCCAGCAGTTTAGCATTAAGAAGGAGAAAGAGTTAAAAGGCAATGCCCAGAAATGAGTCTGTGCTTTGTAATTCTGTTACTGGTACGGCAGAGCCACCTGGATAGAAAGCATGAGAAACCTCAGTGCCAAAATCATCGTCCTGATACTTGATCCCATTAGTTTCAATATTTCCCTGATGCTGCAGAGGTTAGCCCTGTGGTTTGTATGCAGCAGGATGTAACTGGATAAGAGTTAAGGGAAGCTTTGATCATGCCAGCAATCCCAAACTCTTAAAAATAGACCATTTCATTCTTCCCCTTCTTAAAACTTGTGAATACATTAAAAGAAACCACAGGTGGCGGTGGTTTGCTACAGATATGAAATGCATAATGACTGGGAAGAGAAACCTCATCCTCTGAATGCTCCCCACCACCACCTGTCATTCAGAAATGTCTAAGAAACCACAGCTACATGGACCTACATTCCCACTCCTATTCATGCTTCTAATAGTAGGTCAAATGTCCACTGTTTTGCTGCAAATTCACAGCCTAGGGCTTAGCCTGAGTAGTCACTGAATTATTTCCTTTTAAAATGTTACAAGCATCACCAGCACAGCTAATACTCTTTAATTTTAAATGTGACACTTTGTCATTTTTTTCCTTTAGCGTACTGTAGATTATACTTATTATGATCTGCATACGATTTGTAGGATAGAATACTGATGGGAGACTCCAAGCCCCAGTCTATTTTTCAAACATTAAAGGAGAGGCTAATATCTATCAATCTCTCTCCCCCTCTCCACATCCCCACATGTGTGCGCGCGCACACACACACACACACACTTCTTTCTGTCTTTTAACTAGGGCATAAAACCAGCATAAAATGGATCTGTAATATGAAATTGCCCAGAAAAGGGACTTCTGTTTGTGACATGAGGCTAAATCTAACCAGATCCATTGGTGAATTGTGACAGATGGAGGGACTGTGAGACAGAAGGCAGGCACTAATCACACACAAAATGACCGGCTTGCCTCAACATGTTCCATGGATTCCAGCAAACTTTACACCCTAATCCATTTTTAGAACAAAAAACATCTGGGCCATAAATCCTCTAATCTGCCAAAACACGCTATTAAATCCCATGATTTGTTGAAAAACACTAAGATTAAAGAAAGGAAATATAAAATGGCTAACTGCCGTGTTAGGAAAGTGTTATTAATACTCTTTCTTTGTCTCAATTATGAATGTTCTGTTTCTAAAGAGCCTTGTCTAATCATGTCAGATTACACATCCTTGTTGCATTGCTAGACTCTTCTATCTGATCCACTGATTGCCAAAAAACGTAGGACATTGTCTTGCTGCTTAAAACATTTCAAGGGAAGAAGCTGATGTCAGATTAGTTCAGTGCTGCGCTGCTGTCAGGATTTTAGTTTGGTCTGGGGTTTTATTGTTTTTTTAGACTGCAGGCAGAATGGGACTGGTACTCCCATCTTCCTTCGAGTGCAAAAATTAAAAAGGAAAGTTTCTGTACAGTTTGACTTTTGTTAATTGTACTAATAGTTAGCTTTTGGCTAAACACCCAGAATCCCTGAGAGTTTTCCATGAAACATCTTGATCACAGAATCACTGAATATCCCGAGCTGGAAGCCACATTGATTTTGTCAAATGACCCATTTCAGTAGTTCCAAGCCAATGGAACGCCAGTTAATTCCAGCTTTCCCAGTATAAGGAAGGATATAACCTGCACCAGCACAGTGCTACCAGCTGATTTTTTTCTTTTTTTTTAACCCTCATTTTATCAACTTGCTTGGTTTCTTCCCCACTTTGCGTCTGTTACTGATCAAGCTTGCATGTAGTCAGAATAAATTAAAAAGGAAGTAAACAAACAAACAAACAAACAGTAGTATTACTGCTGGTTGTGCTCTTGATTAGGTTAGGTATAATATTTTCAATCTGCAATACAGCTGAATTTGCCTAAGAACTGGAACTCGTGCCCTTCTCCAGACTATTTGGCTTTTCCTGAATACTGCTATCTTTGAGACAGTTTGGCACATGACAGTGAATAAAAGCAAGCACTCCTTATGTTTTTCAGTAGCTGCCAAGATGCTGGTGTGCAGGGAAATGATTAATATAGAAGTGAGTTGAATGTAAATTATTGTTGTTTAGGGTAGGTGGTGAATTATTGACAGAGAGGGAAACTGCATTACATAAAATGCACTTAAGTTACAAGGATTGCCAAACTAGCATAGAGATGTTGCAGATAATGGCAAAGGGCAGAGAGGAGTTATTCCTGTTTTTAGTACATGGACATATGCCTGTTCCCAAAAAGAAATGCTTGGATTTAAAGTCATACATGAAGCCATGACATTTGTGACTGCTCAGTCTGCAGCATAATTTACACACTATAAGAATAGCTCTAGAAAAGGACTACATATCTGTATGCCCAAATGCAGCTACCCTGTTAATCGTAGGAGGCTACAAGTTTACATCCTCCAAAGACAACTGAACAATACATGAGCATTTCTTTATGCCATGGGAACCAAGCTTTCAGAGAATGGTTTTAGCATGAAGTTAGTGAGAAGTCACAGCTGAACTGCATCCCAGCGAGATGGGCTGTGCATACCTAGGAGAGACAACTTTTGCCTTACGTGGACAGCTTCCATCATTCAAATGGTGGAAGTAACTGTTTGGCAAATGACTGCATGTGTCCCAATGAGTTTTTGCAGAGGGATTCATCTCTCAAGATAAAAAAGTGATCCAGTTCCTCTAACATTTTCAGAGACCTTAGTACCTTGGCTAAAAATGCTATCAAAGTTTTTTGAGGCGTACCTCTACCGGAGGTTGAACTGAAATTTAATGCTTGCTTCTTTAAGACTGCCAAATGGTTTTAACACAGTAATGAGTTTTACTTGTTGGAACTTTGGTTAGATCTGACCTAATAGTTAGCACAAAAGGACTCTGTAGAGTCTTCATGAGCTTTTCCTAGTTTTAGTTCTCCGTTAAAGGATAAACCTTTGTTAGAAGAAGGCTATGTCCGCCTAGCTCCTGCACCAGCTAAAGACTGCTTATCTTAGAGAATATGCACAGTGATACTGCTCAGCAACCTCAAAAAGTCACTTTCTATATTTGCAGCTGAGAGATATACAGTAGTGAACTCTATGTCATTAACCATAACTTAAGTATGTTATCTTTTGCTCCACAGTTTTCCATGGTTTATTAATGGTAAAACACATTAATTCCTCTTACGAGAATGACCTTTAAAGCTCCATTCTTCCTCGCAGCTTTTATCCAATTACATTATCACTCATTACATGTACAGCATTTCAAAATCTGCATTTTGTTAAAAGAAGTAAATTTCAGGGGTCTCAAAGCTATGAAAAATACCAGGTGTATAAGGAAAGAAGATTGGAGAGGAGAGAACAAGGTATCTCCTGCCACTGAGATGCAGGTCAGATGCTCACTCTATTAAGGACAAAGAATTTAATATAAAAAAATTGTACATGGAAAGCAGCAGGGCCAAGTAAATTAAAGATGACATACATTATTACCTACCACAGTTATAGTGTAGGTTAATATTAATAAATGCATTAACAATTAACCATGTGATATTTACAAAATATTTACATAATTGTAACATGCCATACCAAGGAAACTTATATTCTTTTCTAAAAGGCATAGAAGCATATTCTCTGCCTGATATATGTAACTCTCATTAACATTAGCAATAATCATGTGTGCATAGTGTGAAGGTATCACAGTGGGAGCTAGATCTAATCTCTGAACATAACTAGAGGTCTCCCTGGTGTCTATACAGATAGAACATGGACTACAATGAGCTGGGGAGAGACCCATAGAGACACAAAAGATTTTACTGCATAGCACTAAGATATCACAGAAACAGCTCCTGATAGGTTTGACCTATGGCTCCTTCCTTTTTTGTGCCATCCCCAAAAGTGGCCAGCAGGAGATGCCTTAGGAGCAGTAAGACACACAGTAACAAAGGTACAACTATCCACCTCACCTAACACCCTAAACAGAGCTTGATTTACATGCTGAAATCTTAATTCAAGTCATATTCAATCACTTCATGGAAGAAAATGTTTCAATTACAAGGATGAAGTGTGCAAACATTTTGCTTATACACACAAAGAGCAGTCCCTTTGACACATAAGACTTGTAAAATCACCACTAAGACTGTTATTATTTAGATGGTCTTTAGGCAGAGATGTAATTTTGGAAGGAGGAAGAATTAACACTATTTTCTGGAACAACATTAAAATCAGCTGGTCAAGACTTTTTGCAAGATGAACCCGGTAATTGTTTCGTTTACTAGACCAAGGTAAAAAAATGCTCCCTGCAGCTTTTTAGCAAACTAAGGGTTAAACCTGTAATTTAGCAAAGATGTATTTGCATATGTAGATTTTTAACTTAAATGGAATTTTTTTTAAAGTTTACCCATCATTTTTAGATGACATAGTAAAATATCACGGGTCATTAATGCACAAAATTAGACAGGCTGCTGTCTGTAATGTTTGTCACTAACCAACAGCATTTATGAACTTTTACTGATAAAGCAAGACCTGAAATAACAAAGGTCTTTGTTTCCTGAGTCTGTGAAAGTTAAGATATTCCTCCTGAAATGTTAAGTCTGTGGGAGTTTCTTCACTGACATCAACAACTGTAGTAGTACAGTTAACCCATGACAGCTCACGGAGCCCTGTCTGGCACTGGTTGCTGAATGCCCACCTTCCATTAACGCCTATTAATCGCTATGAAGAGGGACCAATGGAGCTGAGCTTACCTATTGTGTTGGCTCTGGCCGAAGGACTAGCTAATGTTGCTGGCACGGAGGACTTTAGTGAACTGGCCCCACTATTTATTCTCAGAGTTGGCATATGAGGAGAGGTGGGTGATGTGGGAGATTTGCCATCAGATGTCTTGGGTTTGGCTGAAAGGTTCAGAGGCTGGGCCACTTCATCCTGCAATGAGCAGAAGAGAAAAGAATTTTATTAAAAGACTGCTGTTGGCACAACACTATCCAAACAATCCAAGCAAAGACAGTTGTCTTCAGCTCATAGAAACTTCCAAACCCAAAAGGTTGTATGGTATATATTAAGATCAAGTGTGATTTCATCTTGTCATTCCAGTTTGGAACTGAAGTGACTGATAAAATGGAAAATTAGCATGACATGATCAGAGAACATCCCCCATTTGCACCGTGTATGTAAGAATTGTCTCTGAAGAAATTATTTACATATACAAGATGTATGCTTTTATGATGAAGATGAGGAGCAATTTTACATTTACCTTTTTTGTTATTTTATTTTAAACTTGATATGGATGGATTAAGTAAGAACTGAAGAGCATTTTCACTTAAAATTCAACTACCACCACCCAAATCAGGCAAATATGTTTGAGTCAATGGGTTTTCAGTTGAGGTTGGTTTTTTGTTGGTCCGTTTTTTTGTTTGTTTGGTTTGTTTGTTTGTTTGTTTTAATCTTGTTTTCTTCTGAAATTCCCAGGCTTGGAATTCCAAGTAAGAAAACATCATAGGAAATAAGTACTTCTCTTCCACCACAACGAGAGCTGGAAGAACCTGCTATTTCTTTCCACAGAAGTTGAAACAGTAACTTGAGTAACTCTGCTTAAGCCCTTAGAATTTTTTCATCTTTCATGGAGCTAGACTTCAGGATTTCAGTAATTATTATTATGCAAAAATAGTAAAATTGGGTGACATTTTGCAGAGTAGCTAGAATTACTCCTAAACCTGGCTTGATTACAGAGAATAACAGATAGTGCTATAAAACACATTAAAATTCTAAGATATGTATTTTTGTTTGTCCAAAATAAAATACAGTAAGGGAAAGAAACAAAACAGCAAAACATACAGGAAAGAGAGGAAAAGCTTTTCAATAAGGGGGATATTTTAGAAGTGACTTTAAATAACCAGAACTAATGGATATGGTATTGGATCCAACCATCACACATTAGCTTAGCTCTCCTATGACACTGTGACTTAAAAAAGCCATCCTTTAGCTACTGGAAGTATTACATCACACCACTGGGTTTCAGCTCTAGACACTGAAGCAGCTGATTCTGATCTCCCAAAGTTGTAAGCACATTCAGTTTTATAGAATTATTCCTGACTTACAGCAATGCAAAGCTGACTGGAATTAGACTCATAATGTTTGAGTGCTTTACTGTTACCACTAAGGTATCTGTAACTACTATCATATAATACTGATTCTTTTCCACACAGGGTGGTGTGCTGCAGTAAAGAAGGAATTTTAATAGGTGCCTATCACTTGTGGAAGTATAATGTAGGTGTATGTCTCCAAACACAGAACAAATCTGCAAAGCACTGTCATACAGCTTTCCTATTACCCTAAAGAAGCGAGCTCTGAGCAAAAAACTTTTGTTATATTTGATTATTTCTACACTTTTGTAATAGTCATAGTTGACAATAAATTGAAGCTTAGCAGACAAACTTATCAGGCATATCGTGGACAAAACTGCCATCCTTAAATGGGTATTTAAGCCATCCCAGATGCAACTCGCGTGTAAAATAAAGGGGAAGAAGAAATCAATGCCTAAAATAGACATAGGAGCTAATTTTCTCTGTCTTCAGAAGTAACTTAGGCACCTAGAAGGCAAAGTGCTGTTGATCTTCTAGGAGACATAAGCCTCAGTGTTAAAAATGTCACCCAGTTCAACCATCATTTAGCATTTTAAGAATGTATTTGCCACTTCACAGAAATACAAACCCATCTGTAGTACAATAAAACAGATTAGCCTACTAGCCAAATGGAAGGGGACTTGCTTTGCTGTTCCATTGATTTAAATTCAAAACTAAAAATAAAATCCCCCAACAGTGCAACTATAATGTTGTAAAATCAGTACTGAGATAGTTGCCTAGAAGTGTAAGTACAAACTTAGCCAACAAATGAACCAAACATGGCCACTCTGTGCCAGACAAGGATCCCTGAAGAGCAAAGTCATCTAATTGGAAGACAGTATCAAAAGCAAAGCAAACTTGCCCACAGACTTGTTTCAGTTCAATCCAAGAGGGGTTAGTTTCCATGTATACTCAAATCTTGACATCTGTTGTAAGTCTCGACAAAAGGGGCTGATTAGTTTCAGATATGTTAGTAAAAGCTGCAGAGTGCTCTCTGGCCACTGGAAATCTTGGCCAAGAGAAGTTCATACAGTGCAGTAACCAGCCCCTGATGGCAATGGCCCTTGCTCACTGTAATTTTGGATCCCAACCTGCATCCTCATGCTGAAAGGTTTTTTCAGTCTTGTCCTTTTGACTCAATCCCTCAGCTACCCCATCCCTATAAAGTTTATTTTCTTCCCTTCTCTCGCTACTTCTCCCTTTTCTCGGTTGTTCTGCTCCCTGCTTTTTTAGCCTGGTGTGAAGGCAACGTCTTGTGCAAGTCCATTGTAGAACAGTGGTTTTGGTCTCCTTTAATGCAAGGTAGAAATGGGGGAGGTGTTTTTTTTTTCCATCGCAGGCATCCAGCAGTGAAGCTGTCTGCACTGTAACTATTCTTGTAGTAAGAATGCTCTTCTTCATTCAAGTCAGCACAGCCTTCGCTGGAGCCAAGAAGTATAAGGTCTTGTGGAAATAATAGAAGTCGACAGTTCCAGAGCTGATAAATGTCATTCCAAATTGCCCCTTCATTCACTTTCATTGTGTGTTCAGGCTAATGGTAAATTAATTGGAGGTCACAGAAGCTTAGTTCTCATAAAGGAGGATAAGTAAACAATTTTCAGCTATTATATGTATTTACAAAATGATATTACTTCACTGTTTGGTCTTTGTAACATTTTTACTTCTGCTATTTCAAACGGCATTCTCAAATCCTTGTTGGAAGTCAAATACATTAAAAATTCAGTCAGAGAGTTTAGAAATTCTACACTGGAGCATGAGCTGATAATAATTTAAGTAATTTTCTTTACTGCAGTGGAACTGGACTGGTTTATTCCACGGGAGCCTAAAAAATATCTGGGAGACAGGTAGCAATATACAGTTGTGTTAACTGTGAAGATGACTTCGGATCGTCACTCCTATACTCAGTGTGCATTTTACTCTTTTTCCTATCTGCAGATATAAATTCAAAATTCTCTGCTCTTCCAGTTTAAACTAAGAACTTTACTGTCTTCATTACTGAGTTGCACCTGTGTAACCACAATAAGAATTAGGTGCTGTCCTACATTTATTTTTAACTATAAAATCTCCTAGTTAACATTCTGCTGTATTACAAATTAGCAGGCTTCACTCTTCAGTTATATCAAGGCTATAGCAAACTGCAGCAAGACAGCCAGGGCAAATAAGAGTAGTAAATAAAAAAAAAAGAAATAGATCTAGCATGTTATAGACTGGGTAGATGGTTTATTTAAACAGCCAGGAGATTCTGTTTTACACAGTGGGATCACAGAATCTAGAACTCCTCCCTGCATTTAGTTTTTCTTAGAGAAAGCTCAGTATTGATTGGTCCCTGCTTTTTTTGGCTTTTGACCTGCAGTCATTCTAAGATGCCATTGATAAGGGTTGCTTGTTTTTTTCAAGCCAGTAATTTTTAAAGTCATACATTTTTATTTATCAGCCAAAACGATAAATCCTTAGACCAAAGGACACTGACACAAAAGGATTGTAATAATATAAACACAGATGTAATGAAAGTAAAATATGATCCTGATTAAAGGTTATGAAATGTTTCCTTTAAGGTAGTGCATTTGTCTAACAAAACAAAACATACACACACAAAAAAAAAATGTAGAGAATAAAGCATAAGCGAAAACACATGATGGAGAGCTAATAAAATGAAGTACCCACAACAAGAGGAAAGCACTGGTAAGGACATTCCCATCCTTTTATCACAGCAGTGTCAGAATAGGCACTATTTTAAGGACAGCTGGTGGTTTGCTTCCCAGGATTGGAAGACTGTCATTAACCCAAACTTTGGAGCTTGGGGAACTCTTAAATCCTTGATTTGCTCTAGACTTCTTTCCCAGCTGATCTCTAGACATACAAGGGAAGACAGAAGAACCCTTCATCTACATCAGAGTTTGGGGGATAAACAGAATATTGAAGAGCTGCATTTTGTAGATTCACTCAGCCTGGAATTGTATAACTTTGAGGTTTTGCATTAAGTGCTTGACAAGCAGCATTTAAACAGAAACACTGCTGGTAAGTTAAGTGTGCATCACACTGCTTTTATAAGGTTTGTATGGTCTTTTCAAGAGGCAAAATGCTAAGTAAACATAACGTGCTTATTAATATGGGAGGAAAAAAAATTAGAGAGAAAAGGAAAGGATTTGGTGACAGTCATACAGTAGTGCAGTGACAGAGTTTCAGACAGACCTGGGAATTCTGACTTCCAGTCACCAATATTGCAAATACTTGGCTGAAATGCTGTCTTTTCTAACCTTTTAATCATGCTGTCTCTACTTACTTCCTCCTAAGATAAAAGGTTAATTTATCTCTATGGAGAGTGGATATGGGAGAAGAACAGAATAAAATCTGATTTTGAGAATCTCTCTAAACCATTTATTAAAAATGGCCCTATGTCAACACCAAGAGCTGAATAAAAGGCTGATATCCCAGATGAATGAACCATTCTCAAAGACAGAAAAAAAGGGAGGGGGGAAGAACCCAGACAATTTATTTGGATTTCATAATCTCACTTCTTTTCACATATTTTAAAGATTAGTGTACTATTAGAAAAAGGTTACTGAATTATTGTACTGTCATTTAAATCCAAGTGCTGTATTCCACTGTGCAACACACTGAAGGTCCAGGTTGCATGGCATATTACAAAACCATGAACTACTCTGTGTATCTGACTGGCAATACAAATATGCCTAAATGACCTGGCATAAGCACAGCCTAGCCTGATCTACAAAAGAGGCTTTTCGTGACCTCTGGGAACACATTCACCACATATTGCTGCCTATTTAAATGACCTTGACAGTACAAATTACATCCAAATCAGTTAGACACAAGAAGCTGGACAGGGGGTTTTTACAAGAATGCTTCTGTCACCTCACCAGAAATAAAGTCTCACACAAACTCCACCCTGGTTCTGTTTTGTGAAGCTCTTAATTTCAACAGAAATGCAAAACATGGAGCATTTCCTGGCATGTCTGGGTGAGAAGACAATGATGCTATTGTTGCCCACTGAACAATGCAGCCAGTCAGTGGCTTATCCATTCAGTCTTGTGCTCATCCAGAAATGTCTAACCAAAATGTATCAAAACCCGAGGTACAACTGCATACATGCAAAGAAAATCCTTCAGCATCACTACCTCTTAAGACTACACTCTTAAGACAAAGATACTGGCACCTTCTTTCATGTACCCTCCCCTTCTTCTGAAGCCACTCACAGTGAAATTATCAGTAGTGATAATAAGAAGCCGAGAGGTAAAGGCAGTTGTGAAACATGCTGTATAAATGAATCATGCTGCTGATATTATCCTCACTGATGAAATAATTGTATTAAATTAAGCTGGGATGTTCACATGACAGGATGGGTGAATTAGATAATGCTCATGTGCAGCTGTACCTCCTCCTGCCACATTCTCAAGTTTTGATTAAGAATAATGTATCCCTTCCTGCAAAGGTGGAAATTTCTCTAACTACATAGAAAAATAGATGGAAATATAAAAACAAGCACCTTCTTTATGATAAGCACAGCAGAATTATTGTTCAGGTTCAGAGAAGTCAGTTTATCCTAATCTTTATCCTAATGCCCACAAGTTTCAGCACCAAAAGCAGAAGGTACAAGTAGACTAGCGAGAAAGGAAAAGAAAAGGCTTCAACAACAAGTCAGAGGGCAAGTATTAGGAAGAATGGTCTTTCTTCTTTCTGATCCTCCAAAATACAGAGATTCATCCTTCTGTGATAGCTGCAGACACATCTCAGTCTGGATTTCTATCTCTACCAGAGCAGATTTTATAGTGCTGCTTTGCTGAGTGTCTTTTCCTGAATGTGCTGCTCTCTGAAGGAAGACGCTTTCTGAACTCAGTGTATGTTACCCAACCAAAGTTAGTACTTCCCAACTTTACTGATATTGCCCAAACACTCTTATTCAAGGGACTCCAAAAAAAAACAAACCTGGGGAACTGAACTGCCTTATATGTGTGACAAATACTCTAGTTCTCTCATCTTCTTCTTTTAGGGGACTAGTCAAAGAAGAATTTACTTCCAAATGCTGATTTATACATTGGGAGTATTCTTGCACAGTCTCCGTTCCTGTTCATGGGGAAAAGCAGTACAGGAACACAATCTGTTTTGTAGTACCAGGGACAAACAGGATTTTTCCCCACTCCTTTTCTACAACACTAGGGTTCTCAGTAAGAATATTCTCTGGGGACTTTGTCCTCTCAGAAAGATCCCTAACATCTTCCCCTTTTCTTTTTTATTTACAGGAGGCCTAGCTGCAAGGAAAGAAGTCTACAGTTACAAAGACTGATTTGCTGCCCTGGAAACCCCAGGCTTTGATTTTGTGTAGTCCACATGTTGTTACAGTAAAATAAGAGAGCTGCTGGGTGGTTTTCTCTTTGTATTTAGCACTGTTGTTTCCCAAAGTTGTACACAGGATTCACAAACAGCTATAGGAAGAACAAGAGCATGCAAAATGACCTGTCTATGAACATGGAAGGCCCTAGAAGCTGGATGCCTCCCCCTTCTCCGCATGAGCTTTTTGTTTGATGCACAGTGCTTACTCTGTAGTATTGCTGTGTTCTATGAGCCACAGAATACAGATGCTGAAATAACAGAGGACCAAATGCCAAAGAAATCTAGGATCATTCTAGTCCTCCAGCTAGCTTAGATATGGAAGAGTATGAGCTGTTTCAGCTGCAGGGCAGTCTAAAAGCGGTGTCTGTGGAAACAGCTACGTAACTCCTCTTCAAAGTCTACAACCAACAATGACCTGGGGCAAAAGCCTTAATTTTGTGAAGCAATCTCTGAAAACAGAACCCTAAACTCAACTCTCTCTTCAAGGAAAGAAAAGCACTGCACTGGGACCTAGCCATCTGGGGTCTTGCAGAGCACAAGCCAGGCTGTTTGGCCAACACCAAGGCATGTAGCTTAGCAAAATGAGCAGACTGGTATGTGTTTACCCAAAATTCATTCATTTAGTTTCACAAATCCCCAGAGAAGCATCCTTCAAACCATACTTGCAGCTTCTGGCTGGCTTTGGACTGCCAAAACGCCCACTATCCTTGTGAAATCTCCTGGTAATCTCCACAGACAAATAGCACAATGTGTTTGATGAAAGTGGCTGGTATGAGATTTCTAGGCTGTTTTTGCTTGATCGTTCAGTTTTCAGTCCCACCAACCTCTAGGGAAACCTGACGACTTATGGATGCTTATTACAAGCCAGATTCAAACTTCAAACATTCATTTTCATCCTTACAAAAGTAACTGACTTACTCTATTGCCATTATTCTGCTCTTTGGGCATTTGTTCTTCTGTTAGACCAAAACAAGCAGAAGTGAGAAGGGCTTAAGACCAAGCCTGTGGATTTTCAGTACAGCATGAAACAGAATTGCAGGAACAATGAGCTTTTAGCATTTGCTTGCACCTCATAATGAAAAAGCTCCTTCGCCTTCTGTATCTCTTGAGTAAGCAAAAATTTAACTCAGTAGCCTCATTTACAAAAAGAAAAAACTAACCCACTTCAGTAAAGTTTGTTCTGAGCAAATCCTGCCAGGTTTGGCCTGAAATAAAAAGGGCTCATATTCAGTATAGACAAAACACGAGCCAGTGCACAGACTAGCCACTTGGGACACTGCTAGTGCATACTTCATGCCAAACTTCTGTATTACTAGAAGCTTTTGCTTCTAATAATTATTGTTCAGCTGTGTTTCTCACATTACTGCTACACCTATTTATTTGGTATAATGCTATTAATGAAACACTTCTCTAAGAAGGCTCAAGTCAGCAGCTAAGCAGGAAGAGTGACTTCAGCACAGGTCAGCTGGGATTGACGTAGACACTGCAAATCTTCAGGGGAAGACAGGAACTGATTTTTCACACTTTTAACCATGCAAACCACTTTACATGAGGTAAAAATCATTAGAGAGGATCAAAAAATTGTAAGAGACAAGAAGGGAAAGGATTCTTCCTAAAAGAATGCTGCTTTCAAACTGCCCCCACTGAAATGTATGGCAAGCGGTAAAGTGCAAGAGGGAAAAAACCCACAACAAAACAAACAACAAACAAAAAGATAACTTCTCCAGTGTACCAAAGGCATATTAATTAATTAAAGTTTGTAATTACTCAGACAGGTTTTGCCTTATTTTACAAATGGGAAGAATAAGGCACAAAATGGCTAAATGATTTGCCTAATCTCTCACAGTGAATAAACAGCTGAGTCATAAGGAAGAGCAGAGCAATTGCCACACTAACTCAGACCCATGTTTTGGGGTTTTTTTTGATACTGTACTAACTTCCTAAAATGTTCAGCTTCTTCAAAAGAAGTTGCAAGAAAAAGCAGATAGCTGTCAGGCAGTTTTATCTGTGGCATGTATTCCTGAACTTGTGCTGAGTAGAAACTGAAGTGGCCCATGCCCTTGAAGCATGATGCCTTGTAGCTTGGGTCTTGGTTAGATTGTATTGTTTTAAATTCTTGCTACAGAATTCTGTCCAAATAAAACCCACAAGTCCAAACATGAGCTCAATATTGCACTCTCCCATATCAAAGTTGTTTAAAAAAAATGGAACTGGACATTAGACTGGATTTTTTTTTGCTACCTAAATTGAACTGGGAGTCACCATTTTCCAACAAATAGTCCCCAGTAAATGTTAAGCAGAATGAACAGCAATGAAAATAACATAACCTAAAAAGGATGGGGAAGGACTTGGAAGGAAATAAAACAAGGACCTGCAAAGCCAAACAGCATTACAAACTGGTACATTTTAAATGAACAACAAGAAAACAGAAGCCACACTGATCAAAGCCTCCCACCTCCTCTCTGTGGTGGATGACACCTTCGCTGGGAGCACACCACCACCTCTAACCCCACACCTGCAAAAGGAATTAATTTCAAAAAGAATACAGACCAAAGTGTACCGTATCAAAACAAATTAGCAACAGACCCCTCCTCCTGCTGTGGTCAGGAGAAGCAAAGATGCTGAATGGATTCAAAGATTCAGGAGGAAAAACAAAAGACAAAACAAAACCCCCAAAACCCCCCAGCTGTTGAAAACTTTAGAAGAAATATGTCAAACGAGCTTGAAATTAAAAAGATTTCAAAAAGCTTGGACAACTGGCAGTGGGCTGAGAAATTCCTTTTCAAAAACCACCTGTTTTTCTCTGACTTTGGATACCTCGATGTAGTCTAGGTAGATTTCTCACTAAGAGAGGCAGCAATGTATGAAGCACTACAAATAACTAGTGCAAAGATAACATGCATTGGTTTTATTTATAGATACACACGACTGTAAGAAAAATGTCAAAATATGTTTTGTAACAGTAGACATGACCTGCTTGACAATGTGTTTTTCCAACTAATAGCTTTTCAAAGGGGAACTATCGCCATAGAACTCATCCATCTTTAATGCCTGTGTGCTAATCACAACATTCCAGATCACTAAAATGAAACATTATTTTACAACTCTGTCTTGCTGGATATTTTTTAATTTCACCTCCTTTTAGCAGTAAGATGAAATCTGATCAGCAGCTCCAGAAACTAGAGAGAGTTTAACATACTGTAGGGAATGTTCAAAGCAAACACATGCTCCATCATTCACTACTGCAGTCACAGAAGAAGAATTTCTTTAATATTTATACCCCATCCACAATCACATATGTGGGGTTAACTACTTGAGACTACACCTGCTGGGAAGAGTCCTTCCTCTTCCTATGTAACAGTCATGCCTTCTTTTATTGCTGATTCCTTTGGTCATGCCAAAGAGACTTAACTGTTGCTGACCTTCCAACAAACCTCTTCTGTGCATTTGAACGAGTCATTCGCTATCTAATCTTCTGCACACGGTCACTGATATCTTTGCAAAGTTACAACAAAATATTACCAAACATAAATTTTAGCATTTTGCACAAGCACAAATGGCTACAGAAAGTGCCACTTCTTTTGTCACACTTCTCTACTTCCAAAATCAGAGAAAGTACATCCTTCCATCCATGAAAAGCATTTCTTCTGTGCAAACTGGGCATACATCATGTATATGTTTATCTAACTCCCTGTGTACACCACCATTTACAACCCTCTAAGTTTAATAAGTACTATTGATATTATATAATTATCCTAACAAATACATTAATCAACCATAACAATCACAATTAAAATTGAAACATATTGTAGTTTTTTTCATTATTTGCTGCTGTTAAGTACTGAGTACAGATTACAAGCAGAATGGTGCTGAAGAAGTATGCAGTGCCCCTTGGTGAATAGACTTCAGATCCTATTCCTGATTCACAGCAGCAAAAACGAAACCACCATCAGGACCAGTACTGGGGCCAAATTGCTGGCAGGCACAATGAACCACTAATTGCTGGATTCATTAGTAAGACTCATAGTTTGTCCCCATGAGATGCTGAACACTTTCAGCTCCTTTTAAAACCTAGCATCTTAGAAATTAAAATTAACAACTGCAAACTAGTATTTCTGTTATACTGTAGAAACTCAGCATGAATTTGAAGTCAGATCATAAGAATGCCAAAAATCTATTATGCAAAATTAGGCAGATTTTCATCTACCATTTTCCTGTTAATTCTGTAGAACATGCATGCATCCCTACACAATAGATATTGCATGCTGTTTCTGAAGCCTAAACAATTGGTTAAAATAGTTTTTGTAAAGCTGAAAGAAGACAACTGCCTTAAAAAATACCTTTAAAATAGCCCCAGCATCACGCTTAAGATTGGCCTATTCTTTTCAGACATAAAACAAATGTCGATTTAAGAACACATCCAAATGCATTTCCATCACTCAGCCAGAACACATTCACCTCCCAGAAGCTAACACTATAAGAGATGGAAAGAGAGAGGGAGAGAGAGAGAGGAGACCTTTAATCCACCTACTGGCTTCACTAAAGGCAATGAATCCAGCCCTGGCTCATTTCAAGTAGGTTCAATTGTGTCAAAGGTTACCCACAAGCTATTTCTTGATGATTTATAGCTGATGTCTACAGATCTCCTTTTATTTTAATGATGACTTCAATACTGATGTTAAGACATTCTTTGTCTTCACAGAACTATAGAAGAAGGAAGTTGACATCTTAAAAAAAATTCCAAGGGGCTGTTTTGCTGTTTCTGCACAGGGCCACCTCTGGGCACTTTTTATATCTTATCCAGAAGAAAAAAAAGGGAAGGAAAAAGAAGTCCCCTTCATCCTCTTCTCTCATACTAAAGCAGCTATGTTTTTGTGACTTATTCTGGGCACAAATCCTAGAGCACTGACTCAACGTGTATGTCACCAGTTAATGATTATCAAGACCAGGCACCAGGATACTTGATAAGTATAAGATAATTTTATCACCTCACCAGTGAAAACATGTATTTATATAGCATTATTTTGCTCTGTTTGAGCCAGAGCAATTTACAAAGTGAGTTCCAAAATGACACTATCGAGGGAGCCCTTCCACCCAGCACTGAACTGTAATCATTTGTGGGTGAAGAACAACAGCGCAGGAAAAGCAGCAGCAAGACAAACTTCATTGGTTTGAAATTTAAGATGTCATGCCAGTAAGCCTCCTGAGAGCTGTAAAAATGTGAGATTATTTTTAGCCTCAAATTTAGTCCATGCATGTGCGTGTCTGCAGGTGTACACATGTCTGTGGCTGTTGTCTTCCTCACCCACTAGCCCCAGCAAACTTTAGTTGCTCGTTACAGTAGTGAGTCTCTCAGGTATTACACTGCCACATCATTCTGCCTATAAGCTGCAGGTCACTGCAGAAAAATTGATACTTTGAAGGCTGTGGAATTAAGAAGTGTAAATCCAGACATGAAATAAATGTAGTGGGCAAACAGATACGTGACACCATTTGAACTTCTGATACTATGAATGAAATGCTACTTGATATACATTTCTCAGCCAAATGTATGTGTTGAATTTCCCCGACCCCAAATTAGGTCTGTGACTTTAATAGAGAACATAGAAAGCACAGGCTATCCAGACATTCATGATGAATAATAAACAAAGAGAGATGAATGAATTCATCCCAGAGTTTTAATTGCAGACTCTATTCATCAGAAACTTGGATAGGAGGACCCAGAAAGAGAAAGATCATTTTAGAGAAGATTAAAAATATTGGAAATAGGCACAAAAGGGGGTCATTCTGATGTGCAAGCAAAGCAGAAAAAAGATAAGAGTTTAGACTAGAAGGACTCAAGGCTAACTGATGCAACCAACAGCTAAATTCAAAATATATTAACTTACAGCTGTAACCTGAAGTCTATACAGCTCTTACCATGGCTAAGGATAAAAATAATCACTGACCTGGAATGACTACAGCCCCGAGAGAGTTACCTTTGGAAAGAAAGAAATTCACAAGAACCCAACACAACAGAAGTAGTCTTCAGAATCATTATATACATATGTTTTCTTCCTAATTGTACACTGAATTAAAGCTGCTTTGGTAGTTCCGTCACTACATTACTCCCTTTTCCAGTACGCTGCTTGATAGTTTTCTCTGGAGCATTTTGGAGACAAATAAACATACCCCTGAAACTCAACTTCAAGAAGCTTTTTTGCCAATTTTCCCATGGATATGTCACGTTGGGTTGTGTTTGTCACTATGTTACTCTTGTTGTCTTCTGTTAGCTTGAAATCATGTAACACAATGTGGCTGATTCATGACGTGACATGTCACTGCCTGGCATGTCAGCTGAAAGCCTGGACAGACCCATGTGCTACATCTCTACACACACATATAGCTCTTTGAAATGGCCCTTTATTTTAAATGCACTAGCAGGTGCTGGCACATCCACTCCACCAAGTTTAAGAGACACTAGCAACTTAGGAAATACTCAAAGTTATTTTCTTTCTGTAACATTATTACTGGAAATGGGAAAGCCTTCTCTAGTGTTCTCATTAGAGACAAGGTCTTACTCTCCATGCACTCTGTGTGTCAAGATACTGAGCAATCTTTTATCAAAGTTTTGGGGTTTGTTTTAATTTTTTTTTTTATTTTTATTCCCTTCCCCTAGGTACCAGTTATGGCATTAGCTTATCTCTCCTTTAAAAGCAACTGAAATGAAACAAAGAGAAACTAACCTTACTTATTAGTACTAAAATGACACATTTGAATGCACGGTCTGGCAGCACATAATCAAGATCAAAATTTCAAACTGGTTTCATCTATTAAATCCTATCAAATTTCATCAAAACCCAGAATGGTTTGTTGTGTCAGCTAGCCCACCTCTGATATTTGTTGGATGCTCTGGAATGTTCTCTCTGGATACTACTGAAGCACTTTTACTACAAGATACTACAGTAAAATCTCTAATTCTGCTAAGAAATATTTATGCCTTAGAATTGCCAACATGAATAAAATAGTAACTCATAGATTCATGTTTTTAGCTGCTTTCTAAGTCTTTGAGACACGTTTATATCAATCTGTAAGTTTCAGCCATGGCAGCTTGAAGCTTTTTGTTGAAATGTGATTCTCACATACTCACATGACTCTGGGAGCTGGGACTTTAAGAAAGCTATCCATTATAATATCACAAGATGTAGCCACACTGCAATTAAAATTGTGCATACTTTAAAGTGATGCTTTTCACATAATTTCTCTGAAACTCTATTTTGCACCAGTTCATTTTACACTAAACAATTCAAACTGTATGACGTACAACAAATGTGTAGTCAAGCATTTCATGTAACTCTAGAGTTGATCCTAACTTATAAAAAACCCTCTTTTAATTTGAAAATAAAACAGAGTTCTCCCTTCTGCTACTAAATGTTGCTTCTGTTCAGCAAGCCACAGGTACCAGGGATTACAGATTAAAATGTTTCAGACTAAAATATTCATAGAGCTCCCCTGTCAAATGATAATCATTTAGCTGTGGGTACAGAAGCAACTACTGCAAAATATATTTCTTTGATGGTTACTTTGAATTGCATTCTGCCTGACTGTATCAAGAGAAGCTAATTCAAATCTATCATGTAACGTGGAAACAAACCATTCTTCTGCACATAAAGCAAGCAGTTTCTGGAAGCTGCTAGACTGATCACATTAGAATATGATTCAATCACTTCAGAAATTTACTCTCTCTTTGAAAAGTTCTACATTTGGTAAAAGACAGTTACATTGCTGTCCAGCAGTCAGCCCTGCCACCACAGCCTATGTACTTTATTTTGATTATTAACACATGCTACCAAATACTCTCACACTTAAGCTGAAGATAAAATAGGAAAGGTTTAATTCCTAAAGTGAAGTACCTGGTTCCTTTCCAGAAGGATGTGGTAGAATGGGACTCCTCTGCTCCACTTCAAGATGTCTCCTAATCCATGAAATAGTTACACTGGTACAGTACTATTATTTTGCACAAGCTTGTGCTCCTGGAATAAACACATTCCTTGATTTAGAGAGTCTAACAGCTCTGAGTATAAAAAATAAATCTCTGGAATAAAGGATGACCTTTTCTTTATAGGAATTTCGTATTATGAAGGAAACTAGAAATTAATCTGATATTGGCATAACTGATTGGTTTATTATCTATATTTAACTTCAAGCTAATATTGATACTTCATCTTTGCAGTGCTGTGATACCCTGCAGCCCCCAGTGAAGAAACCAATGTCTCAAGCTGAACATCACATACTTCTCCTTACAGTTGGACCACTTCCTCAGCAGAAAATACCTCTCCCAAATATTTTCTAACTCTCCTCACAGAATAAGCCCACTCAAACATAAGGAAGATCAACAAAAAAACCCACTGTAACCAGAAAAATCCGATTTTTCTGTTTCATTATGCGGCTCCAGATTCCATACTCTCCTAAAGCCCTTTTAAAAACTGCCATTCTTAGGACAGCGTGGCCAACTGGCAATATCAGCTCAACAGCTATCTTAGTGGCATTAAAAAAACTTGACTTTGTGACACTGTTTTCTTGTTTGGGACTCCTTCCAGTCTCTTCTTGCAAAATGCTGCTCTCTCTCATTCAAGCTTTTTATTCCAAGTGACACTAGATGGACAGTCTCATCAAAAAGCTTCTGCAGAAGTAGATGCTTAAGTTATTTCTAAGAAACAAAGTGTGATGCAGAGCAGAAACAAAATGTCAAGTCCCAGCACTCAAGAACACTGAGGGATTCTGTAACTGAACTTGGCTTTCAGAGCTGCCTCCTGAAAAGTAACAGTGCCTGGAGTAAGATCCTGGTCTTCACTATGAAGCCAATCATTTAACCGAAAAGAATGAAAACTACTGCCTGCTGCCCACTCCACCAACTTTGCCACTTAGGAGGAAGTGAGTATTTTATTTGCTCATAGCAGGTAAAGAACAAACTAGCAGCAAGGAAAAGTAGTGAACTAGTAAGAAGTGCACACTGTTAGCTTTTGCCACTTCACTTTACACCTCTATTGCTCCCCGATTTCTGATGACAGAAGTGTTCCTTCATTTGTATATCTCACTTTTGTTTTGTGATTTCAGGGAGGTTTCCTCCCCCCCCCCCCCCCCCCCCCCTCTCTTTTTTTTTTTTTTTTTTTTTTTTTTTTTTTTTTTTTTTTTTTTTTTTTTTTTTTTTTTTTTTTTTTTTCTTTTTATTACATTTTCTTCTGAGTTTTTATTATAGGTCCTGCTGACCAAGCCTGACAAGGGCTGACTGGCTGGTTCTCTGCTTGAGAGAGAGGCTCCTGCCAGAGAGACATGGCATCAGGACACAGAGCTGCGGAGAGTTAATCAGCAAAAGGATCCCAGGAGCCCCTCCCTATATTGAATTTATTTTTAGGAAAGCAGGGAGGAGTGGGAGGCAGGCTGAATGCTGTGCAAGTCCTCACTGCTGCTGCATTTCAGATACTGCTATTCACATTGTTTTTGCCGTTCAGAACACATTCTATAGTTTAGAAAAACATCTTAAGAAGTTCCATTAACACACACCACACCACTGTGCTCCAGAAAATGGCTTAAAAAGTCATTGCTCATATGCCTGAATGACATGTATAGGAAGAAAAGGAAGGAAGAGGAAAAGAGTTTCAAACTTTCTGTCACCAACTCCACATTTTGCTATTTGGGATTAAAAGCAGGGGCATCAAAGGAAAAAGGCTTTCAGGTAAAAAGGCAATCAGCTACAAGGTCTCTATTAAGCATAGACTTGGATATTAAAGAAGTAGCATAGCACCAAGTAGGATAGGACAGACGAGGCAGACAGGGTCTCAATTTACAGCTCCCTTATTCATTACTGCATCCATACTATAAACTTCTCCTTAAATAGCTTACAGTTATATCTAACCTGTTTGATGTACTGTAAAGGTGACTGGGAAATGCAAACACTGAAAAATGTTCTGAATTTACTAATTTATACTATTGTAGTGCTAATTATTGTTCTGGTGCTGAAAAGCTAAATAGATTAATTTAAAAAGTTGGGGGGTTTTGCTGTTTTTTTTTTAATCAGTAGCATATAAAGAGTTGTGTCCAACTCAGAAATTGTCAAAAATAAAAGAGCTTTGCAAATCTTGGAAATAAACCTTCTGTAAACACAGCCTCAATGTTCTAGAAGGGATGGTGCATCTCACACCACCTTAATGAGAATTCTTCACTCTAAAATATTTCAGGGTTCTTTTTAATGAAAATAGGGATGCCTCAATTTCCTGCTGTTTCAATAGGCATTCAGTAGGTGCCGAGCTCTTCAACCAATAAAAAGGACAGTAATTGCCATTAGTACATGAGGCCTAACACGTGCAATGGATTAAGATTCAGACAGGTTCCTCCCCTCTCTTCAAGGACAAGAATTTGGTCCCATCTAACACAAGCAGCCATGCCCTTGATCACCTGTACACAGCCACAATCAGTCTTCTTTATCACAGAGCTGTCCTCTTTATAGCTGAAATACTTCACAGTGTTGTGCAGAACAATTAGCTTACCATCACTAAATAAAAAAGTGTTATGAAGAGGAAACACCATTGCCCTTCTTTTTCTGAAGAGCAGTGCATCTATCATCCGTAGAGCTGAAATTAAACACTTTCCTTTAACATGTTCAAAAATGGCACCTCTGAGCATATGAGGAATCTGTATGTCTGCTTATCATCTAGGCTTCTGCGACAGTCATAGCTTGGTGTGGCCAGCAAGCTGATGCAGCTATGTACATAATGGAGCTTACTATTTTCCCCAAGATCTCCCCAGGACAGAATTTCATATTCTGTGCTATCATACAAAAGAGAGACATGAGGGAAAGGGAGACAAATATACCTAAGTTAACAGGGCTGCTTAGAGTAGTCACCTAAAATGAAGTTTAAGTCAACGATTTGCCCAAACATAATTGGAAGTATCATGTAGATTAGTATTCTTATTATCAGGACATTTAGGACCTTTTTCTTTCTCCTTCCCTTCAGATATTTTTCCTTTTTCCCCCCCATATTTTTATACTGATTCAAGAAAGCTTTCCTTCTGAAACTGGCAAGTATAGTCCCATCATCAGTTTTGACTGGGACAGGGAAATCCCCAACCAGATCCACACAGTAAATAGTTCACTTATTTTTCCTAATAACATAGCCTGTGGTGTGTCTGAATTAAAATGTCCATTTTCAAAGACTCTTATTCTTTATTTTGTCCCTGCTACCAGATGTAAAGAAGTAAATAGTGACTCAGCTGTTAACTTCATATCCAGGCTTACCTTGCCTGGTTGAGAATGGAGCAAGCACACTGTTGGTCCCTTTCTATCCTTCATATACTATAAATAAGATGCAAGACACAGCTGGTACATATGGAAGCAACTGTACCATCATCATCAGATATTCCTCAGAACAGAAGTAGTTCCCCTGGAGAGTCTCTGGCCATTTTAAGGTCAATCTGTGCTGTGGTAGAGCAGCAAGTCCTTCAAAGGTGATTCTATGGATGGCTATAGATGACATGAAAAATTTTCAATCTAAAGTTTCATTTGGTGATGAGATGCTCAGACAATATGAAAACAAAGTACCATCTTGGTTTAAGGATTCACGCTGATATCTGTCTGGGTATTGCAGTTGAGGAGAATCTGCTTGTGTATATCCAACTGCTTAACGCTGTTTCTGGCTTGTCTGATACACATTTCCTTTCCTTGTCACAACTCCCAGGTGCTACTGCTGAGCAAATAGTAACATCATTGCCAGAAGTATTTGAAAAAAACAAAAAAAATTGATTTGGACAATCTGTCTGCTGTTGCCATTGATGGAGACACAACTGTGAGTAGGGTTAGGGCTGAGGTTGTAACAAGGTTAAAAGAAAAGTGCCTAGGAATTCTCTCCTGTCACATTCACACTGGATTGCTCTTGGTTTTCAGCAGATGCTACAGACAATCCACTGTTCTCCATCAAGTATGGGGAATCATTTAACTACATTTACAAGCTACACCAAAAATTCACTCCAGAATTACTGTACTTGAAAGGTTACATGGAAAGAACTAGGATACTGCAACACATAGGCACTAAATGCTGTATTTATATGTGCAGCTTAAAAAGTAAGGAAAAAATGCAGGAACGAACAAGGCCCTGGCTGTTCACATGAGACGCTGCTGTCCTTATTCAAGAGTATTATGGACCTCATATGAAGTCAGTCAAGACTGTAGCTATCAGGTGAGAATCCTGGTAGCATGGTAAAGGTCCCTGTTCAGATAAACATATTCTCTGTAACATTGCTTTTTTATTTATCTCCTGCATGGCCCTGCACAAGCAAGAGGCTTGAAGTTAATCACAAGATGGACTGGTAGGTTATTGTGCCTAGCCCTTATCAGCACTTGTGCCTGTTCTCTCCTACTTACTTGGGACGAGTGTTAACCACCTTGAACACCCAACAGAGCAGCATGCAAGCATTTACATGATCAAAGGAAAAATGTGCTTAAGACAGACTTTGGAAATACAGCAAAATTTGGCAAACTTCAAAGATAGTTGCCTTTCAAATGGGTTGTGGAGGAGGCCTTGGTAAATTTGAGTGGTATGATTAGCATACCGGCTGTTTTTAAAACTGCTCAAGAAGAAGCTGTGTTAAAATCCATTTCCGCAAGACACATGCATTTTCTTTTGGACAGGCTCCACTAGCTCTCTTTCTTAAATCAATTTTTTCTGGCACAGATTTCTTCTTGGAAGAATGTACGACACCAGCTTAGTTTCCTAACCAAAACTTGACAGAATGTGTGCAGCACAGCATAATGGCATCTCTACTTCAAGACTTCGGAAAAGTTACAGTACAGAAACCTAGGAAGTGATTTTGACTATTCCAGGTCACATCTGTTGAAAGGCAAGGGAGACAACAGAAGATGCCAGGGTATCCTGCCCAGTGCAATGTTCAAACACTGGTGAGGGCCACTGATAAAGGGTTTGCCAAAACAGGAGTTGCCAAGGTCTTAGAGGAGTTTCAGGGATGTGTTCAAGTCTTACTAGATTTAAAAGATGATCCTTGGCAAACTCCCCCTGATGCTTCTCAGCATTTCTAGAGCCAACAGTTGTTCCATCTGCTGCTGAGGCCGACTTTGAAGAATCCTTGCAAAGAGCAGCACACTAACTTTAACACTATACAGGAGGGAAAAAAACCCACAGCTTTTCAAAAGTGACCTAGATATTTGCCAGTAGCTTGACACACTCTCAGGTAAGGCTGTCTCCCTGTCTCCAAACACTTGAGCATATTACCAGAGCTGCGCCAGTGTAAACTGTGGGCTGAAAATAGAGATTCGGCAAACAGAATCTATTGAAAGCTTGTCTAAGGCATTAACTGTTCATCTGTGGAGGTTTTGACACACAGTGACAGTCAGAAATACCACCATGAACTAACTTCAAGAACCAAGTTGCTGCTGGGGATTCAAAAAAAAACATTAAAAAATGGCTGTGAAAGTCAGACAGATACTCTGTGACAACAGCTAAAAAATATTAAATTTAAAAAAAAATCAGCAAACAATAAACTTTTGGAGCTGTTGAACACAAGCAAGCTTTGAAAAAGAAAGCAAAGGAAGGTCCACAGACACACAAATGAAGGTGTTTAGTCTCAACACATAAGCTTCAGTTTCTGCCACTGTGATGGATTTGCCAGAGTGTTTTCTGAGCCAGGCCACGGCACTATTGTATAAGCTTTATTCTAATTACTGTAGGCTCTATAAAGGCTTCTTTATCATTTAGTATTATAAATAATTGTGCTTCCAGGCTGGAGTTCAAAGCTCAGTACAGCATTCGCACAACACCACAGGCAGGTCAGGTGACCTTTCTCCAATTCTCCTCTCTCTGGTGCTGAGGACAGACAAAGTGATATGTCTGTCATACGCCATTACCATTAGAACAGAATCTTGTTCTTTTATTACAACTGAACTCCGCCGGATTTCTCGGCAGGAATGCTAAGTGAAATCAATGTCTTGGATTTCCAGGCTGAGCTTGGAGGTCACAGCCACTCTATCATTTCTCAGCATTATCCCTTCTCTTTCTCTCGCTCTCTCTCTGAGTCTCCAACTGGCACGCAGCAGATTGAAAACAGCATGCATCACACGGCTCACGCTGAACAATTTTACAGCCTTTTGGACCCCCCTTCCTTTCTTTTTGGCCCATTTTTTTTTTCCTTTCAATTTTGCAAATAAGTTTTGTTTGTGTCCTACAGAACTGCAAGACAAAGGCACTGGAACACCTACAAATATGAAAAAGCAATAAAACACAAAGGACAACAGAGTCAATCTCGACAGTTGCCAGTAAGATGATTATGCTTGATGTTACCACTAGGTATGGCAGGCCTTCTAATTCCACAATTGTCACAAAATAAATACTGATTCCCCTTAGATATCATCAGACATTCCACTTGTGCACAAAAGATCCAAAAACAACATCAGGATTTTAAGTGTAACAAATCTCACAAGCCACTAGCCACACACAAAAAACCCTTGTAAAATGTACCAAAAAAACTATTGTTACCCATAGATACAACTCTTTGGAAATAAAACCCCAAAACTATCATGGCTTTGTGATTCCTTGCTGTATAGCACATAAAAGAAGATACAAAGCCAAGCATAAACTTTGGGAAGTCAGAAAGTCTTCCCAAAGAGAAAGAAAAGGCAGACCCAAAGCTTGATTCATTAACACGACAGCCACTGGTTCCACACCTCTATTTCATTCTTTGAACATGTATCTCACTGGCAATGGTATTATTTATTTGTCTGGTTATTTTTAATCTGTACTGTTTTACTGTTAGGGTAAAAACAAGACACTACTGTCAATTCAAGGAATCTTTTGTGACATGATAAGGGACATGGACAGCATGCTAGAGGACACTTACAAAAAGAAAGGACATATATTTATCAAGCTCTTGCTGTCACGTAAATGGGACTCCTTTTTCCCTGCACTCCTAAGCTACATTCTACCTAGTTGTTTTGCAACAGCTAAGATGTGCCATTCAGTTTTGACCTGTTACTTGTGCTCAGCTGTGGCATACATGGAACTCATCTTCTTCCACTAGACATATTCTGTGTCTTTTTTCTAGGTGTAACTAGTCACACACTGATGGCATTATACAGATGTGACTAAAGCTTCTAGTTTTACCTCTTACATGAATATGGACCTAATTGCCTAGCTGCGACCAAGGTTACTCATCACAGCCCTTCACCTGATGGACAGATTCCAACCCTCTTTAAAGACACAACAGACATTGCTTTGGAGACTCATCCCTACACAAACTCCCACTGAACCCCAGGTACTGTTCACAGATGAGGTGCTCCACTGCTTTCTGCCTCTCTTTGACACACTGCTAACCTGACTCTACTTTTGTGTTCTGAAAGGAAATGAAAGTTGTGTGCTGGAACAGAAGCTGGTCACCTCTGCCTGCTAACTGCTACTGAAGACTGAGGAAACAGCTGTGTGATAGCTAGGACACTGCAAGGGAACCCATGGGATCTCGGCTGAGGTGGTCTGCTACTGACATGGTGTATGAATGGTTGGTTGGTAATACTGTGCTGGGGTCCTCCCACTGGCAAAATGGCACTACAAATATCCTCTTATTTCAGGAAGTCATCTTAAGAACAAAGCTGCCTACAGCCAAGAGGCACACAGACACCCTTCAGAAAAAAAACCCACATGCAAATATCCACGTTGTCAGAAACACAGTGCTGCAGGGCCTGGTACAGTACCTTGCTTTTGGGTGGAGGGCTGTTTGTGCTCTTGTCTGTGTGGATGCTGGTAGGGGATACAGCAGCACCAAGGTTACCCTGGGGTATGCCAGGTATCTTGCCTCCTGGAGACACTTGCATTGCAGCAAGTTGGGCAGCATACAACTGCTGTAAAAACAAACAAACAAAAAACGGTGCAGGGGTGGAGGAGACGGAGGGAGGGAGAGAGAGAAGAGAGATATCATCAGTAAATAAGCAATTTTCCGAAAACTTCTCCTACTTCAGATGATATCTTTTCCTTCTGACAGTTATTTTTTTGTTTAGCACACTGGTATATTTCAAGACAAGAACTGTCATCTCAACTTTTGTGACTCATTCCTCAGGGGATGAATGACAGACATCACCGTGAGCCATGAGAAATGTCCCACCTTCACTCTGTGACCAGGGATTTTAAACAAGGAACGAAGCTAATCTTTATGGTTTGCCTGAGCCAATGGGCAACCTTACCCTTCCCAAGATGACTTAGGCATAACAGCATCTCCACTGATACCACGCATGAGTCTCTGTGAAATTCACATGATGCTTGACATGACAGTCTCTGTCTTACCATTTTACGTTTCTTTGTCTTTGCCTTGTTTGCATAGGCTATAAGGTGGTTGGGGCAGGGAATGTCAAAATTCTGTTCAGCACTAACTGTGAGAGTCCACTCTCAGTTGGGTTCTGAGGAACTTCTATAGTCAGTATAAATATATACACATTGATGGCAATGTAGTCTCCATCAGCAACTAGAAACTCCAATTAGGACTAACAACCCTTTCTCTGATAGATGCAAAGCAGATACACAGTGAGAATGTTTTCCTCTTCAAAACTGAACCAGTAAGACACTTTAAACACATTACTTGATTATTAGCATTTGAATACTTATAATCACAGGCATCTGTTCAAAGTTAAGCACTACAGTAAGAGTTTATGGACAGAGGTCAGAAGTAGAGAGAAAACAGGCAATTTGACAGTGCCTGGAAGCTTCTCTGACCTCCAAATAAAAAGTGGAGAAAATAAACATGGTGGGGAGGAGAACCAGCAATTTCTGCCACTTTGTGAACAGAGAGGAATTCAGGTGAAACCAAACAGAAGTCAGATGCACTTCTTGCATGCAAGTTACAAGCACAGCCTTGCAACCACCATATTAGCATTAGAAAAACATCACTTTTAGAAGCAGCAACCTAAAGCCTCCATAAAATATGCTGGTAGCTGATCTCTAGGACATGTGTAAGTGTAACACTGAATTATGGTGCTCTCTGCCTGCAGGTACTAACAGAGCTTCTGAGATGCAACATGACAAGGGATAACATTCAGGAACGTGGAAGAGGATGTGAAAAATCAAGGGGCCTTCAGTATGACTAATCTAAGAAGTCTCATCAGTGGTACTTAGTTGTTTTGCTGTTGATTTTCAGTTAATTGTATATACTGACAAAAGAACAAAGGTTGGATTGGAGAGCACAAAGAAACGCTAAACGAAACCAGCATGTTTGAAAGAGAAGCATGAGGATTCATTACAGGAGCATTCCACAAGGAGCGGTGCAAAAGGTAGAGCTAATGTGAGTTTAGAGTACCTAAGCCCTGTAGCAAACACGTAACTTGATCAAACGGGCAAGATTTACTGCTCTGAGTCTCCGACAACCCTGGACATCATCTTGTGGTTCCCTGTACAAGCTCTTCCCTTCACTGGTGCACAATTCTAGCCCATTCACATCATACAAGTAACCTATTTCTGTTCTTTTAGGTGTCAACTGGTGACAAGTTCTTACTTATTTTTCACTCTTTCCATTCTTTTCAGACTTCTATTTTTTTCCATTTTGAATCCTGTTCATTTCTTTTCTCTACTTTGATTACTGCTTGTTCCATCTTCTTTTGTACTTCTTAATCACCACTTATCCATCCCTTTCTGTTTAATCTCCCTCTCTTTTCCTATCATCCATTCATTCATCCCTTCTCTGCTTGCCTGTTGCTCAAATTTATTTATTAATTTATTCTGTGTTACCCCCAGTGAGCCTGAGCCAAACAGATGCACATCAGCTACAGATAAAAGTCACCAAAAACAATCCAGCCACAAATCAGTCACAGAGTCAACTGCATATATTTTTCTGTTGAAGTTCATATCCATTCATTCTTTCAAAGGAAGACTAAATCCAACAGGGGGAAAGGAACAAAGGTCTGTGTGAACCAGTGAAGAATTGTAGCAGGCAGTTCAAGGAAAAGCAAGCCAGCTTTATGTATGAATTAATGTATCAGAAGGGCAATAGTTGTTTAAGAAATAGGATACATGACTAGGGAACAGCTCAAACATAATTGGACTCTGGTGATGACAGAGCAGACCTAGGGAAAAGCTTTTCCTTTTCTTCTGCTCCGTATTGAAAAAAATGACAAAACAAATTGAGGCAACTATGGGAAAAATATAAAAGAAAGTCAAATAGCTGTTGAGCAGGAAAGGTTTAAGCTTGTTGCTGATCTATAGATCAGATCAGAGAACATGTCTAGTCCACAAGGTAAAAATAACTTAGCCAGTCTGGACGCTTAACAGTGCTGAAACAACTGGAGACCATTGACAGACCATACAGGTACTGGGATGTTGAGGACTGAGCCTCCCAGAAATGTCTATGAGCCTTTGGGGAAGATTTTTCAGACAGAATCCTTACCCTGAAAAGAGAGGGAGATCTCTACCTCAAACACAGCTCTCAGCCTGCTGTTGAAGTCCAGATTGAATCATAAGAACTGAACTATACAAGATACATGCACAATGTGGTGTCTAGAAATCTGTACCAGCTTAGACCTTTTCAGTGGTCACTGAGAAATGTGTTGGGACCCATGGTTCCTTCTTATAGCAGTGCCATCAACCACCTTTTTGACAACAGATGCAAAGCAGACAAGGACTAAACAAGCATTGGAAATGAATTTCCCTATGCAAAAGCCGTATTTTTAGGTGATAATATGAACTTTCAAATGGATGCCATACTTCAGTGATGGATACACCTCAAGAGAGTGAAGCACACAGTATAGTGTGGAGTAATCTGGAGTAAAAGGCAGGATGGAAGAAAACCTATAAAGCCTTCATTCATGCTTTGTACAAACTTCTGCCCTCCTGTTATCAGATTCAACATCTCACCTCTACTTAATTCGTCTTGAGAATTAAAAACAAACATTAAAGAAAATCTTGTAAGAGGTCTCTTGTTAGACGACTCTCTTAAAAAGTCCCTTCTTGCAACACAAACCAACTATTCTACTGAAAAGCGACACCAAGACCAGCTCTAAAATGAAAAACATGTAGCTTATAAAAATGTGAGGGTCTGAAACCTATTTAACTAGTAAGACTGCTCCTATATTCTCCTCTCATTTTAGAAAATGGACGGAAATATACAATACACAGCACATTTCTTAGACTATCCATATTTTTGAGCTTTGACATTATTGAACTTGTCAGTTTGTATTTTAGAACATGATGACCTTTAGCTTATACTCAAGGAAAGGGCAGTGGTGTGACCAAATGCTATGTATCAAGATACTTAAATGACACCAATTTATGCATTAATTTTAGAACAAACTCCAACAAAAGAACATTTCTACCTCTGCTTCCCCAACAGAATTTCAGATTTTGGAACAGTGTATGAATTGGTCTCTGTTGAAACCTTGAGCCATCATCTACAATGCACCCTTATACTTTCCACAGTAATGAAAACAAGACCTCAAAAAGCAGTGCCAATGATGTTATTCTGTATCACTGCTATAGTAGACTGTTCTTGAACCTCTTAATTTGTACCCCAAACAGAGACTTCTGAAGCTACTTCCACTACCTTTAGCTAACCTGAAGGGTCAACTGCAAATTCTAGCACTTTCCTGCACTACCATTCATACAGGACTTTCAATCTACAGGGTCTAGACTGGTTTATCTTACCAAGGCATCCAGTTGAAAACAGTGAAACACTACTGCTTGAGACAAGTTTACTTTTGCTATAAACAATATGGATAATATTCTGAATTTACTAAGACAGATAAGACTTCAAGAAGGCAGACTTTGGGTTCTGAAAAAGCAATTAAAAAGTAACATCTATCATTTGTTTATTACTAAATAACTATGTTTCAGCTCCCCTGCCCATGTGCAATACTGCAAGCCTTGTTAATGTCTTCTCATTAACCTCTTATGAAAATCTATATGGAAACAAAATCATCCCAACAAAAGTACAACTAGATACACTTTAAAATGAGCAGGAGACATATTTATATATTTATTTATTTATAATGTTGCCCCTCTGTTCTTAAGTTATTAAACAAAAAATCCCCCTTCTCCCTAGGTCACCACCTAAATAATTTATAATTCTTCCAATATATTGAGCAGAAATACTCAGCTGAACTCTCCAAATGGAGTAGCTCTAACAGCTCTTGGCTTGATGACTCTGTAGTATATCAATAGCAAAGCCTTAAGGTTAGACCATCTCTGAAAACTTTCCCCTTGGGCATTGTTGTTACATGTTAACAATGCTCATTACTGCTTTGAGGGTACACTAAAAAATGAGCTTTTGTTCTATTAATACAGAAAATGAGAATGAGATTTAATTGCAATTTTAAAAAGGGCTGAGCAAAGTGTTACCAATTACATGAGCAGAGATAGTTGATTCGAGGACCTATAGGCATTTGGATTACAATTATCTCTTATTAAAATATTTTTATTAGTGAACAGTAGAGATTGAGTTGTTATTAAAAAAGAACAAAACAAAACAAAACAAAACAAAAACAAAAAACCCCCTCAGACAGATAGAGACAGGTGGTACTGGAAACTAAACCAGTTACTGCAATAAATGTGTTTCTGATATAAACCAGTTTTTCAGTGGAGTCACCACAGCAATGAATTTACAAACCACTATGCTTAAATGTTTGAACTGTTGACTGATTCAATTTCTTTGTCATTCTGAGTCCCATCATTAAAAATACACACATGAATGGCCCTGTTCTTTGATTTTTGCATAATCTGGTGGGGAAAAATTGTATAAATTGAGTTTCTCTCATTCAGAAAACATGAATTTCATTTTCTTTACCTCAAATTTTATGTTTATATAAGGCATGCAAAGCATTTGGTTACAGTAGAAAGAATTCATTTTGAATCTTTTCAGGTGGGGTTTCCTATTTGAAAAAAAGAAAGGAACTAGAAAGAAAAAGGAATTAAACCAAACATTTGACATATAACCTACTGTAAGACAGGTTTTTAAAGGTAGTAGCAACTCTGGAAATTGGATTTAAAGCTACACTCAGTGATTGGTAACAATGCTTTCTAGATCTTCTATGAAAAACATTCTTCATTTAACTCTTCATCATGTATCTGAAAGGCATAAACGCAAGATTTTCACTTTTTCTAGGTCTGAGTTTCCTTCAGAGACTGCTAGTCAGACATTTTAAAGGGACACACTCATTTGTATATTCAAAACTTCAGTAAAGACTTTAAAGTGCCAATTATACCAAGTGGGAGATTTTCAGAAAACAAAGATGGTCTGTGAACACAAATTCCATAAGCTCCTTTAAAACCTTGCCCAAGGAACCCCTGAAAAGTGAATTTTACTCAGCCTCAGTGCTTGAGTGTGCTAGCTTTCACTTTGGGCTAATTTCAGATATGAACAATATACTTTAAGATCCTGAGATGCACTTGAAGTACATTGGTTTATTTTTGTTTTAGTTTATTTTTTTCTTCTGAATTCTGAACAACTCCTGCCTGACCTAACATATGTCTTTATCACACCCATGTCCTAAAAGCACTGGCTTCCATTACAGAGGTATGCATATGTCCCACAGAGACTCTTTCTGGCGGGAGACCTTGCCTATTTCATTTATTCATTGAGTAAAAAATAGCAAGCTGGACCACTTCACACTAAAACTGGGGACCACACAGAGACCAGAGAAGATACAGTAAATGTTGAAAAGCTACACTGTTCTTTCCCATGGCCACAGAAACCAGCAAATTTCCTTTGAAGACTCCCATCCTAGCTTTGCTCTGTATTTAGCCTCGGGGAGGAAGACAAGTAAATCATGATGCAAGGAACAATGTTTGAAACTTAAGACTGGGCAAATTAATAGAGAAATAATATGCTGATTTTCATCAGACAGCATTGGTAACGCTTGGAGGAAGTGCCTAGATAAATGGTGGATTTTGACTCTTGTTCAGTCAGGATCAGGTATGTTTCTGAAGAAACATGAAGACTCTGTTTAAGAGAGTTTATTGTGCCCAACAGTATCTTACATCTTGATTTTTTTCAGACTAGACAATCTAACAGTCTCTTTAGCCTTAAAAAAACTGAGACTTAGACAGAAACATTAAGAAAAAACAGTTCTCATAAGAAAAACTGTAAAGCATTCACAAACAGAACAAGGCCTCATTTATACACTTCTTGCATGCAAGTTACAAGCACAGCCTTGTAACCACCATTCCTCTCCTATTAGAAAAAACACCACTTTTAGAATCAGTAACCAGAAGTCACCATAAAATATGATTCCGGTAGCTGATCTCTAGGGTTCCAGGCCCACACCCTTTATTCCGGAGAATAATCCTACTGTAGTCAATAGGACTGCTTTACCCATGCCAGGCTGAGTGTGCTAGTTTTTTTCTCATTTAGAACTTTCATGGTATGAGTAACTGGGGATCCCTGGCATGCAGAAAAAAGGCTGCAGTCCAGGTCACTGAAATCTGAACGAGCTTTAAGTCTGCATTTGAAGTAATAAGGGCTTCTATCATAAAGGCAAAACAAAGCTTGCTTTGCTTGTAAAACAGTGGACAAAGCAAAAACAACTAGGTGTGATTTATGGCAGCTCAGTTTTGTTAGAAAAAAATGGGATTTTTGACAAGTAGGACAATAATGTAAGCTAAATATAGCCATAGGTGTATTTATAGTAGCTTTATGGGAAAGAAATTAACCATAAGCATTCTATAAATGCTAAGAAATTCAGTTTTCTTTGAAAGACAGTCTTTTAATTTTGTCAATGGATAAATGTCACTCAAATATTAGCAAGGTGAGAATCAGCACTCATGAGATCAACTGACCATTCCTGGTGACACAGGAAGACTGTAGGAAACTCCTGATTAGAGCCTAGACCTAATGGCTCCTTTGTCCCATGCTTTAACAAGAAGACAATCCTTCTACAGGATGCAACTGCAGAAACCTATCAAGACACTTCCAGCAGAGGCTATTAAGATCTGTTAGTTTCTCTGATAAAATATCATTGTAAACTGTGTGTTTAAGATTGCCTGCTCTGTACAAATGAAGAGTTTTGAACTGGAAAACTGCCCAAGTGGCCTACGTATTCATACATACCATGTTCACACCATATGACAGGAATTGAAATAGAGTGACTACACGGAATGCATATTGGAGAGGAAACTTGATAATGTCTTCTGGAAAAAGCTTGTTGGATGAAATGTTGCAGATGAACATTGTCCCCTTCAAGGAAATAATTAATACTGCCCATATTTAAAAAAGAATAATCTACCAAGAATTTATTCGTATAGTTTGTTTCCTATAGCACCAGAATATAACGTAATCTTGCTCTCATTACTATTATTTTTTTTACACCAACAGAACTTCTTCTGCAATAAACAAGATGAAAATTTATTTAAAGTAAGGACACACTTTTGAGATCATACTCCTTAAGGAGTATGCAGTAAGATGGGTCATGTGGAAGATCAACAAACAACAGGGATGTGTGACTTAAGAAGGGGCATTTGTTTTGTAAACTGCACTCCCTTTATCACTGACTATTCTGTAATGAAGAATAAGTGTCTGTATGAAGATTCCACATGAAGACTTCTGTCCCAGTACAGCTTTTCCAAATTAGAGGCCTGAAATCAGTAAAGTGGCACAGACCTCATACTTTTGGAGGAAAAATCTCACTACTGCCTATTTGTTTACCACAAGTATGTTTCCTGAGAGATTTTTTGATATATCCAAGATTTTGGCAACTAGCTCAGAGCACCTGACTCCAGTGTGTGTAATTTCCCATTTGAGAGAAGAAAATTCAATAAGTGGCCATTTGACAAAATACTTATTTCATATTACATTGCTTTACTTGACTGGTACTGTATATAATCATTCATTGTTATCCATTAAGTGACTAGAGTAGTTAATAAGCAAACACTGCCAGCAGAATTACTGTAAATAAGGTTCTATATATTTCAGATTGCTGAGCTATAATTAAGGCATTCCACTATTTTATACACATCTCCTTAAGCAACTCTTTCTCCAGTTTTTATTTATAGATTTTCTGTTTGCATTTTAAGTTGCTATATTCAATAGGGAATTAAGTCAGGAAAACTCTGTGCCTGCTTTAGGATTGATACTGAATTAATTAACTCAAATCTGAATACTCTGTTTCTCCTGAAGTTAAGTGCAGAGCTCACAGCATAAAGATTAAGGTCAACCACATTTCTCATTTTAAGAACACAGATTTGCTCACTTTAATGGTGATACAGTATCAGGTTCTTGTATCTTGATGATTGTAAGATTGCTTGGTGACTTGTCCCTCCCCTTCTTCAGGAATAAAGTTGTGAAATAGGTATATTGCAGTATATGTGGAGCACTCCACTCAGTCTGCTCTAGTGCATTAAAGGGGAGCCAAGGATTGCATCTGAGCTGCTTCCCTTGTGCCAAGCCACCCTGACAAGAGCACATAAAGGAAGAAGTGCGAGTAGAAGAAGAGTATTGAAAGGGAGGGACCAGTCATGGATAGACCATCCGAACTGTAGAAGAAAACATACTTATTCTAAGAGCTAAACAAAACCAAATTGACTCCTAGAATAGTTCTGAAAAGATTATTTTTTCCCCTTTCTCTTAGCAGGGAACACTAATAGGATGAGACACGGCATCTTTATTCAGCTGCAGTAGTTATTATATTTTAGGAGGTGGATAAAGTACAACAAGGTTATTGTTTTGGGGGAGAATGTCAGTCCTGCAGTGCTAGCTTTCCAGGTTAAGGGTTTCTGTACTGCAGAAAACTTTCAAAAAAGCTCTATCAGAGCTCAACAGCAATCTCTTTGCCTCTCATATAATTCTTATTCATGTTCACTGCCTTACATGCTCATTACTCAAGTCCTCCAGAAAGCCAACAAGTCCTACCTCATATTATAGGACTCTGTTGTGAAGTCATGGTATCAACACAGAGGTTAGGGTAACCTTCCCAGCAGGACTCTGATCTCTTTCCATAACAGCAGAACACAGGACAAGAACTGTGGAAAGCTCCATCTCACAAAATACTTTTCCTTTGCTTTGACAAACATGGCATCCACTCTTCCAAAATAGAGTGTTCGTGTTATAGGTATCACTAGGGACAAAGCCTGCAGAAAAGATCAATCTTATTAGACCTGTAGGGAAACTATTTCCAAACAAGAATACAGAAATTGGTCCAACTTTGATCTAGAACATTTTGGGCCTCACTGAATCACGTCAAACCTGATTTGTGTTCCAAAGCAGAAATCAGCTGAGTTTCACTCTGGTCAAACTCCTCCTAACGTTCTCAACAGTGAGTCCTATTAGCTTTAAACTCACAGAAGTGCCTACCTTCAAACTAGCTCCATTGCCATGAGCTGGATAATTAGATGCTTTAAAAAACAAATGTGTATTTGTTGAACTGGGATGCTTGTGGCTAAGAGATGACAGACTACAAAGAGGAGATGCTTAGAGTATGTGAGCGCCATTATCTGTTAACACAAATGCTGAGGAGAGCTTAGAGAGTTGAAGAGTCATTCTTCAACAAAACTAAGTAGCAGAAATATCTCAGTAGCTGTTCAATCTTTTATTCCTTGATCTTATGGCAAAAAATGGGTGTGGTCTGCAAAGCTCCCCCGCCAATGGAGCCCATAAAACTCTATAGAGCCTGAAACCTCTGTGAAGCTTTGGCATGCTTCTCAGGAAATAACATAAGAAGCTGTTTTCTGGGCCATCTCATTATTTCCATGCTTAAACTGATGTAATGGGAAGAGTGACACTTTGTATATTCCAGGAGATGTACAGAAGTTTAACTCATAATTCTTAGAGACTTTGCTCCCCCAAAAGTTGTCTCTGAAAACTTGTGAAATCCCTCAGGACTCAGTTTCTGACTCCCACTACAATAAAACTGCAAACGCTAAGGTCCAATGACACTGGATAGTCAGACTTCAGCTCATGCATGAAAAGCCTTAAATCTAGCCTGAAACTCATGCCAATACGCTGCCCCTTTTGGCACATGCTGTACTTGAGGTTTAAGAAGCTGTAGGCACAATAACATGACTGAAGGTCAAAGGGAATTACATCTTTAACTTTTATGTTCTTCACAAGCTATGCATCACTCGAGCACAAGAAGAGCTTATGTGATTACCTTTGGAACTTTACCTTCAGCTAAGAGGAACAAAAGCTGCTTCTAGTTTTAACAACCCATATGGATAACAAAGGGCTGCCAGAGCTTCATGTTCCCACATCAAGTGTGAGTTTTCTAGTTCTTAGTATCAAGCTGACCAAAGAAAAACCTCCTCTATGGAACCTCCTCTTCCAGCTTACCTGGGCTACTGTATGGAAGTGTCCTCTCTTTCCTTTATCTCTACAGCGTTTCGCTCTTCAGTCTAGGTGGGGTGAATGAAGAAACACACCTCACCAAACTCCTGTTTCTCAGGCAGAAAGGATGCTATCTGTTGGCAACAGGGCTGTAACCTCTAACTCATCACTTCAAGAATTCTGCATAGCAACATATTCTGCAACCAGTGACATGCACTGTATTACACTACTTAACTTGTGATAAATTCTATAATCCATAAGTACATCTGATCCATCTATAACTATTTCTTAGTTGATTTTCACTTTTTTTCTGAAGCACTGAGCAAATTTTATTCAAAAACAATAAAACCTGTAGACTCCTGACTGAAAACAGTGCTGTTCAAAAGCTGTCCCCTTCATTTCCATTTTTAGTATGGAATTTTTTTATAAGAAAGAAGTGGATCTGCTTGTCCAAAAACATTAAATACTGAAATTCCTGTGCATGGTTAGGAGACATTTTTCAATTGTTAATAATGTGGCTCGGTTATAAAGACAGCTAATCCCTATTTTAAATTGTTCATCTGGAAATTTGGATTAGAAGGGAAGAAAACAACAATTTTTATGTCTTAGAAAGCAGTACCAAAACACTAAACTCTCTTCAATTCAAAACAACAGCCAAAATTGAGCAAAATCAAATTTTTAAATTGCTTCTGGCTGAGTGGTTGTGTGCAAAGCAGGAGTGCGAGTACCAAAAAGTTTGCAATGCAAACACCAAGCAGCTCTTAACTGTAGTCACACTAACAAGAGATGCTATCATGAAATAATAACATTATCCAGAAGTCTTTGCTCATTACCTCATTCCTAATGCCATCTCATTTCACTTAAGTTACTTGGGTCTGATGATGGGGTCAATGAGTGAGGAGGTGTTTGGGTGTGAATTAGGGGCACTGCTAAAATAGAAGCTATTTTAACAGTTGTGTGTTTAATATAATCTGAAGCTCTGTAGAATTTTTTTTTCAGGTAAAATACTCACACATTCCAAGGCTAACACTTACTTTGGCAGAGTACAGATAAATACCTAGACATATTCATATTACACAGAGTATGCCAGAGGGGCTCCTGCATCTCTTCCTTTTATGCGTCTATGTTCTACGTTTCTACGTTCTACCCACAAGTCTAACATAGCAGGAATGCTAGTGCTATGATTTCCTGCCTTCAGAAGTTTTCCTAAAAAATGTGGATATTTACAGTGACCATGACAGAAAACACTGCTGATTACTTCTCTCTCCCCATCGCTGTACTCCACAAGCCATCGTCACATACCACACAGCAATCCATTACAATATGTTCTAACATCTGCCTCCTCATATGATGTATGACCTATGTGATTGACCTTTTTTATGCTGCTCCAAGACTGGCTGTTCACTACAGTAGGAGGATGAACAGTGCTCATTGCTTCTTCAGTTAGCAACTGGTAAATATATCTCCATTTTGTGAAAGACTGGGAATGTCAAGCAGGGATCCTCCTCACTTCCCTGCATAGAGCAAGGATCCACTCCACACTGTGCCCTTCTTTATCGCTAATTACGTGTCACATTTCAATCCAGAACAAGGAAGGTCTCTCGTTGGCCCTCCCATCTATTGCTAACATATTAAACATTTCTGCCAATTAAATTTTTCCATGACAAGTATTAACATTACCCAGTGTTTGTGACTCCAGTGTGGGAAGCATGAATAATGCAAGAAACAGTACAGTCCTCCATTACACAGGGACACGTCTTGTTTTTGCCAAAGTCAGCAACTGTAAAATCTCCCTCAACTTCTCCAGTTAACACTACAGCATAATATGGGCTTTTGGTCAAAGTGATGATATTCACTACAATAAAAGGAGCACCTAAGGCAACATAAAAAAGCACTTCCCAATATCACAGGCATTAAATACAATCCTTATTCTCACCATCTACCTTTACATCATATATTTAACATTAACATACTTCAGGATTACTGTTGATTCTCCGAAGTCATCTGGCATGAAATGGAATGAAGTGTCTATGGAAATGTGGGGAAGCAATGCACTGACCAGCACAAAGGGATATCTCCTCTTCCCAATGATGGAAGACGCAACTGACACAGGGAAGATACATGTATTTGGTTGTTAAAGAGCTGTCTGCACTGACTCCAATTCAGTGTCTTTCACAAAGTCTAACCAGAAATTACAGAAATGCAGAGTCAGTTGGCCTTGAGGCTCCAGGTCCTACCAGCAATCACAGAAATATTCTGACTTTATTGTCCACTGTTACTTGACTACTAACTGGAATTGTCTGGGGAAATGAAAAAGGAAACTGAACCACAGTAGAAAAGTGACATGAAGTGGGGGTAAGTGGGGAATCCACCTGACTAGGTCTGAGCTAACCACCCTCAGCTCCCTTTATGAATACTGAAATGGAACCTGCAACTTTAGGATCAATTACACATTTTAGGCATCCATGGCTAAAGATGATTCTCCTCCAACCATCCTGAGTACAAACCAGGAAAACAAACCCTAGTTAGTCTGTGCTCAGCATGTCTATGTAATTTTTCACATTTTATGTTAAGCAGCTCAATTCTTTAAAGTGGAATCTATCTGTTCTCCTGTGGCATTATGGCCTCATTTGCTGTGTGGGACAGGCAGACTTTCAGGTCAGGGCCTTCTCTGTAAATGTGACATCTCCTCTCTGAAGTTCATGAAAAATACACATTTCCATTTTCTTGCTACACAAGTAATATGGAAAGTGACTGTTTTCCTCAAAGCTGTACACTGGTAAAGCATACAGCTACATTCGCAGCACAGAACATGTGGGAAAAGGCATATAACTCTGCCAAAGTTGCCTGCAAATTACTCTGAATTTGTGTAGAGAACATATATGTTAGACTGTTAACCCAAGGAAAATGAAGATAAACACTGACAACTGGCCAATCCTACCCTTCTTTACTGTGTTTGCCTCAAATATATTATGTTTGTAAGAATGTGTGAAAGTTCTGACAGTAAGTTATACTCCATTTAGTTTTAACAAGCAAAGCAACACACAATTTACAATCCTCTTCAGAAAGATCTGATTTACTGTAATGCATGTAGAAACGTTCGCAAATTCAAAGAGGAGTTAGATACTAAGTTATTCAATATCTTGCGAATTCTGGAACACAGATGTTTCATACATTGATTTTATATAATGATTTTGTTTAAAATATTATCTTCAATTTAATGTTCCAATAACAATCAGACCACTGCTTACACCATACATGGTATCTTTCTTCCAACAGTCAGGTGTAACCACATTTCAGAAGGACACTGACCACCAACTATAATTTCTTTTTCCAGCAGAGACAGGATGTAGAAGAGGGAATCTTTGCCACTTGCATCCCAGCGGTGACAGGCAGACAGCAACTATAACCCTTGTCTTAAGGAATTTTGAGAAGGAGATTCATACCATCAGGGCACAGCAGACATATGCTGCACGGCTCATCCCCATTTAAGCAAGACCAATTATGATGAGTTAGATTTTTGTCCTTCAAATACACTTCTATTATGTAACTCTGAGCCCTGCCTCAACATTTAATAGACTGCAAGCACAGGAAGGACCCACTGGAGCTTCCCATTGCAGAAGTTAAGATCTATGACTGGAAGACAACAGTCCTTCTGAAAGGCCTTTTGCTTCAATTTACTGTGTGTGAGGAGGATTATACTGATTTTAATGAGCTTAGGGTAAGTAATGTCCTAGAGGACGTACATCACAGATTTTCTCATAAGACTCAAAATACCTTACCTTCCAGTACTGTTTATAATTAGTGCTATTGTCCAAATTGTTTTCCTTAGAATCACTGTTCTTATAGATGACATCTATAAGTGTCATCCATGACAGCTTTTTAGACTTTTGACCCTCCCTGAAAGCGAAGCAATGTATAAAGTGTAAAGTGTTTTGACTAACAAGGCTGGTAAAGAGTATGAAATGTTCAGGAACAATACAGCATGTGCTAGCAGGATTACATGGCAACTGCAGACATGGGGGGAATCACTCGCTTTAGACTTTCACAGTTAGCTGTAACCTCTATAAACTGAACTGCCACTTATACAGTAGGAGAAATAAGCAACTCCAAAGATGGTATCTATTCTCAGTGGCTTAGAGGAAACCTAAGAAGTTGTCAGTGGTATTATCCTTCCTCTCTCTCCCCCTGCTTGTCTTCCATATTCTGATGGCTGTTTATGAGCTCAGCTGTCATTCTTTGCACCAGGGAAAGATAGATGGGACACACCATGGCCAACCTAAGCGACCTTTGGATGTGACAAGATTTTTAGGTCAGTCCTGCTAAATGGAAGCCTTGGTGTACCGAGGCTCGCCTCAGGGTGAAATTTCCAGTGAATTTATTATCTCCCAATGCCCTTTGGACAGCTTCCCACCATCAAACACCATGGCAGCACTCGGAACAGGAAGAAATACATTAACTGGAATCTGATCGTTTTAAAAGGTTACAGCTGCCCAAATATAATTTAATTTCATACTTGCCCTTTGAGGGTTTGGTGTATATTTTCATTTTATGACTGCAAATGATAAAGCTCTTAAGATTCCAGGCAATAAAAAGGAAAAGGGGGGAGAAAGTATTTTAAGGGTTAGAAGTCTATTCAGTTCATAGTCAATGAACAAAGTGACAAATCAGCTTTTTTTTTTTTTTAATCTAACATTTCCCTGTATTTCTTCAGTATTCATTCCTTTCTATACTTGATGGTGAACAATATCTTCTAGTGAAATCAAACCTGTAATGCCACCCAGTGTGATACAAAAGAAACATCTGACTTGCAAGCACTTACCTATCCTACATCTATTAAGGACCTGATTCAGAGCAGCAGTTAATGTGAAGTGAAATGAAATTATCTGAATGAACTGGTAAAAAAAAAAATAATTAAAAAAAAAATCAATCAGACTTAAGAAAATGCTTATATGTAAGCATGATACTTTGAGTTTTAACTGGGTAGGTCACAGCTCATTTTAGAATCTGCTTTTCTCTAACTTCTGTCTGAGCTCAGATCATGTATACAAGTTTAACCACCCATGCCACAAAGTATGATAAAAAATAGGGTACCCAACACTGCTTTTGGGGCAGCAGTCAATTCTGTTGGAATCCCAACCATGTGCAAGAATGAAATTTTAATGTCCATATATATGGGATACAACACCCCACAACAAAAAAATGCTGAGATTATTAAGACTCCTTCTCCATTTTACCTACTGAAAGTGACAGCAAACAGTATGCACTGAAACACAAGCTACCACAGAAACGTGAGTGTGACCAGACCATTAGGACTAGAGGCAGGGAACCTATAGCTGGACTAGAAGCTGGCAATGCCAAATACATCTTTCACTGTATCCAGTGAAAACTGAGTTACCAAATGAATGCCACCTTACCACCAAACATTCTGATACAATTTTGATGACTGTTTCCTTTCCACAAAACTAATCAGAGGAAAAATAAAACAGCTGTGGAAAGGAGGAAGGATTATGTGTGAATGTTGTATATCCTATTTTCAAAGCCACCGTATGAAATTAATTATTGCTGGGCTCCCAAATCCCTTCAGGCCTCTTTAAAAACCTTATCCAAACATACATTGGAATATACTGTTTGAATTATTTGTGCCACCAGTGTATCTAACCAGCATATAGCAAGAAGCAAGGCTGCCATGATAATGGGAATGGGATGAGCAGGGTTAATTGTCCTAAAATGAACTACATTCCAAGGCAGTTATTGGTGACACAGCAGGACATTAAGTGAAATGTAAGCTATATATACACGATATACTCCTTACCCTAAACATCAGTATACCCTGAATTTGTAAAGTAAATATCAGAATATTGAATAAATATCAATGCAGAACTGCTGTAGAGAAAGGAAGAGAGATTTAAGGACAGTTTAACCTACTACAAAATGTAGCACACCTATTAGTTTTCCTATTGTGAATTTTCTAATTTTCAGAAGTTCAGAGTTTAATGGTAAAATCAACATCAGAGATAAAAATAGGACTTCAGCCATGTTCTTTTGCCAAATTCAGCTAGATCCATTTGGTTCCCTTAATGAAATAAATATGCTGCTGTATTCTATGGTAATGGCCCAAAACACTTTAATAACACTATCACAAGCTGTAATGTTTTGGTGCATTAACAGAGAACACACTGTTATAATTTGTAAAGAGTATTTTGAGTCATGAATGGGAAAAGGAAAAATAGAAAAAGAAAGAGAAAAGGCTTTGTTGCCAGATGATATTTTCACACTCCAGCATGGAGAGAAGTGCTAACCTGCAGAGTGGACACTTCACATTCAGAAGGGCAGAGAGCTGCTGGCCTTGCTGCCCAGGTGTGCTGGGGAACAGCTAGCCTTCCCCAGCACAGCGCTTGTGGGGTATGCAGGGATGATGCTTTTTGGGCAGGGCACCTGAGTGCCTCAATCAGGGCAACAGGTACCACCACTCATGTCACCTCATGTCTCTGAGGGATTAACCTCTTTCCCCTGCACACGAACTGGCATTCCCAAGCCCCTTTGGAGAAACAGATACTGTTCCTACAGGAAGGACCTGAAAAACAGCCACTCCACAGCAGTCCCCAAAGACAATTTGACTCCCTCAATATGCCACTAACAGATTGCCCCTGTCAGCCACTGCTGGTGTAGTATGTGGCACATCTGTGGCACTAAACCAAAGCACAGCTCACAATAGGGATAGAAGGTCCTGCTGTAATGCAGATTTTAAATAGACAGCAATCACTCTCAACAGCAAGACATGGAGGTGCAGATATAGCTAGAAAATGCTTTGAAAAATCTCAGTTTCTACTACCATGAGAGTATTTGAAACCTTCTTATTGCCCTCCTGTTGTACTGATAATCATAGGATACCAAATTCAAAGCTTCTCCCAGCTTAAAAGCACACATTGACTTTAAAAAAATGTTTTTCTTTCTTGTATACATGCTTTTTAGTTTGCTTTTTAGTTTGATTTGTATGTTTGTCCACCAGGGAAAGACAACTAATACAGTAACTTGCTGACAGCCATGCTCTCTAATGCTGGAGTTTGGCAGTCTCTGAGATACAGGACCTAACAAATTTGCAGTATATTTCTGTTTGGGTATGTTATCTGTGATATATCAGTCTCTATGGCTAGGGGTTAAGGAAAGCAAACCCAGTACTCTGTGATACTTTTTTCCTTAGCTATCTAATGAATGGACAGGAACAGAAACAGACCATTTATTTATAAAATCTGCAAACAACTAAGGCAGTTAACTAAAAGAGATACTTAGAAGCTAATCTGGGAATTAGACTCAAACTCAAGAGATCAGCAGAGTTCATGTAGGTTGCAAACCTAAAAACTAGTCTTGAAGACCACTAGGAGCTGCAGATACTGTTGCCTCTACACTTTCTTGTTCAGACTGATCTTACAAAATCCCCTGTAGTGTATTAACAACCTCTGACAAGAGAAAAGGAATTTGAGGAAACTTAGCATAGGTATTGGGGAAGCAACTGGACTCTGACTTAACCTCAGGTACAGGTTTATGCTACCCAGGCACAAGAGAATAATTAAGCTCAACACTCCGAAAGTTACAGCTCCAGCTACTATTGAGCTAAATTCAACTGATGATTTTGGAAAGAAAACTAACACAATAACCAACCTGACCTCAGTGGCATGTTGTTTCATGCTTAGACCTACAGTAACTAGGTATTTCACAGTTTCAAACTGTGCCTAATACTAGCCTCCATTCATAATAGGTGCTTAAACATCCTGGCTGGTAACAGTTAACCCTAGAAAGGAATCAGACCTAAGAAAGACAGGATAAGAATAAAAGCACAGTAACTTTTAATGGCTTGCACTGTTCTTGCCATATGCAATTTACATCACTGGCCAGTGAGACTCTCCCTGTGTACACATTCACTATGCTGTTTATCTATCCTATTCTGCCTTGCCAATTGGAAATGACTTAGAACTTTGCAGAAAAGAAGAGTGGTCATAAATAAGACTAGTAAGAGATAAGATAACTTAAAATTCTTACACATTCATATATTATGCCAATTTGCATCTGACACCAAACCATGTCATATGATCTAGGTACAACAGAGTTAGCAAGAATTCTAGGGAAATGTTCTTGTCTTAACTTTTGGGATGCATGAAACGTAGTAATTTGATTTGTGGACCTAAAGGAGTGAGTGAGTGTCTGTAAAGTCGTTAGTTTTGTGTAAGTCAGCTTTTCTCACTGTTGTTATTTGTAGCATTGTTCTGCAAGTTCTGAAGAGTGTGCACCTAGGTGATTTGCAGTTTCCGTGTGTGTTGGCCTGTCACAATGTTCTGCTGTAAATATATATTATTGGCAGAGCACAGCATGAAGACAAAAGAATTCTAAAAATATCCAGAAAAATTCACTAGGCTGACTGCAGCTTTCACATTTTGTAGGAAGTCCATAACCTCTCAGTTTATGGTTTCAGAGCAAGTCCCCATGCAGCCAGTCACACCCCACTCAGTGTGGTTTCCCGTTCCGCCCCCTCCCCAGACCATTTGCTCAGGATTATACAATCTGATTTGCATGATTATATAATCTTCTTTTCAGCAACATCCCTCTGAAAAGAGCAAACAACATAATAGGAAAACCAGTAGTGTAAGCCAACTATTTCAAAACCCAGTGTCTGGAATGCACAAAGGGCACAAAGTAGGGGGAGAGGAAAAAGAGTCTTTTGTTGTTGTTGTTGTTTTTTTGGTTTGGTTTGTTACCAGATTTTTCATGCAGACCTTTCCAGGGAGAATTCATTCAAATGAAGGTAAGCCATGGAACACCGTGTTCTGTGAAACACAAACACTTCACAGGTTTGCTCTGTTGCCAATGAAGGCATTGTTTTGGTTATCTTGAGGTATATGTACAAAGGTGGCTATTTACTTCTCTCTCAACAGAAGCTATTTCAGGGTAGTATAAGACAAAAAGACTCTGGCAGACAGGAGTTGCCACTGCTGCTATTTTGACACAGGTTTTGTCCTGCAGTTGGTTAACTCATAACATTGACACCACCATTCCAACTATCTGAAGTCCCAGTGCTCTCACACACAAGAATAAACAGAGTCTTAGCTGATATATATATATGCTTCCACTCCTCAAGTCTGCTCTTCTGTTATACACTTCAGACTTTGTCCTAGACAGGACATTGTGTAAGTGAAGACTGTCATATTCCAATCTGCAAACAGGCTCTTCTGCTGGCTGCTAAAACTACTTATGATGTCAGTTACTTCAGCAATATTCATCTAAAATTAATGCCTTATAAATAATCAAGGAGTAATCTGCTTCCGTCTGTCAGGCTAACTCCAAAAAGAAAGAAGTGTAACATTTTCACAAGAGAAAAGAAATTAAGGATGACCTGACCTCACAAGTATGCTTGCCAGACAGCTACATGCTCTTTCTTGCATGACCTATTTTTCCCTGCTCACACCACAGAGACGTTTCAACCAAATGGCCAGTAATTTAGACTGCTTGCAACACAGAGGGTTGCCACCCAAATAAGGCAGTTGGGCAACTTAACAGCTTTGTCAGGTTTCCAAAAGTTTTTAGTGACTTGTTATCTCTCTTCAAGTTGAAGCAGAGCTCTGTTTCTCTAGCCCATAAAGGGCAATGTCAAAAGTCATGCTCTTCCAGAAATTAGTGCACTGGGTATGGATCACGGCCTAATATTTCCTCAGGTATCACAGTGCGAAGCAGTGTGCCAAGTACCTACATCTAGTGTAGCTGGTATTAAGTTATAATACAAACTAACATAAAGAATAACTTACTGCTAAAGAACCTATTTATAACTTAAGTATGCCTTCCCATAGCCTAAGTTCCAACGCTGGAATACTTTCAACCTGCTTTTGAAAGATGCTCCAAACTATTGCCTATTAAATTCCAGTGAGGTTTAGAGAACATCTGGCTCTACTACTAAAATCAGATTTTGTTCCAGTTTTGAAGATCTGCATCACTCGTAGTATGAACTATTTAATCCCTGTGATTTTCAGCCTTTTTTGTTTGAGAACTCCACAACCATCTTTGTAGAGACAAAACCCAACGTATCATGATATAAAAGCCTATCTACAACAGGTTAAAATTTCTGAAACACCTTTCAGACCCATTAAAAGTATTAATGGCCCCTCACAGAAAATCATTAAGTTATACTATTATCACATATAAGTTATTTAAAGTTACTACAAAAAAGAGGAACACAAATGGTGATCTTTTGCTAATTCACTGAAGTCAAGAAGATAAGAGAAAGACAAAGGAAAAGGAAAGTAACAAAAGAGAAACAGAATAAATGCATGTATATGGAAGAGGAGGAGAAGGACTGGGTTTCTTCATGCTGGGGTTTATATGTAAAGAGACAACAAGATGAAGCTGAAGGCTGGTAAATCCAAAATAACACGGAAAAGACACTGCTTACGCTATTTCTATTGTCCAAATATCAAACACCTTCTGGGAACGGGGCATCAGGGGGAGGAGGAGTAATAGCTGTATAAGCATCTTGTAACAGGTTCTTCCCAAAGGGGATTTCCTGAAAATTGCTAGAGTCTGATGCTAGCCCATATGGGCTCAGGAAAGTCGAAGAGAACGATGGCTGCACTTTTTCCAGGCTATTTGCATATGTTCTTTAGTATGCAGAATGTCTCTGTATGTAACTGAATTGTTGTTTTTGCCTCTATTAATACATATGCAAATGAGCCACTACTGCAGCTGTGCTGTATTAATCATATGTGTGCTTCTGTCTGTCTGCCCCGCAGGCTCAGGGTCGGAGGGAGGGGGAAGAGGGAATTCAGTCTCTTTAACCTACAAGAAAACTCACTCATGCAGACAGAGGTCTGCTAGCAAACAGCAGGCCCAAGTTACAACTGGAAGGATGATAGGCTGGTCATTTTTCAGTCTTTTTCATAGATATGGATGGAATCTGAAAGTTATGCAGAAAGGACTGTTAATCTAGATAAAATGAATATGCTACCACTGGTAACTCTTTCCCCTGGAGGGCTAGGGAGGGAGTTATAATCTGACAACCCGCAGAGCAGCCACAATATTGTTCTACCATGTGTATTTACTGCCTGTAAATGTCCACTGTGCGTTATGTTCACTCACAGTGCTCCATAAAATACAGTGCAGCTATAGATAGTCTGTCATTATGATTGTCTCTCATAAATTGATTGAATTCTAATAAAATGATATGATCAAACTTTTCATTCAAATCTGTTTTGATAGTATATATTGAATTTACACGTAATGTTGCGTAAGATTCTATCTAAGGCAAGCATGGGCTATTTAGACGTCAGCTACAAAGCACATTTAGCCACCATGAACAAGATTTATTTCAGCTGATGTGTTCTGTGGTTCATGCTTTTACACAATCTATCACAATCTCTAGCGCTCAGCAGGTATCCAGAAAGCGAGAACTAGTTGCATCCTGGTGGTGTGAGGTTTGCTTTTGAGTTAATTGGGAGGAACTTTTTCCTTTTAAAAACACACGGAGTGCCCCAAAATGCTCCTAGCAATCAATTGCCCCTCACCTCACACCTTACTTATACAGTTTAATGCATAACTTTAAATCATCACTAAGACTTCATAATAAAGAAGAAATTTTGGAAAGCTCAAATTTTTTGAAGATGACTTACCCCACACAGAGAGCTTCATATCCTGTTTGGATGGTTGTAACTTCACTTACATCAAGAGTACCACGCCCCATTTTTCTAGCTGAAGAACTGGACTTTGGTCTTTATGTCTTTTAAAAATGGCCATCTTGGCCAGCCATTTGTGGAACAGGTGGCAAATATCTAGTGGCCAACATGTTAACTTACAAAGCCAGAAACAAGTGGTGGACAGAAGTAGGGAATATAGAATCTGCATGGTTGCAATAATGAAAAAAAAAGAATATTTAAAGGGGCATAAAAAAAAGTATACATATTATGTTGGTTTATTGCTCCTATTATCATCATTATTGGTGATGTCCATCAGAAACAGCACAGCAATACACTGAGCTAATGGCAGATGGACAACTGCCATCTTTTGGTTATACTAATGAGAAATGTCGCTTTTCATGTACTTAGCTGTTTTCCTCCCCAGATGTGTGTGCTCACAGTGAAAAACTAATTCTACTTTTTTATGCTTAAGTGGATTGCATGAGTACTGTAATATTGTAATTAAACTGTGCACTAATGACTCATTCCCTACAAATTAAGTCAGAGTCCTGTTAATGAGAACAGGTAAAGTAGAAATGCAAAGAGTGAAAGAATACTGACTCTCACTCTTGAAAAGGCAGCTTAGATTGTATTTCAAGGTAGACATTGTCCAGCAAGTAGAAGGTATAACCTTGCTAAATGTAAAGTTCTGCATTTTGGGCGTAACAACCCCCAGCAGTGCTACAGGCTCTGGAAGGTGTGGCTGGAGAACTCCCCAGCAGAGAAGGACCTGGGGGTGCTGATTGACGGCCTGCTGAACATGAGTCAGCAGTGTGCCCAGGTGGCTAAGAAGGCCAATGGCATCCTGGCTTGTATCAGGAATAGTGTGACCAGTAGGAGCAGGGAGGTGATCTTGCCACTGTACTTGGCACTGGTGAGGCCACACCTTGAGTACTGTGTACAGTTTTGGGCACCGCAGTTTAGGAAGGGCATTGAGCTACTAGAGAGGGTGCAGAGAAGGGCAACTAAGCTAGTCAGGGGTCTGGAAAACAGGCCTTATGAGGAGAGGCTTAGGGAGCTGGGCTTGTTTAGCCTGGAGAAGAGGAGGCTGAGGGGAGACCTTATCGCTCTCTTCAGCTACTTGAAAGGCCATTCTAGGGAGGCGGGTGTTGGCCTCTTCTCCCTTGTGACTAGTGACAGGACTAGAGGGAATGGGCTTAAGCTGAGCCAGGGTAGGTTTAGATTAGATATTAGGAAGAATTTCTTTACTGAAAGAGTGGTTAGGTATTGGAATAGGCTGCCCAGGGAGGTGGTGGAGTCCCCATCCCTGGAGGTTTTTAAGAAGAGGATAGATGTGTTTCTTCAGGGAATGATTTAGGGGTAAGAGTAGTGTAGGGCTATCGGTTGGACTAGATGATCTTGAGGGTCCTTTCCAACCGTAATGATTCTGTGATATGGTTTAGCTTCTTGTAGGCAATGAATTCGTTAGAGTAATAAGCTGAAGAGGTCACAAATGCACATTGCAGAGTAAATGAACAAGTCGTCTCATCTCTTAGCTACATTCCATAGAGACAATCATAGGGTGTCAGACTTTTCATCTCAATCAGAAATAACTCATGCATCTCTGCAGCTCTGGTGAGTTGGCTCCCCACTACAAGGAAAGACTCAAGTTTTGAGTATTCAGATGTATCACTTTTTTTTCCAGGGTCTTCTTCCACAGACTCGAAGCGCTGTGATCCTGGAAGCTCAACTACTTAATTTGGTCAAAAGCAGTTATGTGTACAGATCATAATAACAAATCAGAATGAGCTATGCCAAAAAATAAAATCAAATGTGCTTGAATGTGCATGAAAATATAGTGTCACTTCTTTAGGAGCGAGGGGAAGTTCAAGCAACAGCAACATTTCAGCTTAAGGATATTTCAGGGAAATAACTTGAACTGTCAAGCGAAGAGGTGTAGTTCACCCCTGCAACAGTGCAGAAGCCAAAAAGAAGCTAGTAGGTAAGAAAAAAAATGGTATCTGATTGAGCAGGCAGTCCTCAAGCTTTATTTTTGTTTCATAGGCAACAGATGTTTTATGTAACACTCATATAACCACTGGAACAGTCTATCTTCTGATCAGTCACTGCATACTTGTTAAATAGCTCTATCCTTTCAGTTTCCTTCAAGTGAAACAAACATGGAGACCACAGATGATTATGTGACCCTTAAGATATCTAGAAGCAAGGTTTTCCAAAGGAAAATTTGTTAGTCAGACACCTAAGTAACAGCAAGATGAACAACTTTGAGAAGCAGTCAAACTCTGAATGAGTTTAACTATTCTCAAAATTTAGCCACATACGTCAGTTCCTGCCTGAGGCCCGAACTCTAAAAACGTGGTCCAGACTCTGTATGCTGAATACCCTTGAAATTCAGTTCTTGGTATGCATATTCCCACACCACTGAAAAGAATAGGTTTGTAGAAAGAAAAAAATAAAATAAATTTGAGTACTTAACAAAGAAAGTGAAGACTAAAAATCTTGGCTGAATTATTTTCAAGATATGTGTGTGGTCTAAATCTGCTCATCATCTTTATACAAAAAGTCAAACAGAATTAATCGTGGTTCTTCAACTGGTTGGTTCCTCAGAACCCCAACTAAAATGCTTTCACACTTGTATGCTGAGGTTCTCTTGATCCTTATAGTGACTGGTTTGGTCATAATGTTTAATAGAACCACCAATACCATTATGTCCTTTTTCACACTAAGATGAATAGGGGGGGAAAAAAGTTTGAACATGGGCACTCAAAACTTTTTGGGGTGTTCTTCCAAGAGCAGATATTTGCAGGAAATCTGTATTACATCAGACTGCCATATTGCTTTGACAGGACACAAAATGTCCATGTAATAACACTATACTGGCAGCTGTCATTATCCATCCAGCATTATCTTTCACTATAGTTATGGGTATAGAGCATTTGTACTACTGCCAATTAATCAGTTGTCACTGTTTGGTTATCAAACAAACAATCTGGGAAATCTGAACCATTTGCATTCCCAGTGGTGCAGATTCCTCTCAATTTTCAGATCAGGAGATCAGAGCCTTTGTGTTCTAATGCTCAGAAAGCATTCAGGAATTTTTTATCAGAAAAGAAACCGTTAGGTATCATTTTATATGGAATTCGGTCAGGCTTCCAGAAACATCTTATTTCATATTGGGTATGCTCAAGATGATCAGTATTAGAATAATCACTTGAGTTTACTTTGTGTAAAACTTGTTACATGGTACCTATGCTTACACCTTTGAATGCTGATCTTCAGGATAGTCATTTAACTTCCTCACCCCTGAATCATATAGGAAAATACCATGTTCATATAAGGTATATAGCAGTACTTATGATTCATTAGCCTTATTCAGTAAAACACAGTGGCAAGGCTATGTTCAGTTTTGTTCTTTTTCATCTGAAATAGAATCACCATGCTGCATCGCTCTTGAAGAATGGGACAATATGACATTTACAGGGAGAAAAACCAACCTAAGAAACTCACATACTAGCCAAGATGGATTTTACTGCAATGAGGGTGTATTTTTAAATGACTCTTGACACAATGTTTGGAACTGAATCTTCTTCCTCCATTAACAGAGGACAGCTAGAAACTTTTTTCAGCTGGCATTTATGTCATTAAATGTGGGTATGAGTGAATATGCAGGGTTGATAGATAGCTCTTTATCAGAGGACAGATTCAAGAATGCATCATGTTAGTTCCAGCTTCTCCATCTACTCCTTTTGTGACATCTAACAATGCAAGTTTTAGTTTCCATTCTTATTGAATCTGTGTGTGGATACTGGAAATAAGGGCAATCAGGTATGGCTAATTGTAGTGGGTATCAGATGACAGAATCTGTATACCCCAGTGGGGACTCGAAGGCAGGGAGAGAAATGAGTGCTTCAGATTATGAACCCATCAGTGGGAATCAACAGGGCATTTCAAAATAAGAGATTAAATTTTCATTGACAAAGACTATCTTTGCCACAGCAAAACAATCAGGTGCTAGCTGATTTTCTATAAATACAGTCTGCATTTCATTCACAAAAATAAAATTCATTTTTGAGAACTAGGGATAAAAATGTACTTCCTGTTGATCTCACAGTAAACTACTAAAGACATGCCCCAACTTAAAATTCTATCATGAAATAACAAAGACATGTTTATTGCTATACAAACAAACAAGAGAAATTCCTTGCTTTGTCTTCACTAAGATAATGTTGTGTACCAAATTCTACTGGGAGCAACAAACTGAGCATTGTGTCAGGTTCTTTGATCTCCCTGAAAACAACTGCTTTTAGTATACAAAGCCTGTAACATGAGTGATAGGGAGGATAGAAAAAGAAGAAAAGAATGAACACTGTACTTTTCTGGCCTTCTACTGGCTGATGACCAGATAGACCACAGAGGGTTTGCAGAGAACACCATGTTTATGTCCGATGTAGGGGAATGTCTGAAGGAAGAAGAGCACCTCCTTGAAAGAGACTGTAACAGCTGCGCATTCACTCATGCCATTTAAAGGTGGGTTTGGACTAGTCAAGACAAACAGCATGAATATTTCCTCATGACTGAAGAAACAGTCATCACTGAGCTAAACTGGATTTGAACAGAATTTGGAAGGCATGCTCCTTCTAGGCCAACAGCTATGCTAGAGCCAGCTCAACTCATGTTAGCATGGGTGAGAGTCCATTCTGAGTACTGTTTCATAAAACCTTTCTCAAAGCCTATCTAGCCTACTTGAGTCTTTCAAATGACACCAGAAATTAGGAAGTATGTCCAATTCTATTAGACAGGTTGCACTGACAGACAAAAATCACTGTTAAGATATGAAGAAAGAAACTTTTAATTTTTCTTCCCGCATATACATACCCTGAGAGAATAAGTGAAAGATTTGAAGAAGCCTACAGAGTCAATAATTTGAACCTCTCCCACTGACTGGCTGCCAACTCTCCCTTTAATTCCAGACTAAATAATATATAGCAAAACAACATAGGTGAGTTTGGTCAATACTTTCATTTTAATGGTCTCCTTTGCACAGAAACAAGAGGCCTTTGAAATGTTCACATTTTCCACAAGCTAAGACATTTATGAAGTCAGTCACGTTTGCACAATGCCCAACATTTTTAAGGAAACTGCCAATATGATAAAGACTATGTTAATCAGAATACTTCAGCCCACCACATGCAGAGATCCAGCCCAAAGCTGGTCCTGCAATGAAAGTAAACCATCCTCCAAACTTACTGGAGCACCGATACATTATTTCAGGACTAGGCTGAATGACCACAAAAGTAAGGAGAATTAGATGAGACATCTATTTTCTCATCACTAGCTAGCTTCATTTCCCTTTTTTTTCACCCCACTCCCCCTTTGCATATGTGTGCTCATGTGTGTTTGGCTGCAAGTACTTTATCAATACTGATGTTACTCCTCAAAATTCATTTCAGAGGGATGACTTTTATGGCTCCCATGCTTCTTAAGCTGCCGATGGTATTTGTAACTCACAGAATCAGAAACTAACAGACAGTGTAGCTTTTCATACAAAGGCACAATAGAAATGAATGTATTAACCTCTGTGGTGCATGGAATGCGTCAGCTTCCACACTGGCAGCTATTTCTGCGGAACTCTGCTAACTTCCGCTGGCTGTGTTCAAATAAAATCAAATTAAAAACAATCTTCCCCAGAACTATGTCCCACACTCTCCTATTCTGGCCAAACAACTGAAGTATCTGATGTTGCAGAGAGTCTGCTTCATACTGATTCTGGCCAAACTGAGTTTGAGAATGTATTTAACATGTACTGTTTGTTAATGCTGAGCTTTTCCGAGCAGGTATAAAGCTCTGCTGTTCCATGTGACTTGGCAAATAATAATGAGCAGGGAGATGAATTAGCAATGGAGAGTATGGGGGTTTTTTTATTGTTTCTACAAAAGACCGTCAATGCAGATTTTACAGAACTAGATATGAATTAGAACTCGATCTCATTTCAGTCCCAAATTTTACCTAGCTTCATCCTACGAGAACAGTATACATGGCAGGTAGCAAAATTCAGACTGCGGAGATAAACATCACATTTTGCTTAATTCCAATGACTTGAAAAGGGTTATACGGCTGATCAGGAATACTTGAGGAACATCTGCACTTGTATCATTAAGCCCCATGGACACCCAGTACCTCCAAAATTTAGAATGCTATCGGGACTTCAGTCACAACTTGCTACCAGACCAACTCTTCAACATAGCTCAAAAAAAATTCTTTAGTATCTTTCCACTTGTTTTCCAATTGCCTGTGTTAAATTAGTGTAATTGCTAATTATCTCCACTGCAGCAGTGCCCAAAATGTGCTTGGTACCATAAAACACTGCAGGAGGGGCCAGTCCTTGCTCTGAAGAGCTTACAGCCTAAAAGGACATAATCATGTTAAGCGACTTTTAAGCAGTTTAAAAGTGCTTGTCAGGACAGTGCTTTTCTGCCCAGCAATGCGTTTCCTTTTGCTGTTTCACACTCAGCCCACCTTCACAGCCTGCATCACAACTATCTAGTGGAAAAGACAAGGAAACACACTTCTCTGCCACAATTTAAAGTACAAACCTAAAACCAGCTAAATTGACAATAAAGACAGAAAACTGTAATAAGAAGTTTCCTCAAGGTAAAAGTGTATTATTTGATGATGGTTTTGCAAACTTCCTGTGAAGAGAACCGACCAAACCCCCTGTTAATTGCATTGTGTTTAAATGGGTGAGAAAACTTGGTTTTTTTGTATTTACTTAACCTTTGCCTCTTCTGCATTGTTTTTGGACTTACCTGCAGTTGGAGTGGGCCTAAGCCTGGTGTTGCTGCGGCAGCAGCTGCCATGGTAGTTGGGATCAGCTGAACGGGGTAAGGGTCACCTAAGTAAGAGAATAATAGAGGCGTCAGCACCTTTTATCTACTCTCCACCTGCAAATTAAAGTCCTGCATTCACTCTTTCCAAAAGCCTTCTTTTGTGTGCCTTGTTGAGGCCTAATGAAAAGCTCTATTGTGCAGCCTTTTACTAACACTCTTTTCACAATTCTGGCTGAGAGAGGAATGTGAATAAAAGGCACAAGCAATTAAGGCGGAAACCTCATCCTTTTTCATGATGTATTTAGGGAAATGGAAAAAAAAAGTGCACATTGATCAGAAGGCTGCACTTCAAAAAAAAAAAAAAGAAAGAAAGAAGATGGGGGTGGAGGAGAAGAAAAGGAAAACGGTACAACCTTGATAAGATCACAGCATTAAAAGGGCACAAATTTACAAGCTTGTCCAGAATATGAAGTTAACCAAACTGCTCACTGTTAGTAAACTGAGCCTCACATAGATCAGAAATGGCATTCCCTTGACTACTGTGTTTTCTTTTAGGTGAGAAGAAGAATCCTGCTTTAGTTTCAGGGTTTGATCTTACAACAGGAAAAAGCATGTGAAGCATTAAATCAGATACAAGCCTCCAAAATCCTCACATCAACACCACTTCATTACTTTTTATTTAGTTTTGCATCTGAGGGAAAGCTACTTCAGTTTTTCTAAGAATACCGTTGTGCTGAATGAGATAATAGGACCTAGTAAAGGTTTAAGAAAAAGTTGCAGGTGTTTATAAAGGAAAATTACCTGAGACAGCAAAAATCAGGGTAGAGACAGGCATGTTTTAATGTGATGGATTGCTTACTTTTGGTCACTTCTTACCTATCTGATTTGTTAAAATAAAATTCATACTAGTCCATCAAAAAAAGTATCAAGAAAACAGTAAAAAATTATTTTAAAAGATACATGCATTATATTGCTTCTCCAAGTTATAAAATGTTCAAGTGCTTTCCACTCAGATAAGCATCACCAGAGCATTTCTGTATGTCCCTGTGTTCTGGTAGCATGCGTGATTCCTGTAGTATTAAAACAGCCACTTCAAAAGGGGAGTATGGAAAAGGCAGAACACTTCATCAAGAAAAATCTACCTAAATGTTCCTGTACATTTTACAGAGGTAGAGTAAAAGTTTTTCTCCTTTATTGTGCTTCTTTGAGTGAACTAAGGCGGGGGGGAGGGGAAGGGAAAACAAATTAAGAAGGTAATGTAGGCTGTTCTGTACAATCATTATAAATTATTATTGAAGTAAAATATATAATGTTATCAAGCCTAACTTACAGGAAACAGAAAACAAAGAAATAAATTTACCTCACATTTTTGAGCTGGCAGAAATAAGCTGTGGTAGCTTATGTATGCCCAAGAAAACTGCTAATGTTTGTTCTTCCCTTTTATAATGCGACTTTTCCTCTCAGAAATCTTTTCATTCAAGCATTTTGATCTCCTGTTAAGAATTAAATACCATAACTTCTAGAAATGGAGGGCCAGAAAAAACATGGACTGGCAAAGCATCTTAACAGATATTTAACTTCAGCAAGCAAGCTTGCTTATATTTAAGAACATCTTAAATAACACTTTGCTGACTGAAGCCTCACAGTCTTTCAAGGCCAGCCAGCCAAGCAATGGGAATGCAAAGGTCCACCCAGGCATCCCCATTCACAAATGTCTTTGCACCACAGTCTCTACTCGTCAATGGGTAACAGATTTCCTGACTGTCCCTCCACCTCGCCCCCAAAATGCCATTGTTTCACATTTTCCAATTTTACTTTGCTTTAACTGAGGCATCCACTTTCCCTTTCATATCATGGATTGAATTAAAAATTCCTCTGACTTGAAATTTTTTAGACAGTTATCTTGTGACCCAAGCAGAGGCCCTTAAACAAGTGAAGACATGGAGAAGAGAGGGTGGTCAAAGGTGCAGGGTCAGCAGCATTCAGCTGCTTCTGAACCACTAGTAGCTCAAAGACTAATCTAATCCCATGACCATTCCGAAAGACCCTTCTCTAGAAGAGGCCAATTTGTTCAAGAACCAGCCATGAAAGAATACAAAATTATTTATTTCTCAACTATAAAAAGAACAAGCGAAAAAGTTTCTCACTCGAATATTGATTTTACAGCCCATTAAAATTTTCAATTACAGAATATTTGTATTGAAACATTCATATTAATAGATTAAATTCCATGCACTGTCCAACATTTCTATTCTCCCCACATACATGTCTAAGCCTCAGACCATCTTCCCATAACCTCATCCTAATTTATAAATCCCACTGTTCTCACCTTCCTAGAAAACCAAGTAGATCCTCACATCCTCATCTGTCGTGGTAATCCCTATCCTTTATGGTTCATTTCATACATATATCAACAAGATGCTTGTGAGAGAAGAACATGCTAAAGTACCCATGGCCATGTGCACAGTCACAACTACTGGCTTTGGTGGTAGGTAATGCTTCTGGGACTCTTTACACAATGCTAGAAAGTAAATACTACACCAATACATGGTAACATAGTTTTCCAGAATTCTAAGGAAAAAAATCTCAAATCCACCTAAAAAAAAGAGATTATAGTTGTGCAGAGCTAGGCTCTTCTGTCTAGCAGTTTGGTTTTTGTTAGTTCACTCTTTAAAGTGTTTTACATTTTTCCAGTGCTCCAAAATATTTTTAAAAAACAAAATCAACAAACAAAACTGAAAGGCTTCCATAACCTACCATGAATCTCTGCATTGTTGTGTTTTGGTAATAAATACCCTCTGCTATCTTGTGCTTATCATAGGGATTTAGCAATTATTTTTATGAAGGCAGGCAGACCCTGCCTGTGCTGTGACTCTCTCACAAGTGCTAGTCATAGACAATATATCCACATTACTGCACACATATTGCATCACATAGTACAGACACAGTCACAGAGAAGTTAGGGCGAGACCCACCAGGGATAGCCCTGCACCACATCTGCCCTGGTACAAATGTCTAACAAAAGATTGCCTCTGTCTGGATGAGTTTACAGTCCACAAGAGACATAACACAAAAGAGCAAGGAACATCCTCAAACACTGTGCTATGTCCTGGGTCACCCATCAGGCCAGTGGAAAAGCCAAGATTAAAACCTGCAGACAGCTCTTCAGAAAGTGCCTTTCCCAGGGAAGGATCCAGGCCCTGCATCAATGAGGAGGCCAAGCACTTACATACATCACATGGTGCAGGAACAATTGCAACTCCTCAAAACACTAATAAAGGCCTCATCTCCTCTGGTAAATCTGTGCTTGTTCATTCTTTGCTTTTACTCTAGAGCATGATACGTCTTTCCACTGGCCTTAAATTTATTCCCATATCAGACTGAAATGTTTTGCCTGAGCAGTTTTAGTTAATTCTGAAGTCTAGGAAATGAATGCCTTAACATTTCATTACTTCTTCAGTAAAAATCTTATTTTTAGACATAAAAGGTTGCTACATTTTTTTCCCAAGCTCTGGGAACATTTCAGGAACATGAAGCAAGATGTACAGTTATTAGAAGTAAGTACTTCCCAAGCTATTCACAAATTTGTGTCACTGAAAACCCCAATAAATTCTCAAACAAGGACATTACATTTCAATTTACAAAATTCACTATTCATCTACATAGGCAGAAGTGTACCTCCCTGCATCTTTCAGCTACCAAAAGAAACTTTGCATGCAGTCCTTCCACATTCCAAATTGTCTCATGTTATGTGTGGACTTTTCTTATAAACAAGGCATAGGAGAGTTCTGTTGTTGGTTTTCTTTAATACACTATGTAGTGAAATCTGGAGCAGGCCAAAGGCTGGATGTTTTTATTGTTAGAACAAGGTTAAAGACATATTCTTCTCTAATATACAATTATTTCCCACCTACTTAGTGACATCACTTTGAAGAATGGAATTATTCAAGATTGACTACACGGAAAGAGCACAGAAGGATGTATGTAACTGGTGATACAGCACCTAAAGAAGTGAATGGGATAAGTCAGCCTGGAGGAGCTGATGAGGCATATTAGAGGTGTTGGTTCACACTGTGAACAAAGGAGAATGCCAGCAGCTCAGTGAAGAAAAAAGGCAAGGCCGAACCCTCAGTTCTCTGCCAGTTCTTTCTTTCTTTATCCTTCTTCTGGTCCTTCTTCCACAAACGTACCCAGAACCTCTTTCCTGATAATTTATGCACTGCAACTTCTTTCAATTTCAAATCACACCTTCATCCTTGCCCAAAATAATTTTCCAAGATCTTGCTACAGGAAGATTTTTCATGAAGTACATTCACTTTTAAGCCACTCTTTCTATGAACTCTCCCTATCATCCTCCACTGAAAACACTTTTCTGTGAAAGCATGTTGTGGTACAGAGCCAAGTGGACATCCTGTCCCAAAATGCAAAATAACAACCCTGTGTTTAGGAACTTGATTTTTCAACTGACTAGCTACCAAGCTCATGAATATTAAATGAATGTATACTTCTGGAAATACAGCATTAGCTCTTAAACCATTTACATGTTTTGAGAGATTTTATCAAAGGAATTTAGTAAGTTAAAAAACATTAAGGCTTTTTTTAAGGAGAAAAAGCATAGGAGCTAATATTATGTGTGTTGCACCATTCACCTAAGTTGCACCCAGCACATAAGATGTTTTTTGTATTCCTTTTTCTGTCACTCATCTCATTTATTCTCCTTCATGGTGTGATCCCTCCTAGTGTCTTGTCTTCTCTCCTGACAGGCTGCAAGCTCTTCAGAGTAGGCACAATTGTCTTACTTGCTATATAAATCAAGTTACATGCTGATGTTAAATTATAATGTTTTGACAGGATTTTTAAGTTGAACCTGATTATACGAAACAATAGAACACTCACTTTTTTCCTGAAATTTTCTTCTTTAAGAGAAAATGATACCAGAAGAGGAGAACTATGAGGTTTCCCATGATTTTTTACAACTTACTCTTTTCCTCTTATCTGTCTTTCAGGGACAGCAAGTGAAAAATATTAGGAGTAGGAAACAAATCCAAATTCTTAAATTATAATTTCCAACATCAGTGTGATAAAATAAATTCCATTAAAAAATACTAGAATAAGCATTTTCTTATAGTAGATTCAGCTGAATGAAAAGGAATTCTACATTATCTTTCCCTCATTTTTGACAAGCTCTAGAAAAAGTCACAATTTTACACTCAATTTATCACTTAAGTATATTTATAATGAATAATCACAGCTGATGGCTATCTGAGAGGCAAACCACTGCATCTCCTCTCACCACTCATTCATTCTCATCTTCATCACCATTTCCCTTTCACTGTTTCTGTGATGTGATGGTGGACATGTAGTAAGAGTAAAGGGAGGCGGTAAAAACACGAGCAGTGTTCCCTGACTTCTGCCTCTAAGCATAGGGATATAGAGAAGTAAGGAGGAGTATGGAGAAGATACCACCAGTGGCTTCCAAAAAGAAATCTAAGCTGGTTTGCTGATTTTGAGGATAGCTCTGATCAGCATTGATCGAGTGCTGCCTACAAGGAATTAGCCTAGTTTGTATTTCAGAGAAACAATTCAGTCTGCAGAACATATGGCTTTGGAGAGACCTAAAAGCAACCTTCCAATTCCTATGGGAGGTGATCATCAAGACAGGACCAGGCTTCTCATGACGGTGCTTGGTTGGAGGATAAAAGCCAATGGACATAAAGCGAATCAAGAGATGATCAGATTTTCCCCATGAGGACATCCAGATGTTCAAACAGGATGTCAAAACAGGGTTTTGCAGTCTCTGTCATTGGAGGTTTCCAAGCCCTGACTGAATAAAGCCCTGAGTGACCTGGTCTTATCTCCTAGATGACTCTGGTTGGAGGAAGAAGTTGGGTTACAGACCTTCTGAGATTCCTTCCAACCAGAATAATCCTGTGATTTCCAGGGTACCTTTTTCTTTTTTATATATACACCTGTTGAATAAAAAGCTCCGAGTACCAAGTAAAGCCAGTGCACTTCCACACAGGTTTGTACATGCTCATGAATTTAAAACCAGAGACTTTTATTTGGTTGCCAAACTATGGATAATAGTGCCATAACACCAGACATCTTCTATGGTCTAGAAACTGAACTGAAACTATCAGCCTGTTTTCATAGGACCCCTTTATTTTGCTTGTCTGTTTTGCTTTTATTAGCATTCTTGTGAGAAGCCACACGTAGATCAGGGGCTATGGGATTCTTTCAGTTAGAAATTGTCTTTAGTTGTGGTGTTATTTTTTGCAGTCTTGATGCCTTCCATTGCATTTGCAGCATTACAGAAGTGACACATTCTCATGTATGCTAAAAGGCAAGGTTGATACCAAAAATTCTTCCTTCTTGCTGTTTCTATCCACAATGCTATTACTCTTTTCTTACCCTGGGGGGGAACATGAGGGTTTAGTCATACGCTCATTCTTTTCCAAGGCATAAACAGTAGCCCTGAAAGATGACTAGGATCTTTATAAAGAAGCTACAGTACGTGGTCCTTATAACACATGGTTCCTATTTTTGTCATTCTGATAAAAAGCACAGCAATGTCAATTTTTTTTTCTTGTGATTTGGTGATTGTCAGTGACCTGTGTGTCAGCTGATACAGCTCACACAGTTAAATCAGAAATTAGAGCTCAGTCTCTTTAGAAGCCAGACACATGGACATTGAGCACAAGAAAAATTATAAGACAGTCCACATGATACTCAATTAAACAATGAAACATGTGACTGACTAAAAAACAGAGATACATCAGCAAATTTCCCTGAGGAAGTTTATGGTATTTAACTCCTAAACATTAATTTTATTGTACTGTATGAGGAACCAATTAACTGAGAGTTTTATTTTCACTGGACATCAGAATTACTGTTCAGAATATAAATGAACAGTAAATTCAGCATATTTTAATTTTATTAGGCTTGGCTTGTTCACCTCATGGATTTTTTGATGATTTTAAAAATTAGGTATTTCATCAATAGTGTGCGCATTACTTTATTTAGAACACTTCCAGCAGCAACGAGCTGATATGTAAGACACATACAATGTTCCTATTGTATATTCAGATTTTTCTCTCTAATTGGATATGGTTGAAATAGTGATTAAAGCACTTTCAGAAAACCTCGTGTTGATGCCATCTGACTGGGAACACAATATGATTTGTTACAAGAAATTTCCAGAGGGGAGAGGAAGAAAGGGCAAACAAAAACAATTCTTGTTTCCAAAATTTGGCATATTTCCATAAAAATAACATAGGTAAAAGCAAATAAAAGGCTACCTAGAAGCTTTCCTTAGAATTTGCAAAAAACCTGACAAACATATTTTGGGTAAACACCACTTCCAGAAATACAGACTTAGTTACTATCGTTTCCTGAGAAAAGAAAATGAATACTAAAAATCTCCATATAATTCAGTTTCTGGCACATCTCAATTTAGAAAACAAAGTATGTTTTTATTAGCCCTCCAGAGAAGAAACTATCTGTAATTCAACAGTGCAGTCATACTGAAAAACCTCAGGACCAATACAACATACCACACAGTTGTAAGCGGCTAGTCAACGTTTCACCTCCCTTATACCACGATGATCAAATACTTAAAGAAGTAGTGGAGTGCAGTTTCTTACCACCACTAACTGGGGAGGACCCATCTTCTTGACAAATTATGGGCTGTGTCTTTCAGTGGAAAGCTAACTGTAAACAGTGCTGCAAACGTAAAACCACAGAAGCAGCACAGGGAAGTCTCCTGTCCTGATGCATTCTGCTATTTACATTTGCTGAAGGATAGCCCACCTACCACTGTTCTCAGGCTAACTCCTCCTGCCTTTTCTAGGAAATAGGTCCCCAGATGCAGCGCACTTTGCTTTCCCTACTTCATTCCCATTATTATCTCATACCAAAGAGACAATCATGCCTTAATATTCCACATACAAATCTATGCATATGTGCATTAATAAAAAGATCACACTACCTACGACTGAAGAGCAGCCTCCTCTAAAGCAGAAAGATGCAGTTTTTCTAGGGCGCAATCCAAAACTTCTTCTATCACTTACACTGTTTTTATACTTTCAAAGCACTTCACAAATATTAATTAGCTCTAAATAAATTCTAATTATTTCCAAGAGTGGCCCTAGCAGATCTGTATCATCTGGTGTGAAATCTGACTTCAGTGAAGTCAACAGCAACAGCTACTCAGACCTCAGCAGAGCTAACATTTTGCTTGCCATCCTAAAATGCTGGGAGTCATGTAGACTACCTAGCAAGTATCACAAGGGGAGCTGAACAAATACTAGCAGTAGTAACAAATTATAGAGCTAAGAAAAGCTGCCCAAGACTAAAAAGAGAAGGGTTAAATGACCTGAGCCAATATGCACAGCCTAAACGTGGGAGAAGCTTAGCGACAGTTTGGGAAATGCAATGATGTGGCTCTGTTTGGTTTCAACGTAAGCTGAAATGGAAGGTGCTCACCTGCTGCTAAAATCAATTCTTATACTTAGGATACTGGTGTTAACTCTGAACATCTGCTCACGCCACAGGTCACTAATGTAGTTAACACCCCACTTTGAAACATCAACTGTTTTTATAAAGAGATTTGCATTTTACATCTCTATAAACATTACATATTATGTGTATAATAAAATACATACAAAGGGGTTTGCATAAGAATCAAAATACTTAGATTCCAAATAGCACACAGAGAATGAATAACCAGGTATGTAGCAAATAAGTAGGTAACCAGTATTTTTCTTGCTAATCGCGGACAAGAGTGTCCATCACATACTGCCAACTTATTTTTATCACATGGGAAAAAAATGTTGTAAATAATAATATTAAGTATTTTACCCACCATACAATTACATCTAGGTACAGAGGTTAAAAATCAACTCAAGCCATAGAATATTAATCTTTTTCTCAAATAGAAATGTAATCCTAATAGAAGTTCCTCCCTTTTTCTCTGCCAACTTTACCACCACACAATATGCCATAGAGAAAAAAGGGGAAGTGTCAACTTGTGTAAATTGTCCCTTATGTAATGCAAACCATCTGTTTAAAAAACAAAACAAAATGAAAAACCAAGCATCTCCCAAACATGATCTGCTATGGAGAAAAAGAAAGAAAAGGAAATTTACTACATCAAATGGGAAGCCAATGACCATGACCTGCCAAGTAAACATGGAGAAAGTATTTAGCTCCTTTCCCCCTGTATTTACTCACAATTTTGTAAAATATTTGGAGAAGTTTTTGCTCTGTACATATTAGAGATGGATATTACTGTATTCTTTTGAGCATTTCAACTGTCTAGAATGTTTCCAAACATAGAAAACTCTATTTTCAATAACATACAGAAAAGCTCTCTTGCACTGATGCCACCACAAGGTCCTTCAGTCCCCAGCCACTGGAACCTTGCAAAAGTATAGAGGGGTAAAGTATTGATATATGCTTACCCTGTTCTTCTACTCTTCTTTAGGTATCTGTCCTAAGAGGAATCTAAATGGGCCCCTGCTATGAACTGTTATGAATATTTTTGTGTCATCTTCACTCAAATCCTCAGAAAATGAAGTATAGGTAGAGAAAACAGCGCTCTTCCCTTCCACAGCCTCTCTCTAGAAAGTCATTAGTCCACTGAGAAACACTCAATAGGAACCCTATCCCATACACTCTTTGAAACCACTGGGAGATATACACTTGACTCTCTTGTTGGTCTAACATGGACTAGTGAATCAGAAAGCATTAAGTAAGTTAGGTTAGCTTCATTATTCAAGCTGAACGAAATTAAAAAAGCAGTATAACTATGTATTCATTATTTTTTCTTTTTCACTGACCTCCAGGCTTCATCACACATTCTCTTCCAGCTGCAGTTGTACTGGCTGAAGAGGCCACCATCTCCAACCACAGCCCCCCACCAAAGGTTACCACTCTGACCAAGCTGCTTCTTTAATCACTTCCCAACATGCTTTCATTAAAATGAGCCAGCTCAGTTTAAGCGATTGCAACAGAAAATTCTTGCTACCTCCACCTGGACAAAAGCAAGCTAGGGAGTGCTTAAACAAGAAGCTTGGCCAGTATGTCAGAAGTTAGAGGCACAGTGATGACCAGCTGCTGAAAGTTATATCTTCAGCTGCTTGGCCTGCAGACAAAAGCCTGCAAGTAACCCAGTCATCAGGTGTAACCAATAGCACAACTGACTAGACACCTGCATTACCTTAGATAACTTGATGATGATTGTGAGACACTCCTTTGGAGATCTGACTTTTTAAAGAGGCAGGGCACATAGCAATATAAATATCCCTTTGAAGATGTCCCTAATCAAGTGTCTATAATCAAGGTTCTTAGCATCATTAGCTAGTTATGAAAATATTGGCTGTCACAACAATTCCCTCTTCCCCTAATTTTCAAATCTCTCTTTTATTGAGAAAAACCATATGTTTGTGGGGTTGGTTTTTTCTTTGTTTTGTTTTGGGTTTTTTTGTTTGTTTGTTTGGGGGGGGGGGTTGTGACTGGAACTGAATTGTCCCAAGGAGATTTTTATCATTCCTATGTGCAGGTTGTTAATGCTAGTAAATAACAGAATCATCACTAGAGAATTCCTATCAATCAAGACTTAGAAAAGAACTCTGAGAATTTGTCACTTCAGAAAAAATGGCAGGTTGTCCAAAAGGACCAAGATGTAGAAGTGAGGTTTCATTTTCATAAGGCACATAAGCCAAATTTAAAACCCATAATGGCAGTCAGGAAAAGCTTCCGGTAGTGGAGTCTCCAGAAGTCCACAGGAAGGCCTGACATCCAAAGGCAAAATCAGTGAGAAGTAGGCATTTAATGTGCTGAGAGGCTGCGCAAATTAACCTGCTGTATGTTCTCTATTGCAGTGCTCTACTGGTATCCACTTTAGCTCACTTCAAGCTAGCACAGGTGACTGCATTAAGGTTTATAGTACAAACATTAGCTAATTATCCTAGTGCCTTTGTCACTCTCCAAATGAAGATTTAGTCTCCTAAATCACTCAGGTGCTTTAGAAAATTTTATTCAAAGCTCTTTGGTTTATCATCTACCACATCTTTGCCAAGAGGACTGATACCCAGAAGGGCAAGCAGAAAAGTGGGAGAAATACGTTTTAATGGCCTGTCAAAAACATTACTTGATGTGAACATGTTACAGTTTTAAGGCAGCTACGTTCTTCATTGCTACAAGCTTTTCTAGGTGTAGCTAAATCCGTATATGCCTTTTTGTTTACACTAAACTGTGACTGAAAAGAAAAATCCTTTGGACTACTTATCACTTTTCCTCAGCTTCTCAGTCAAAAATCAGTCAAACATGCCAGGGAATCACCAAACACAGAGCTGTCTTTTTCCACTGGCTTCTGCTCAGTCCTAGACCTTGGCACACAGTTAATTGCAAGCCTTACTGCCAAGAGCAGCAGCAACTTTGCTCTTTTTTCTCTTTCATTTTTAAGGTTACACAAACATGTAGTAACATATGTATTTCATGGATGTGCAGAACTACAGGACTATCTCAGAGTTAATGCACATGCAGTAAAAAGAAGGGGAAAAAAAACCCCTCAACTCTATCCAAACCAGACTTCATTTAACACGGGAGTAATTTAATCTGCCAGATATATCTAATGGGGCACTTTCCTGACCTTTTCCAGGCCTACAGTTATGGTAGCATTCACATTCACTGTGGCTTTTGGTGAAATACTCTGTAACATGAATCACTGCTTCTCCTGTTTGAGATCAGAGACAGAGCACGAAATCACTGGAAGAACTCAATGAGCCTATGCTTTGGCAGTGTCTCTGCTGAGGGATGTGAAGTGTTTTGAACAGTAATTTTCAGTAGTGGTCCCAGTCTGTGAAATATTAGGTAAAGGGATCAGTGGCCAAAGAAACTCAAGTTCGCATTCAAGCACCGTACCTACAATGTTACAGAAACAGAAGCCAGTTTAGCTAAAGGAGTCGTCTTATGTTCTAATTTTATGGAACTCCTGCAGTGGCAAGTGCTGAGGAACTCAAAACAACTGATGAATTCATGAGTTAGTCAATGATACAGATGAATACACTGACATGGACATAATAAAGCTAAACACTCATGCTAGAGACAGAGAATGGTAGAATAAGCAAGTCCTGGATAACTCTCTAGGAAAGCGATGTCAGAAGAGTTATACAAGCAAAAATGCATCAAAACAAGTCCATGAAATTCATGCTCTAGCTAAGTCTATTCATGGAACTGGAGTGCCTCAATTATTCCTTGACTTTTATTTATTATCATTCTGTCGACAGGAACATAGAATCCTATAGAAGGCTTAAGGAAAACTTAAAAAAAGCAAACAACCCTGGGGAATGTAGAGAACAATGCAAATCTTTCAAAAACTAAAAAAGTAGCTACTGTATTTTTTACTGTTAGGCTTTCATAAATACACTCATAGTTTGTGTTAGTCCATCAAACTGAAAGACATATGCTGTCTTTGATCTCTGTGTAGAAACCCCATTGAGACTAATGTGAGTTCTGTGTGAAGACAGAGACTAGAATAGGCCCTCAGTTCACAAATAGTAAGCAGGCTGCTTCAGGAAAATAAACCATATTTTCTTACAGCAGTGTTGAAAGTTTCAAATAGTTCTCTTCAGATGCATGTACATATGCGTGGTCATGAGTATGCTCACTTGTCAAAAAGATCTGCCAGGAAGAAGGTGAGGTGCACAACTCTACTCATTCTGTGAAATGTCTGGCTGTTACCTTGAAACACACACTTCATCTCTGACAATCTTTTCTCTTACAGTGATGAGTAGCAGTCTATTTTACACTCCTCTGTGCAACTTAATGGCTTGGTCCATCAGGCTAGAAAGGTGAACCTTCTATAAAGCTTTGTATCAAATTGTGCCTATACCCACTTTCAGCTAAAAAAATCTCCAGGACTTACTGCATCCCGCTTTGTAGCTGAAACCAGGAGGAAGAAGGAATCCTTGCTGTGCAGCTGCTGCTAGGGTTCGTTGGTCTGGAGGGAATACGGGAATCATTAATGGAGGCAGCTGACCCTGGACCTGCTGAACAGGAGAGGGAAAATCAAACGTGGAATTTTTTTTGTGGTGGGGAAATGTTCTGCTTACATGCTTTCTCTTCCTTCTGATCTGAGAGGTCAAGTTTGAATATGCTCCTCCATAATGGGGTGTTCCAGTAGCATCAACTATTCAGCCTCACCTTAATAACCAAAGCACTTTACATCACACACACACAGAGAATGTTAGGAGTTGGAAGGGACCTCGAAAGATCATCTAGTCCAACCCCCCTGCCACAGAAGCAAAGCCTACAGCACCCGGTGTTCCCAGGCTGTCTCCCATCCAAGTACTAGCCGGGCCTGACCCTGCTTAGCTTCCGAGACCAGACAAGCTCAGGCATTCTCAGAGTGCCTGTGTTTGTATGAATTACATTAAGCAAAAATAAAGTGAAAGATTCCACTAATGCATACCTATATTCAAATTAACTATTCCCCCCGCAGTCCATAATGCCTCACTTCTCTCTGGCTGCAGGTTGGGTTTTTTCTTCTTTTATTGTACTGTGTAACAATATCTCTGCCTCAGACAGTAGCTTTCACCCTGACTGAGCCCAAACAAAGATCCACACACAGAGAAGTACAAAGACGTGTATAAGTAGTGCACAGCACAGTCACTACTATTTTTCATCCCATATACATGTACATTTGTACATGTGAAAAGGTAGTCTCTGAGATGGTAAGAGAAAAGGCTGACACTTTATTCACAAATAAAACACAGCTATGTCTGAAGGGTTAGCTATTCAACTTTGCACAGCAACTGTACACATCCATGCAAGTCAGGAAATGAAAAATATTATATTGTAAGTGGATACTGCAGGGGACTTAAACATGCAGAAATTAGTCATCAAAACTGGAATTTGACTACAGCAGAATGTCTAATACTATTGCTTTTACCCAGTTCTGTCAGAGTTTTTAATTGCTAGAAATGGACATAGTCACACAGATGAGAAGCAAAAAGTTTGCCAGATTAAAATGTTAAAGGGCTGGTTTTAATTAAAAAAATCCACAGTCCTGACCAGATCCCAGGTAAGGGAAAATGTCTTATTTTTAAAGAGAGGTCATCTAGATGTTGAATGGCATTGTAAAGCCAAAGCATCAGAAGCGCTGATATGCTAGTGAAGACTAAAATTTAGTTTGTGGTCTGTAGCCTCAAAGAACAAGGAGAATTAGGGTGTTGATCTGCAACTTCTTTTGGCCAGAGGAGCAAGAGGGTGATACTCCATTATTCCTGCAGAGCAGAACTTGCAAAAGAGAACCAGTGCCAGCTCCTTGGTTGCCACAGTTTAGACTACAGCATCTTGACGATTTTATTTTAATTTAATCTCCTGAAGACCCAGGAGATGTCTCAGTTCATCCAACACTGTTACAAGACAGAAGACTGACAAGAAATTAGGGAAGGTAACCTCTTCATTTATGCCAGGATCTGTCAACACCTGTGTATGAGCTGACTGTATCTTTAATAGTCTGAACAATTTGTAGTGATGGGAGTTCAGGAGTGCTGCTGACGCAAATTCTTGCACTAGGAGGTTAAGGTTGGGACCGAAACTACAGGAGATGTAGCTCTACTCAGTGAACTAACTTGATGCATTTTTTGTTACTTCAGTATTCTCCTTTCTATTCTGATCCTGTTAAATGGAACTGGATTGCTGGAAGGAAAAAAAAAAAAAAAGCAACTCAAACACTATTTCTTCCCTATCGCCTCTCAGTGACCTTAGGACTGCCCAGTGTCTGCCTATTCTCCATGTGCTTATGTTTTTGGTTGGGGTTTTTTTGTTTTGTTTTGGGTCTGTTTATTTTGTTGGGCTTTTTTTTTTTTTTAGAGACAAAGACAAAGTAACTGTATTCTTTTAGAACAAAAATGAACAGCCCTGTGGAATTTTTGCATAGTACTCTTCTTCGGCAAAAAGCCACAGAACTTTTTTTTTACATGGTTTCCAAAGATGAAAGTGACTTTGCCAAGCCGAGAAGCTTCAAAACAGGACTCAAAAACACTAATAGAAAGACAGATGGTTCTACTAAGAGCTCTGCTGCCAAAAAAAATTTAAAAAAAAAAAAAGAAGTGAAAAAAATGGAGTGATGTTATTGAAGCTGACTGCAAAGTTCTCTGATGACTGCAAATACTCTTGTCCCACTGCAAGTGTTAACTCTGCCTCCAGGGCTAATATAACTAAAGCACCACACACACACAAATTGTCATTGCCAAGCCCACAATGTAGCACAAGTCTGCACTTGATTCCAAGTGACTGCCAAACACATGAGCAAAACACCACACTGAAAAACTCCCATTTAGGAAAACATTTACCAGGAAAATGCCCTTTCTTCTTAACTCTACTGCTGTATTTCACTTTTTTCAAATTGCTGCTCCTCTTTATCTCTCAGAGGGGCCTTATACCCACTAATTTCAAATGACAGAACCCTGGTTATGTTAAGAAAGTAAGAACTATAGAGTGATGAGGATGGTTTGCATGGATACAGAAATAACGCAGTCAAAACAATGTGATTTTCATTCCAGGGTGGAATGTATGTAGCACCACTCAAACAGTTACACTTCATTTTCTCCCAACTACAAGTAAGCACAAACATTAGTTTATTTTAATCTGATTACCTGACACAATGCAATACAAATTATGGACTCTTCATTTTTATGGCTCATTTAACTACTACATCTTAACTTCTCCTGTTTATTATTGTTACCTACAATTGCTAGGATACTACTGTTTCAAGTGGCACAGAACACAGGCCCTCCTTCTCAATTTTACACAAAGGGTTTTTTAAAGCTATTACTGTCAGTTACATCCCTCACAAGTGTTTTTGTTATAGAGTTTACATATGTTCTAGTGTCTTCTTGATGGTAACTTCTTGATACTGCATTTCTAATTTGAATGTAATGGACTGCAAATCAGAGCTATTCCTCAGACCCTTCAATTTGCTCTGATAATGGACATGTATGTGTCCATAAAAAGAAACACATCTATAACAATCTAAAAATGCACATAGATGGCAAGATTCTCCACTTGCCAGTTTCTCTAGATGATTACTTGTTAGTTGTGATTTCCTAAAGATAAAGATTGTAGCTTAAATCTTCATAAAATTCCCAGTGGATTTAATGGCTACAATTTCACCCTGTAACTTCTTACCTACTTTGTGATGTTACTTTATGATGGCTGATACAACCTTCCAAGGGCCTGGTTTTTTCACTACACATACTTTTGCCATGATGTCAACTGATCACAGTTCCCTGATCTTCCTTTTAATTTGAATGCTATCATCACATATCAAATCAACCAGAAGTGCCCTTGTACTGCAGGATGAACCATAGAGGCATGGCCTGCACAGAAAAGGCACGTGACATACATAAAATACCAAAGAAACAAACCTAATGTTATGAAAGCCTTAATATTCTACAGAATCAATTCACTAGTCAAGGAATTCATACTACCATTCACCTATCTCTAACAAGTAATTTGGGACAAGGGGAAGCCCATGCTTAAAGACATAAATCACACCAGTCGTCATTTAATTTGTGAGAAATCAACTCCCCCTAAGGAAGCAAGATACACAAGACTTCAAACAGTCCAAGAAAATAAAGGTTCTCTAATTCATAACAAGGATAGTAAGGCATCTTCTGTATTTTAAGAACATTAGAAATCACAACAAAGTTTAACCTAGAGCCCAAACCAAAATCAGGAACCCTTCATACTTGTCACTGAAGATTCAAAAGGAGATTAGCCCTGAAGAACTGATCCATGTAAAAAACAATTTGAGCATATGAAAACTAAAAGTATTATTTGCTGTATAAGGGAGAAACTGAGGCATTCAGGGTTGCTCATAGAGATCTTTGATTTTGGGAAGTGTCTCACTGTATCTTTATTTGTTTCAGTGCCTTCTAAAAATCTGCCCTTAAATGATATATCCTTATCAAAAGAAATCTGTTAGTAAACTTGAAACTGATTCAAGTTGTTGAAGCCGAGGCCAGCGCCTTCACAAATCTGTACACATCCTTTATGATCTGACTGTAACAAATCCAACCACACAAAGATGTGAATTCAGAGTAGCCACAGCTAGATTCCCAGCATTCCAAATTTCATTATAATTGTAGTATTTCCATCTAGATTCTGGTCTCCTAAGTACTTTAGGAACATACTACAGTTACCACAGCCACCTAAGCACTAAGCTGTATGTTTCCAACAGTTCCCTTCTCTACAAACAGACAAACCTCTAAGCAATACCTTACTCTTGAGCTGTTTAGAAGATGCCCTTCAAGAGCTGTGTGAGCATCTTTGCTGGAATGATCTCTTATGTGGGTTCTTCATGTAGAAGTGTGGCTAATTTTTATTTTCCTTTGAGTTATTCTCAGCTGCCTCAAAGAAGTTCAGATGTGGCAGGGGGTTGGACTAGATCTTTCGAGGTCCCTTCCAACTCCTAACATTCTGTGATTTTGCATTGCCAGAACTGTGGATGCACATGAATGATTTTATTAAATTCAAACTGTTGTATGAATATCTTCTTGCCTTGTGACTTGTTTATAAGTTAAGCATCTCTTCTACTGTATAGGAAAGAATGCAATGTACATTTAACATGCAGTAACATAAAGCTGTCCTTCAAAAATGACGTTAAATTGTACTGGTCTCCCTTCCTCCAGAAACACTTGGCTCACGGTGATGCATGCTATGCTGAAGGACCAGATTCCTTAATTAGCATATGTGTTGGCCATCTCCTTCTTTCTCCCTCACAACACCCCACGTCTATCTTAAGGGAAATAAAAATATATGTCCTCATATAACTACAATCTGCTATTTTCCCCTACAGTGATGTTTAAAATAAGAAAAGAAAAAGTTCTCCTCATTCTCTTCCCTACATCAGTTCCCTGAATCCACTTAAATGTGTCCTAAATCTATATGGTAGGGAGCCTTGCCTATCTAGGTAATGCAATGAACAGTCTCCTAATCAGTTTGAGGTGGCTCTTTACGGGGTGCTTAGTGAGTGCTCAAGATGCAAAACAGGAGGTGGATGCAGAGATGCAGAGGGGAAGACACTGATGAGATAGACAGCATATCCGTTCCACCCCATTCTCTGACCTAACACTTTTCTTTTGCTACTGAGGAGCAGCTCGCTCCTCTGCCAGACATACTGCTATAGAGGGTCTAGACAAAGGATTTTGTGAAGGTTTTTTCTTCCAAGTCTCTACCCTAAAATTCCTCTGCAATGGTTCAACATTATTCTTCCCTTTGCTGTGTAAGCCTCTTGGCTTGCACAATTCATACCGGTACTTGTCAAAATCCATCCCGTCTGAATACCATAGTTCACTCAATAGTAGCACCTCAATGTTTACAACTGCTTGCAAACAGTGACACTGACTGTAGAAAAACATGATCTCGCTGTGCCAATCTTTTAAGAAGAATATTAAAAAGGCTGTATAGAGAGGCCCTACCACTCCTCACCTCCCATTACAGTTCCACTAGCATTGAAGAACTCTATTTGGAGTAGTAGTGTGGAAAAAATTACTATTTGATGGCATATGGAGACAATCGTTAACCGGCAATAGTTGGTATGTATGCAACTTGGCTCACAGAAGGCACAAGGAACAAAATTTCAGGAGAACTGAAACACATCTCGGAGAATTACACAAACATTTTTCATTTTCAGAAAACAAGGCTTTTCAGGCTGGAAACTTTCTGTCTTTGCTCAGTCCTGTGAGAGAATCCAGGTGTCACTACTACCATCCATATGCCCTTCAAGAGCTGTATGAGCATCTTTGCTGGAATGATCTCTTATGTGGGTTCTTCATGTAGAAGTGTGGCTAATTTTTCTTTTCCTTTGAGTTATTCTCAGCTGCCTCAAAGAAGTTCAGATGTGGCAGGGGGTTGGACTAGATCTTTCGAGGTCCCTTCCAACTCCTAACAACATCCAATTCATCTTGTCATGAAGTCTGTAAGTATTACATGCTTAGCCTGTTTAACTGAAGTGCAGAAAAGTGCCTTAAACTGCCAAATAATACAGACAGTTGCCGTTTCCATGTCAATAAGCTTCCAAAGGCTTCTATTCTCCACTTCATACTAGACAACAAAATGTGCTGGTGGGAGACAAACACCTTCAGCAGCACTTTGAAGGATATAAGCCAAAAGGACCATTTGCATTAAGGAATGTCTCCTTGGTACTTCCAAAGGAAAAAGCAGTATTACTTAATCATCTATGTAACTAAAAGAAACAACTTTAAAATTCTTCTTTTATATTTGATCTGGTATAGAAAATCATACAGTGGTGGGAAAAGCACTTTTTCCCATTTGAGAAGATGTGTAACTAGAAGTATATATGCTTGTGCCACTTAGCATGTTAGGTATCCACAGGGTAATTCTGCCACAGAAGCATTTGAACATGTAGCCTAACTGAAAAGGAAGAGGCTACCTGAAATAAAATGAACATGAACTAGAATTCATTCCAATATGCCACTGTTTTAAATCAAAGACCTAAGAGTTCATGCAGGAATGGCTGCTCCAGACTATACAACACCTCAGTGTGGGGGTTCCTCTGGCAAAACCAGGATTTTCAGAGCAAGCTACTGTAATTCAGGTACACTGGAAGACCGAAGTGCACTCTCAAATGAAGCCTTTCTAATCCAAGTTCAAGAGCAACACTCAAAATAATTTGCTCTTTCCTTTTCATAGACAAAAAAGAGCCATTGTTTGGTTGATTGAGGCATTTGTTTCATGAAGAGGTTGAAGTTAGCAGAGGACACAAAATTGGCTTTTAAGGTATGTCGATGAGTGTTTGGGCCAAACAGACTTATTTCATCTTACTTAATATTCACACAAATACTGTCCCTCATGCCATAGCTTCCAGGCACCTACCTGGGCACCCTGTTTAAATAAATGTAGTGGTTTTGCCCACATCCAAACCATCACAATAAAATAAGCCAGGACTATAGTGGAAACCTGCCACAAAGCTGAAGTACTATGATCAAAGCTGCTTATTGATATGGTATATTGTCCTCTATTTGCATTTTGTGCTGGCTAATTGCAACCTGCTCCTAAATATAACTGTCAAGTAGCAAGATTTAATCTGCAAAGTCACTCCCTTCAGACTGGAAGATCTATGAGCTTACATTAATGACTGACGTTACCTCACAGCATATGATGCAGCATACAGTTTCCAGATGCTTGGTTAATGCTTTTCCCAATGAGGTCTGGACCAGTGCTGACTGCTCTAGCAGCAAGCTATTCAGTGAAACATTTGTCAGTGAAAAGAAAACAGGTGTGAGATTTCCTGATGTGTTTTAAAATACAGCACCATAGCATAATTTCTTGAGTTGCACATGTACTGTTTTCTCCAGTTAGCCAATCTCTTGTATATGGGTTCACTTGTTCAAATTACAATGAACTACGGGGTTTTTTGTACATGCCATAAAGAACCAAAAGACATAAATAAGTTTACTTTCCTTGTCACTGTTCATATCAGCCTTCCACAAATTAGCTGTATACTTTTTCCTTCTGCTCTTCCTCCTTCTGTTTAAAGAGACTGAAGCGGCTGGGGTTTGTGTGTGTGCACTCACCTAGCTCTCTTTCTTTCCAAAGTCACTTCTCTAGTATACCCAGTGCTCACATTTTGCCAGATCAGAAGTCTGTGCAACAGTATCAGACTGCTATCAAAAGAGCTCTGGAAAGAAGGAAGCAAGGAAGAGGAAATAGGAAGGACAGCTTGTGTCAGCTCTGTGTTAGATGGAGACTGTTTCTATGTGAGGCTGTTAGAAAGAATGTGACAGGTATAACAGTCCAAAGAGCTGGGCATAATCTAGAGGACTTATCCTGGAAGAGCACTGGGCTGTTTTAAACATACACAAGGTTGACTCTGCAAAACTTCACATTACTAATCAATAGGTAGACTATAGGAAGACAAGTAGGAACAGGAAGTAAGACTCAGCACTAGCATGGGATGTAGAGGGGTGGGAGGTGGGAGGGAGAAAGGGAAGAAGAATTGTCCAAAACAGACTTTTCAAGAACTTCTGTGAATGTTGGAAGTCAACACATTCAGGTAAGAAAATAAATTGCAAACACAGGCAGTAAGTTTGGCTTGGAATCCTGCTCTGGCAAAAAAACCCCCAGATGATGTTTTGAGGTCCCTTCCAACCCCTAACATTCTGTGATTCTGTGATTCTTTTTCACAAACAAATTCTGTGAGCTAGGAGAAATGTCCACCTTTCTATCTCTTCAGCCCTTTTGAGGTCCTTTTGGGCTCATCCTGACACCAAAGTATTGTTGTGAATGCTTCCCTGCAAAGGATACAAACCACAAAATGCTTGGCTATAAACCTGCTCAATGTGGTTTTCAGGTAGAGAATGCAGCTAGGGTAAAGAAACATATTTATTCTAACTGTGGTTCTTACTCCTATGAAGACTGAAGTGATGCAGCTTCTGGGGCATAATCTCCTTTAAGATTTATTCTTCCCCAAAAGACCAAGACATGGGTGGCAAGAACAAGGCTGGTGTCATTATACTTAAACAAGGCTGACTCGTATTTTTGTCATATAAAGTTATTCAGAGGCTTCTGTGTTAAGGCCAACTGTTCCACTTGCCCCTTTACCCATTGTTGATTTTTCCACAACATACTCAAACACCAGTAACTAATCATTTTCCTGGATGAACTGCAGTAATATTTTTCCTGTCTACCGTTCCAAAAGAAGAGGTTTTTAACCTCTGAAACAGGGAGAACAGTTCTAAGATGGAAACCACTGTAGTTAAGATACTGTATAGATGAAGGCAAGTGCCACGATCTCATTTTTAACTCAGTGGTAAAGTTCAAATTCATGAAGAGAACAATATCTAAGGCCTAAACCATTAACAGTTGACTGGCTTCTTTAACAAACTTGTTATTTTATTAATGACCCTGATGAACTCCTGGAGAAAAGCAGTGAATCGAGAGCAGTACTCAGCCCATTGTTCAAACACTGCTTGATGAAATGACAGACCATAAATGAGAGAGGATCAGACACTGAGAACGTGGGTATGCTGTGGTACTTCAGTGGAAAGTAAAAGGTTTGCAAGGCAAGTCCATCTCTCATCCTGGTCTTCAGCCCCATCATGGCAGGCACAGAAGGTACCAGTCATGGGAAATGAAAGCTCCCTACAGTTTTCCTCTGTTCCCAAAGTGATATTTGAGAATATCAAAGAAGATATTTGGGAACATCAAAGAAGATGTCCCTTCTAATGCTTTTGCACTACAGTACCTCCACAATCTAGCCTTCTATTGCAACTCTTCCACTGCCATTCGTTATGGGTTAACCATGACACATTACTTGACATGATTCTATATATAATTACAGTAAAATATTAGGTCTCATTGACTAATCTGAGACAATTTTAGTTCCATAACCCTTAATGGAGAAATCTTGCTTACTGAAATTAGTTGACACAGGAGACAAGGAGAATTTCTTGTTTTGGTTTGGGGTATTTTATGCCAGTTTCCTTAATCTGACTTAAGGTAATATTACTATAGGGAGAGGAAGGGGTATTCTTTCAAGCAAAACCTTAAGATTTCAAGATGTATTTTTCACTCAGTATCTCTCTGGAAAACGAAGTATCATTAATTAAAACAAACACAACAATTTTAATGTGTTGGTGGTGGGCAAGAAACAGGGGTTATTTGATATCATGTAGCGGGCAGAAATTCAAACCCCATTCAGCTGCTGAACAGCACAATGGTATAAACAAACATGAAAGTCTTATCAAAGCCATCCACTTAAAATCATGCTATCTAGAAAGAGAGAGCAAAAATAGACATAAAGGACTCAGAAAACAGATGCTGCACTAAAAGTCTGTTACCGTGTTTTGCTTTCTTTAAATTGAAAAGTTGAGGGACATAGTTAATAAACTGTAGACATTCTAATACAGTACAAGGAAAGAAACATTCCTCACAGTGTGATCGGTGTAGACTTTGGCTAAATTGTGTCTGCTCAGAAAATCTTAAGACTTAAATCCACTGATTAAGCCCTTTGAATGCCCCCTCTTTTTTTCCTTTTTTATTATTATTAAGTCAAGATATGCTTCAGTATACTTCTGGTCTCCAGTTTCAGAGCACTAGTTGCTACAACTCAATGTAATTCTTTCCTGAAGACAATGTTGTTATTATTATTTTACATTGAGTTTGATTGCTTTCTACCTGATCTTAAAAATCCCTGCACTTAAACATGATGGACAAATGGCCAGGAAAACTAAGATCAAATGTTAGTAGAAGCTTCTGTGGAAAAACACATTTGTAATATTGGAGAGCCTCTAATTACTGCTCAGGGAAATGCACAATAAAGATCTCTTTTTAATCTTTTCAGCTGTTCAGACCTCTCTCTGACTGTCCCTTTCACCAGTGGAATTCTTCCTCAACAGAGTTCAGTTTTACCATCAAAAGGTCAATTTTAAATGTGAAATTGAGTCAAGTTGCAGGAGAAAGACTAAACGCATATGTAGCCACTCAGCCATTCATGTATTGATGACTTTTTTTTCCTATTTACCTCATATGAAAATTTTTACCACAAGTGTTGTTTGGGAACATTTTTTGACTAGAACTGAAGACAGTCTCTTATTTTGTGCTTACTATTTGCTGACAGCAATATAGATGAAGCACATTTAACTGTAGATACAGTGATAAAGTTTATACATCTCATCGTCTGATTTCTTTGTACAGCCAGGTAGCCAGCTATCCACATCCTGCAGCTTGTTACTGCACTGTATTGCAGGAATAAACATTTGGATTATCCTATATGTTTTGTCTTTTCTTTCTTTGCTGTCTCCTTCGTTTCTTCTTTGCCCTCCTCCTTCCCCTTTATCATTAAAAATTTCAGTAAAAACAACTAAAGAAAAGAAAAAACCCTCAAAAAAAACAAAAAAAGAAAGACTAAATGTAATTGTTTCTTTGACACTTCCAGATATAGACCATGCAGTGGAGAACAAAATTGTCTACCTCACAAGAGCACCTATCATCATAAATCAGTTTTTAATTTTACTGGTGGATTACAGCAATCAGATAAACATTTGCTGCCTGCCTCCCCTGTATATTGCTCTTTGAATCAGCCTGGCCCAAGATTTAGTTAGGTGGGGGAGTCCCACCTACCTTACAACTCCCAGACAATATCTGATTGGTATGCAGTCGGGAAAAATATAACAGCATTCACTAAGTAGAATACACACATAATATATGAAGTGCAGGATCTCAAAAGACGGGGAAAGTACAACATAATGAAAATTAATAACCTTTGAGTATTTTCTTCCTAGCCTGAAGTAGTTCTTGAATGTACAATCATTTTTTTCTGGCTTGACTACCTTTAAATATACACATACCATGCTCATAGTTCCATTTTTAAGCCACTATAGGTATTAGAGGACAATTTACATGTGATTTGCATTTTTTTTCCTGTGCCTGTGGTTTTGGTAAGTCTTCCAAACCTAATGACTGTTCTTTTGGCCAGCAACATAAATGCTGTAATCACACAATTATTGTGCTGGGAACAGTTTAATTCAGCATTTTGTTCTCAACCACAGAACAATTACTCAACAATTTTGGTTAACCATACTAGCTCACTGCCTGGAGAGGAAGCAGAATATTCACAAGATCTATTGTTTTATATAAAGGTAGTCAGTAGATTCTTATCTATTACAACTTTCCAGCATCTCTTTGTTCTTCGGGGTACTTCCATATATTCCCAGTTAATGAAAATAAATTACCAGCAGCACACCGTATTAGCTTATTCATCTCTATCTGTTGAATGCTTTTAATTGTGCATTTGCATACTAAAGAGAGAGGTAGATGTGATGTGTCTGGGAGAGAAGGGATATAATGGAGCACTGTAAAAAGCTCTGAAAATTACTACAGTGATGCTATCCATCTACTCTGTTCTAAGCATAAACCATGACCATTCAGGACTCGAATTTTTAAGTTCTGCTCTTCAGTCATCCATTTCTCTTTAGCAATAAAAGGAATTTTCTGATCAATTGATTTATGTCTATTCCTGTTTGTTCTGAAAAACTGCTGGTCATAAAGTACTCCTGAGATGTCTTTAAGCACCATTTGAGACAGAGAACAAAGTTTTAATCCAGAACACATTCTCTGGGGCTAGATGCTTGATTCCACTAAAAATCAGGGGCTTACCAAGGCTCACTAATGCAAATCACAGCAGCAGCCCCAATATAACAATGTGAACTGATCAACCTCATGGTTCTGATCACGTCACAGGACAAGACAGCACTAGATGCCACTGACTTTGGTTGAAAGGAGAGCTGGAAAAGCCATTGAGTAGTCTCACTCACTCACTGGCACCACTGAAGGTGTGTAGATTTATATGAAGCTCCCAATATTTTTGCCAAAAAAAAAATAATTTTGCAAATGTTTACTGGAAGCACCAGTTTTTGGGGTGGTTTGGTTTGTTTTTGTTTACCGTGGGGTTTTTTGGGGGGGAGCGGAGGATTGTTGTTGTTTTGGTCTGGGTTTTTTGTTTGTTTGTTCAGGGTTTTTTTGTTTTGTTGTTTAAATTTAGGCACTAACATTTTATACACTTTGTCTGGTAGACCTGGTTCATCATAACACAAATGAAAGTTCTGATACTTCAGTAAGAATAGATTTATGTTGGTTAACTAAGTGTTAGGATCCTTAGATATTTTCTGCTCCACATTTCAGTTCTGGAAGCATTTTACCTAAGCAAATATAAACATTTTTGTAATTCCTCTCCACTTTTGTTTTTGTTTTGTCTTGCCAGGCACAGGGAATATTTTCATTCAGAGCTGTGAATCTGAAAAGTACAACTCTGGCAATGCTGCTGAACAAGTTACACAAGTTAAATTAAACTAATTGAACAAAGCTGACTCAATAAACTTAGTTTGATAGTAAGAGAGATTAAAAAGGAAACCAGTAGTACGCATGATGAAAACACAAAGCAGTATTTGATTTTTTAAAGGCCTTTTGCTTTTAAATAGTATTCAGCTCAGAAAAGGGGCCTCGTAATAATCATTCTTTTCTTAAGGGTAAAATCTGACCTGTAGGAGCTTTGTGTTGAGTCCTTGCTCTGCTGAAGCCCATACAAATTAACCCCAGTGGTACTTGGCAGATATAGTTTAATTAAGAACCAACGACTTTAATTAAAAACAAAACAAAAACACAAGACATCTATGGAGCAGAATACAGGCTCAAAAGTCATTAGCATCAGGATACTGAACTATGGCACTTCTTTTTTTTTTTCCTTCATTTATGGCATGAAAAATATGTCTCTTTCTGTTTGAAGCCCAGTTTCAACAGATGTGGAGAAAGGCTTTGCCTTTCCTAAGATGTGGGAGACACAATATGAATTGCATTAATGAAACAGAAGCCCAAATCCAGTTCTTTCCACTTCTTAGGCAACTTTTAAGCTTTCACCAGGCTACTGCACAAAAAAATAAAAAAACACCACACACACAAAACCCCCACAACAATCCAAACAAACAGGAAGGGCTGTTCTTTCTCTATCTGCTGTATGTTAGAAAGGAAGCAGCTACATTTTACAATCTTGACACTTTGCTTCAGGCACCATGCCTGTTGGTTGAGCCTTTCAGGTGATGTCAATGCTGCTCTGCCTTGTTTCTGGATTGCAACGACCCTTAAGCTGGAGATAAGCATTTAGGTGTTTAGATCAAAGCAGTTTCAGAGCATGCATAGAAGGAAAAACACAGAAAACTTTCAGATCACATCAGAAAGTGCTATGTATGTTAAGATGCTCCCACAGCTTCAGATCTCCTATCTGAACTAAAGCTCTTAAGAGTGTCTGTCTGAATGATGGCTGGACAGGATGTGCTTACGAACTCGGGAAGCGCTCTTGGAACCTTTCATTTAGATGTTCCTAAAGGTTATCTAAGTCCTATTATCAGAGAGTAAATCCTCTTTTTTGATGTGACTCTAAACCTTCCAGGTAAGAATTCTAGAGAAGATTACCCAAAAATGGTGCAACTATGTTAGGGGTCCTAATACTGGTCTTCTACTCTTCACAGGCAAGGAAATAAAAAGACAGCAGTGTGATACAACAAGTTGCTTATGTATGTGCATGGGCATCATTAATGAAAAACAGCTACATTCCTGCAGCCAAATGGTTTTGAATAAAACAATCAGGGGGCTCTTTGGTACCTGAAGGAATGATTTAAGACATAAATTGCTGGCTTACCAAGCAGCCCTGAAACCTGTTATGTTTATACAAGCACATTAGTAACACTTTAATATCCCATAACAAATCAGTAACTACAAATACGTCTAACATGTGGTAAGGTAAACAAAAACCTACCTAAAGCCTTTGGGTACAATACCTTTCTCCAAAAAGAAAAGGATTATTTTAGCAGCTCAAATGCAAAACATTTTGCCAGCGAGTTCGTTCATTAAAATGTGATCCATTCTGAACACATCAGGTCACTTTAAGACCAAAAGTCAGAGCTGTGTGCTCCGAGCCTGTTCATCAAAATTACTCATTCATTCATGGGAAGCATGGATTGTATGGCTGGCTTATGGTAGCACTCTAAATTAGTACTCACACAATGGAGAGCTTATACAATTGCAGCAGTCCATATCCAGTAAAACTGCCTTAGTGCCTTGAATAATGGGCCTTGCTAAGTCTCTAACAGTTCTGTAAGAACCTCTAAACAGCTGCACACAACACATGACCTGTACCATCTTTACAATGCCTGTTAACCATGAAAGCAAGCTTTGGGAACTATTTCCTCTGCACCCTCAACACTGGACATCATCAATCCCTTTGCTTTTTAGAGAACAAGAGGATTTCCCCCCCCCTTCTTTCTTTCTTACTTTTTTTTTTTTCTTTTCCTTTCCAATCAGCTCTTCACTGATCATCCTCACACTTTAGCCTCTGCCCCAGAATACTCTGGACAATGGTACTGTTTCCATCTGTGCTCTCCATTAAAGCCCCCGTAATCCTCCACCGAACAGCTGGACGCTCAGACTCCACACACAGACACTCCTTCTGTGGAACTGTTTGGCTACAATTACGCTGAGGCTGTGCTTATTTCAAGCTCCTGCCTGCAAATGCCTTTTGTGGGGTCCCCCAGGGCTGCATAGCAGAATGTCCTGACACAACAAATGTAACAGTATGTCAAGGCAGACCTAGGCTCAGGAGATAATGTGGTGCTTAGTCACCTCAGTGCCAAGCAGCACCTAGAAGATATTTTTCAGATGAATGACAATATTGATGAAAAGCTTCAAACTCCCTCCAGGTCACTAAGTAGTCATGGAGAAGCATCTTGGGTTAATCAAACTCTTTTGATACCTGTATTTTAATGTCAGAAGCACTGCAATGCCTGTTTCTGCTTAGAAGCCTTTCTCAAGAACTGCATCTCCTGGAACAATATATATTCAAGAGAATGATCTGGTAACATGTCACAGCTTGAAATGACTGAGTGTTAGGGAAGGACCAGTAGAGCACACCTGGAGGCTGATCTAACAACATACCTTGATTTTTCCAAGGACTGAACTGTCCTCAGACTCCACCACTGGAATAAGCATCCACTACATCTCACTCGAGACAAGAAATACATTAAACATGTATTCAGAAAAATGCAAGACTAACTCTAAGCTAATGATTTTTATAAGTCTATGCTGATATTCTAGTTAAAGGCAATAATGAGTCCCACAGATCTAAGTGATCTAATGTAGTACAATGAGAGTGCCTGTTTGTCTGCGTCTGTATACAGACACACATCATCTGTGCCCATACAGAACTATAAACACACACATTTTTCCAGTAGACGTGTGTGCACACGTCTCACACACCACACAAGCCAATGAGGAAAGCTAGCTATAAATCTCATTGCTGGTATTTATTTCAAAATGTTAATGTGTGTGCATGTGCACATGGACTGATATTTACACATATATATATACACAGTACCCACGAAACAGATGCCCCGCACACAGGAGTCCACACGCTTACGCAAGCATATAGGCATGGCACCGTAGAAGAGATGGTGACACCCAAGGGAAAATTTAAAACAGAATGCAAACAGTATTTATCACACACCTCTGACAGTTTTCACTTGCACAACATACACTCTCCTGTCTGAACAGGGACAGGATAATATAACCCCAAATCTCTCAGAACTGTATTTTCTCTGCAGCCAATTGACAAGACACATTCCTTTTCCTTCCCAACTTTTCACGTAGTATTTCTGCACTGCCATACTAGTCATTCCCAGGCCAAAGGGACTTCTGAGCCTCTCTATTTTGTAACCAATAAGGGCTAAAATTAATTTGTTTTTATTAACAGAAGTGGAGGATTCACAGTTTCCAAATGTGGCCCACAACATCTGCACGTAGCCTTGAAACAACTCAAGATACTAGACTCTAATCCTAACGTTATGTATGGGAAACAATTTCAGGTGAGTTTTGTAAATTTATTTGACCTCTGGTATGAAGCAGTTTTAGAAGCAGAAGGACTCAGAAATGTATGCCACTAATTTTTCTGCAACACTCCAAAACACATTTAAACAGAACTTTTAAAACATGCTGCTTTCATACAATATGTTACAGTACAAGGTAGCCTAAAGGTTTTACTGCTATTAGTTGAAGATATCAAGCTTAACACAGAAGTGGCAAGCAGCATGTCTCTCCTAAAGAAGTCGATAAACCCTCCCTATTGCATCAGTCCAGTGCATATTTACTGCGCACCCATATGCATTATGGATGAGAATACTGATAGTATAACTGCCCATAGTTAAGACTGAGATTGGCTTTTTGTTGTATATCAAAGAATTCAAAGTACACAGTTCAAAGCACAGATTAATACCTAGATTAGATATTTTTCTCCTAGTTTCCCCATCTCATGAGAGGTCATTTATCCTCCAAAGTCCTTACAGGTGGTCAGCTGTCAAGGAACATACTTTCAGCTGAATTACAGGTGATTTAGCCAAGTTTTTGTGTGTGTGTGTGATATGGGATTTAGAAATAGGCGCTAATCATATTTTTCAAATTCTTCTAGGGCTCCTTCATGCCACATCACTGTGTCCTAGAAACTTCAAATGAGGTTTATCCAAAAGATCTTGGCAAGATCTAGCATAAGGAAAGGCATGTTTGGGAAGTAACTCTCAGGTGCATTAAGAATGTCAGAATAGTCCCTCAGGCTCTAGGAGATTTTTAAGGAGTGCCAAATATCTGAGGAAGAACTAAGGCGCTTTTTTTTAATGAAAAAAAAAAAAGCAACAGTCTCAAAAATATAAACAAGTTCCTATGAGCTTTGTCACTGCATTTTTGATGGATATCTTTTCTTACTGCTATTAAGTTCATTTTTATCTTGTCTGTCCTAATGCCCAGTGGCAGATAGTCCCACTGCATCAGACATAAAAGTACCTGATAAAATAACCTGCAACTTCCTCTTTTTCCTCATGCTCACTGCTCAGGTGGACACCGATACTAACATCAACTCCTGAAATTCTGATTTACTCTCATCTCCGGTAGATTCAATACCTAATTGTCAACCTTCTAGTTATAGGAGGAGTGTGGAAATATAGTTTTCAATGTAGTAACATAGAAGGAGCAGTCAGGAAGGAAAAGCCGGAAAGATTTGCTTTCCTCTACCTTCATTTACCTGGCCTGAAATACCATGCCTAATCCTGGAAAACTATCTTGAAGATCAATCTCACTGCCCACACAGGCTCTCTGGGTTCCCCTTTCCTTTTTCCTTAGAACCTGGCTTCCCAGCCACAGCCTTGTAATGTTACAAGACCTTCCCAGTAGAGGTTCTTCAGCCATGCCCCACCTCAGTTCCTTGCATAAAATATTAATATTTTGTTGCTAGGTGGTAAGGCAACATTTGCTATTGGTAACATTTTAAGAAAGCAGAGGGCCACCAAGGTAGAAACAGAGTGGTGTCTGAGCAGTGCTATCAGGCTCTGTTAATACTGGTCTAAACCACAAAGTTGAAGTTGCAATCCAAATCTCCACAATGAATTCTGATCTGTCATTTAGGATCAGCCTTTCACAAAAACATGTGAAGGTCAGCTCCCCAGGAAGTTGTACCACAGTTGGAAGGGTTTGGTTCAAACCTTCGCTAAACATAATGACAGTTTCTTTCATTTCAATATGATCTGCTTAGTAGATCCAACACTCCTCACACTCCTCATTTCAAGTGAGCTGGAATTTCACTGGATGGTATACCAAACAGTCAACTGCTGAGAATGAGCTTTTAGAAATCATTTGTAGTTTCTTTCCAACTGAAAAGGAACCTCTGACCTAGTGAACTGCTGCTAGATTTACTGTGCATGCCTTACTCATCTTAATAATGCAGCCACTGACTGCAAGAGCTGTTTGCCAGGAGCAGAATCTGGAGGTTTTCCTCTCCCCAACTTCTATGTACCACTTGTCTCCACAGGTCCAAATCACTTCAGGACAGGATAAACTCCTCCCCTTCCAAGCCCTGAGCTTAGTACATCATGTGGACTGGACATTATAAAATACAGTCACAATTACAGTATTTTTGCTAACCAATACTTCGATTCTTTAGTCCAAGAAATACCAGAAGTAAAGAAGTCTGTAAAGATTATCTATTATGGCTCAAAAAAAATGTCTGTGTACTTCAGTTTTATTAATAATTGTATTCAAACTGTTTATTGGTATCACTGGAATTGTGCTGAAGAAGAGCTGCAGCAACACAGGAGGGAATCCATTCTAACACTCTGAGGCTGTAAAATGGGATGTTGCAGGAAATAGAATTTTTATTTCAAGTAAATCTTCACTTTCAGTTTCAGGTGTCCTGCTTTTTCTTCCCTATTTTATGGCCAAATTCTGCACTGAAGCATACAAAACTAGTTCACACTGACACTGGGAGGAAGTACACATGTGTTCATGAGGGCAAGGATTTAGTCCTTCCTGATGATGAAATGGTCTTGCCTAGTTTGTCCATGTTTTCTTTGATATTACAAAATAGCATGGAGAGAAATCCTAATGCATGCAACGTGCATACCAAGAAGAGAAGATAGCCAAATAGCAGTTTTTTGCATGCATTTTTTCTAATAAAGTTAGCTAGACCACAACTTAAAATAAACCTTTTATTTGTAATGTCAGGGTAGCTCAAAAGTGTATTGAATCCAAAGGTTTTAGCTCACGGGGAGGCAGAAACAGATCTCTTTTTTTTTCCAGTATGGACTGAATTCTTAGATATGGAAGATTTCAGACTCCTCTTTCTACTGATAAAAATGACTGGGATTTCACATATATTCACCTTATCCTGGATAAAAATCTTTTCTTTAAGAACTTCACCAAACATCAGAGCTGTTCACCAGACAGTGGAAAAGCATTTATGCTGGTTTACTAGATGATGATCTGACACAGGACTTTTCAGCATCACAGCTGAAACAATCAGCTCTGTAATATCCCATCCTGCATATACAACATGAACCAGGATCAGCCATCAATTGTCTCTGATCCCCATGTAGATGTTCTGTTGGTATTCATAAAATTCTTCATGCAAATCAAGGACAGTATTTTATCTTTAGAAGACACCACATTTCTCTGGGTTTTAGGAGAATATGCACTATTCTAGAGTGTGAAAAAGGATCACTGAGAATTCTGGAAAGATGTAATAGACCAAATCCCATGAAATTTGTCTGGTTTAGGCTGCAAATCTGAATGATCAGATTTAATGTTCTTATGCTGAGCCCAGGACAAATCAGTGAATCCATCCATACAAAGCTCATTGAAGGTTTAGGCCCTTGGACACTGAAAGCACACAGAAACAAAACCAACCGCAAGCATCCTCACCAGGCACTGTAAAGGCCCTGTGACTCCCAGTGGAGAAATATAAGGAGTGATGAAATGGGCAAGGAGCTAGAACTGGGTGGATTAAAGAGGAAAATTAATATCCATTTTGGTAAATGACCTGGTAGTTCAAATTAGAGATAAATTTACAATCCATTCAGAAGGAAAGACCTCACTGCAAGCTCTGAGAAATACCTGCAGAAAACCAGGAACTCCTTATAAACTTGCAATTGTCTAGGAGTAACCAACTATGTGCCTGAATTCCTGAAAGACTCAATCTTGTAAAAAGAACAAGACAAGCCCACACTAAAACTTTTAATGACTTCAGTTTAAAAAAAAGGGGGGAAAAAAGAAAAGAAGAAAAAAGAAAGAAAAAAGAGAAAAAAAAGGTGGAACTTTCCAGCCAGCTGGCTCCATACCGAAAGCCAGGCTGCACAGCTTGAACTTAAAGCTATCTTAACATAATGAATAAGTGCCAATAATTAGCATATGTAGTGTGAACAGGTTTGCTGGCACAAGCAAGTGAAAAACTCCAAGGTAAAGTTATTATTAGGGAGTAATTAGCTCTGTGAAGTAAATGAGTGAAACAATAGCTGCCAGCACTGACAATATGGCTAACATCTGACTATGTGGAAGATAACATTGTAAAGTATTGCTCCCTGAGCTAGAATCTGTTAATAACCATATGTTAGTGTAATTAATGCAGAGTCTTTCTGACCTGTTGTCACATAAGAACAATACTTTCTTGGAAACATTCAAACAGGCAGCCCTACGCTCATGTACGGCAAAAAATAATTTAGGAAGTTGCTTACAAACACCTTTTCTTCTGCATTTCTTTAAAAAGAACTAAAAAGCAGTACATGGTGGGGGCGGGGGGGGGGAATAAAAAACCACTTATGAACCGACTGCTTTCAAGGTTGATGGCAAAGATTTCAAACCCTGGATCAGGGCTTTCCAGATCAACTAAATCACATTCTAAAGAATACTTACTCCTGGATTTTAGGGGTGCTTGTAATCCATGCCCAGACCAAATTCTGTAATTCGATTATTTATATGGAGTGGCTTAAACCCTTTATCCAAAAAAAGCCTTGAACTCAATGCGTGCTCAAATCTGAGACTGGGTTCTGAATTTTTTGGCTTGAGCCCATTTCTAAATTGAATGGGTCCCTCCAGGTGTCTGACATTCATCAGACATTCTGCCAAGGTCTTAATATGTTGCTAGATAGGAAGGGTCTCCACTTGTGTCCCCACACAGGACACTTTCACCTCCAAATGAGGTGATTCTGTACAAAGTGCAAGGCTAAAGATATTTCTCTTGAGAAAGTACTAAAAGTCATGCCCAGAACTTCTGAATTTTCATCATAAATGGCATCGATGCAATATTTTCCTCCCTTCATATCAACAACTTAAAATGTTTCAAAGAGGTCTAGTAAATACAGTTTGCTTAACAAGCCTTACATAGTTACTGTATTTTCAAGCCATCCTGCAGATGCAGTGTATCCTACAGAGTACAAGTATCCCACAACAAGCACCCTGTCTCTGAAACCCTCTGGTACAAATTACCTTTGTAATTTAATTTGAATGTATCTCTACTCAAACTGAGCATCTCATATGCACACACATTGGCTCACAGCAACAGTTTTGCAGAGAGGGCAACTTGTGAGCATACATCCCAAAAGAAGAGCCTTCACTTCCTAAAGAAAAAGTTTAACAACTTCAAGAACCTGGCCACATCTAATTTCAATGTTAAAAAAAATAAATCCAAAATTTAATGCAAGCTTGTTAGTACTTTCCTTTTCCCTTTTTTAGTGGGGCAGCTTAAAAAAAAAAANATAAAAAAAAAAAAAAAAAAAAAAAAAAGGAAGTTTTTTAATGCTTCACAAGCTATTATGACCAGGCAAAGGAGCCCTGCATGTTTGAGATCTCACACATTCATCTTCTCACTAAACATCTGTTTAAGGCTTGTGTGATCTACCTGTCAGCACCAGTGATCCATAAAGTGTTTGAACTTCCTGTCACAAACCTCTGTGCTGGTTTGATCAGAGGCTTTGTGCACACCAATCACCCCCTTTATCTTTTCTAATGTTGGGAGGAAAAAAAAAAAACAAAAAACACAGCAAGGCTGTCTTCCAAACCTGACTGTAATTAATCTTTCCATGGGGGAACCTGCCGAGTTTGAAAAAGCAAGATCTGATGGGTTGCTGCTCTTTTTCTGCAAGGACCTTATTCTTCCTAACAGGCATCTTTACACTTGAGCAGTACCCTTTACAAAATACTTTATCCCAGTGACACTGAAACAACCTTCAAGATCATCTTATGAATGAAACCACTGGTAACTTTGCTGAGAAAGAGACCAATGAAAGGAGTTTGACATAAGCATGGTTAAATAATTCTCTCTTTTTATCTGGATGGGAAAAAAAAGGGACTCAGAATAAGAACTGGTTCCTTTTTCATGTCTATCCTAAGCTGCTCTCTTCACTAATAATCCCACTGCTACCTTTCTTTTACTCAGCTGTGCACAAACGTACTGAAAGCTGCAGGAGCTCCCAAGAGGGAACAGATAACATCAGGTGCTTTTTGGTTTTATTACAGCTTGCCTTTTGCCACTATTTGCTTTCTGTGGCATAAGGAGAATGAATGCTGTGCGTGATATAGACTACAATTCAAAGTGCATTTTCAATGAGGCCCATACTGAATGGGAATGGGACAAGTAAGCTTAAATTTACTCACATCTTCTCTGATAAAGGAAGCTTCCTTCACTCCTCAGCATTCCTGAGTCCACGCATTAGTAGCAACTTAAGATCTAGTGAGCAGACAGTAGGAAGCAAAGAGAAACTGATGCTGTGCAATCAAATTTGGGTAGATACTTGGTGAAATCCTCAAACTAAACAACAACAAAAACCTTGTACATGGACAGACTGATCCCTGAGTAGGCAGACAGAGTTCATTTGGGTAATCACCTAACCAGAAGGAACAACTTTTAAGGATTCACACAATAAAGGAGCAGATAATCAGTGGGAGGTGACTATGATGATCACACTGATGCCCCTAGCAGGCAAGGGTCTTTAACACAAGGTTGTGTCACACAAAAACACTAACTCTCAGAATCCAGGTGAATTCAGAGAGAGAAATAAGAGAAGTTAAGTGAATCTTTTTATTACTGTTGTCATTTACTAGTTGTATTGTGAGAAAGTTTAAAGGACTCTAGACATCCAACATCTGACTGTGCATGATCAGAGAGTCCTGCACATTCTATCTTTTCTTAGGAGAAGGTATCACTAATGTGAAACATGGTGAGATAGAAAGGAGTACATGTCTACCAAGATAATTTAGGCTGCTGTGCTTGGGTCCAGTCTAGATTTCATGGATTTACTAATTGCCTGCAGGTAACAGCAGCTTTAAAATTTGGGCAGTTTGGAGGCTCTGACCCTGACCATTCTGGAAAGGTTACTCCACACACTTGGGCAACTTTGGAATAAAGTGTAATAGGATAGGAAACACGAACAAACAGAACAATGACATGAACATTACCAGCAGAACAGATCTGGATCAGAATGAACTACAAGAGTGAAAAATGAGTGGCAATTCCATGAAAAACCTGGGAGAAAACACTTTAATTTCATGTTATGGAAAACAGAGAGCTAATGCCTAGGCCAAAGGAAGGAGTTGGGTCCAATAATAATGACAGAAGCGAAGGGATAATAATAAGTGCTTGGGGTTGGGGCATGTCCTGCCAAGGGAGCAGGGAGAGAATGGAAATGTAATGAAAACAGAAGAGTCAGCAATCAAGTCACAAGATTGACAAATGCATGGTTGAAAGTTTTAGGAAGAAAAGAAAAAAATGGATTTCAGAAATGCCATACCAAAATAAACACCACAATCTGGGAGAAGGGACAGTGGAAGAAAGAGTCAAAATGGTTTACTGCAATATAAATCTGCTTAATAGGGAGGAAGACGATGTTGCTACCAATAACAAAGAATAGAGGAAGCAGAGAAGCTTTGGGAAGACAGCTAATGAGTTCATTTGAGGTTAGTGTCTCTGTCCAAGATTGATGTTCCCTCTAGCTAGAGATTAAGGCACTTGAATCACAACTAATTTATCACCTTTCTTACTTGCTGGCCACAGAGAAACATGTGGTATTCCAGACCTGAAGCTTGACAGCTAACTGACTACAGAGTGCATGTAAATTTGATAAAGGACATAGGTCAACATCCAGATAAACTCTGTACCATATAAACTTTGATTACAGAGCGAAGACAGGAGTAAACTGGTATCTTATCCAGTACACAATCCTATTGGTTTAAATCTAAATCTCATTGAGTAATTAAGAGTTCAGAAGATCTGAGATTCTATAGAGGCTATAATGTGCTGTAAACAGTATCTTGGGTGTGGGTAGGATTACAATAATATTAAAGAACATCTGAACCATCCTATTTCAAGGATGAAAGCAAAGATATATCAATTCTTTGAAATGGCATTAAAAAGCTATGAGGCAACTAATGGAAGAAAAGGATTTTTCTTCTGTTTTGCAGCCTTATCCTTTCTAACCTTTATCCCATCTCATCATGGTGTGATCATATTGCTTGACAGAAAAGAATGATAGTCTTTAAGCAAAACAGCTCCTCCAGAAATCATTCATATCTTCCAGTTGGTCAAGTCTGAGGAAAGACATGGTCTTCTCTTGCTTAGCTGTAGGAATCAGGTTTCTGTATTTTAACTTAAACAAGATGACTAACTCCTCCAAACTTCACCTTCCCATATATATATAGTGACTAATACTTATGCCCAGTGATATCCTGGAAATTAAAAGTAGTTTTGGCTTTACAGAGTTGCGTGCATGCACACTTGAAGACAACAAAGATCTGTTGCCCAGTACCATATTAAATTCATTTTCCTGAGGTTTATTGGCTTTGGAGGTACACCTGCAAACACTTCTCCAAAACTAACATCCATGTTTGTACTCGTTAACTTAAAGCTTGCTCCCCTGCCTTTCTAAGGAGAACTGCTTGGGAGAGCTGGATGAAACCTTATCTACAGCAGCACAAATAACCAGTTGAAGTGGATCCTGTAGTAGCAGTAGCCTGAAAGAAGACATTTTCCCTGCAGGATTTGGTGAATAAAGAAGTTACAAACATTGGTCCTCCACTGATTTTGCCTTCTTCAGTTCATTCACACTTCTTGCAGTACTCTGTGATGGAAATAAACTCACTGCAAGAAGGCATTCAGCAGCACTACTGCATCCAAGAAAGATGTGAACAAAATCAACTACAGCTTTATTACACTCAAATCTAAGGAAAAGCTAAGCAAACTGCACTTGATACACTGTGAAAATTATTATAACTAAAATAATTTCTGTCCTGGTGGTTTGCTGAATTATCAGTGCTGACTTACACATACACACACAAAATGTTTAGTTTAGAGACATCAGCTCAGCTGAAAAAAACCTGCATTATGCTGGTGATACACACTTTCTTCAGTGGAGGCTATGAACAAAGCACTCACAAGTGAATCCTGAAAGGCTGGAAATTTCATCAAACATCTAAGCCTCCTCTATAATCAAACAGGCAGTCTAAAAAGATCCCAGTTTCTTTCATATGTCTAGCTCCTTCTGACACCAACTGAAGAAGAAATTAATTCTCATCCTGTTTTTCCTCAGAAGCCCAAGAGCACTTCCATCCCCCTCATAGTACATGAGGCTGGTAACTATAATCAGCATATGTTGTAAAGCAACGTAAGTGAAGTCCAGAAACACAGAGAAGTATAATTGTGACTATGTGTATATTGGGAAGTCAAAAAGCATGCAAAGGAGGTTAAAGAAAGTAATAATAACCTTTAACAAACACCAAGAGGCTTCTGTCTTGACCACTTGCCTTACTGAAATTTTTTCTCTCAAAATAATGCCTGCTAAAGACAAAGGATTTTATTACTGCTTTTAATAGGTGCTGTGATTCTCTCCTTCCTAAGACTTCATGCTTAAGATGTTAATGGGTAAAAATCTCAAGTCTTTCACTAATAAAAAAAAGTTTAAATGAAAAATGTTATCAGCACAAGGTTTTACACCTTAGCCTGTTCATCATCCCATTCCAAAATAAAATACTGAATCTCTCCATTTCCTGCACAAATTCAGTAAAACATACTTTTACCTAAGAAAACACAATACTTCTACACAGAGCAAGACAGGAATAACTGTCTTGTGAAAAGACAGTTGCCTACTCTATGAACACCTATATCTCATGGCAGCAGGAGATTAGAAAAACTGTGGAAACTGGAAGCAAATGGGGAAAAAAGACAGAGCCCACTATATTCTTTCATTCCAGAGCGTTAACAGTTACAATTAACACTTACAGCATGGCTGTCTTTTCTGATCAATATTATTAGCTGTAGTTGGTAGACATGGAATTATGCAGTTCTCCCAGAGAAGGACATTTCTTTCATTTGCAAAATTCTGAATTTTGACAAGGACTATCGGCATTATTTCTGCATACATAATTTCTGACATATCAGCTACTGCCCCTTGCTTAAGGTAGTTTCTTGCTTGTCAAATATTGTGTCCCTGTCTAGAAAAGCAGCATATGGAGCAGGTAGAGAGACTGAAAAGTAGAAGGGGACAAAGCAGAAAATATTGTGTCAACCTCAATAACCATTCTAGAGGGCTAAAACAACTATTTTATTTTATTTGCCATTCAACAGCTTAACTTCAAATAGGTGTTTAATTAACTCAGTGTGGCAGCCTAAACGTTTAGCCTGAAGCAGCCTGACAAAGAAAAAAGTGTCTGTGTTCTGAATTTGCAGATTTAGAGCATCAGGCACCAGAAAAAAACCTGCTAATTGCACAATGCAAAGAATTCATATGACACACATACATAGAAGTGTAATGATGGAACTTCCAACACAGCAAAGTTTCTCCTATGACAAGAACTTTATGTGAGCGTAAAGAGTCTAAAGGGCAGAAAATTAGGGCACTGATGGCCAAAACCTGTTTCCATATCATAAATTCTACAGAATATGGAGTAACTGATTTCTTTTATTAAAAAATACAGAAAAGCCAAGTCTAGGAAAGCATTGTATAAAAACAACACCACAATATGTTCAGAGAAGGATGAACAGGATTACAGATTCTTTAAACCCAACCCAAAACACCTTAGTATTGGTTTAAGAAAGGATCAGGGCTCACAATCGCTTAAAGAGAAGCTAGCATCTTACTGTGAAGACGGGAGAAACAAGGAGGGCAACATATGTCTTGCCTCCACTTCTTGACATCCTATTCAGAGGCAGAGGCACAGATTTAGACAGTCCCCCCTCTTGTGTCTTGGGGACTTAACAAGGGACTATGCCAAATTAGATGGAAATGAATGCTCTGGCAGCTGACTAATTATTTTGAATATTTTACTTCCTGCCTACCATGCTGCAAAACAGGTATATTCCCGGCATGCAGTGATACAGGGTGACCCTTAAAATCAGATAGTCCTCAAATATTTTCTGTTAAGGTATACTCAAAGCCTTGGCAATGCAATAATCCACCTCCCTCTTCAGCTTATTATATGAAAAGATGTCACACTGTGACTGTTTTAATCAGGGAATAAACAAAGTGCCCAGCACCTGTCCTGGCTTTTATTATCATAATAATCCTGTTTTGTTTTTTAATTCTAAAACATCAGCAACTCTCCTGTAGGTGAGCATGTGTTTATGCCGCCCCTACTGTTGCCTTTGTGATTTCATTATTAGCAAGCCATTAAATGAAAAACGGAAGAAGGGGAGAGAAGGGAAAAGCAGACCTGAGGCGCAGCCATTTGTGCCTGTTAAATACAACAAGCTGGCCTTAGGTAACCAGAGCTCTGAGACTGGCATGAAAGCAGGTTAAGTATCCAGACACTGAAAAGAAAGTAAGACAGTGAATGAGCCACTCTGAGTTGGAGCAGATCAATCCAGGACGAAAAAAAAAGCAACCATGGGCAGGAATCCCACAGACATTTAGCACAGCTTAGCACAGCCAGAATGGAATAAAAACCTAACAGTGCTCAAGGTGAGGAGAGGGTTCATGCATAATGACTGGTAAGTGCCTTACTTTCTGACTTGTTTAGGCAGTTTTTATGGAAGCAAAAGATGTCGGAAAAAGAAATGTATGTCCTGAAAAAGTCTTGGCTTTGTTACAATGAATGTATCTAGAAAAATTTAAACACAGAAAATGTTGAAAATGCAAGGAAGATTGTTTGTTCACCTTGAAGAGGACAGAAATTGACCCTCACAAGCTTTTTACCACTTACTGACCCACATTTTACTGATTCAGTGGAAGGGCACCAATACAAATGTGACTCTGAAACTAACAGGGGTTGCCTCCTGCATGCTTCCCTATCTCATTCTCACCTCAGATCCACTGAAGTTTGCACTCAATTTCTATCATGGAAATGGAAAATTCTGTAGAAAAACAGTCAAAATGGAGACAGAAGACAAAAATATAGAAGGCTCTGATAACTCTGCACTTCAGTTCACATTTTGTATTGTGGCCCAATGGGAGATGACTGACAATCTGGGTTCTGTTCCTGGTTCTGGCAATGAGCTACAGCCTAACAATTTGCAAGCTGCTTCCCCTCTGTCCTCAATTCCCCTGGTCTGAAAAACAGGATGCTTCAAAAAAACAAAAAGAAAGAAAAAAAGAAAGAAAAAAAAAAGTAAGATCTACATCATACACTAATGCTGATATCCAAGCAAATAGGCTGTGGAAGGCAAGTAAAACTTAGTGACTGAATGTTATTTTGTGGAGCTATAAGTAACAGCAAGGGATAAAAAGGCAGAGAAGAATCACACCTGGCAGTTATGAAAGGGGGATGATGCTTCCAGATTAAAGTTTCCATGCACATGCAGTAACATCTGAATTTTAAGTCACTAGAGTATTTTGACATCTCCTTTCTACTATTTAATCACCAGTAACAACAATTTATCATCGTTCCTCTAAGATACGTAAACCAAAAATAGCCAAGCATTGTGGAAAATCTACATTGCCAAAGCATTCTGAAATAATCTGAGTGAAGACAAATCACGAGTTCAAGAAAGTGTCCTTCTTGTAAGTATTTCAGTTTCCTTCTGAAGTAGTAAGAACCTTAGAGATAAGGACCAAACTTCCAACCCTAATCTTTATTTCTAAAAAAAGAGATTGGGCAAATAGGCTCAACATCTTAAGGCCCACTTTTCCTAGGGACTGGATAGAATTAGATCTGAGTAGGTTTATCTCAATCGAACTAGGATAGTTTTTATTAAAAAAAAATAAAAATCCATATTTTAACCAGCAAAGTTTAATCCCTTCTTTTCCTGTGAAAACTCAGATAAGTTTGATTTTGTGCTTCTCGCTGTCTCCATATTCCAGGTATTATGTCATTGCACATTATACTGTGTCAACACACCGTGACTTCGTCCCTGCTAATGCAAAACCTCAGAAAACATGGAGCCAGGAGATAATTTCAGAGTGCTTTTTTTTCTCTTTTTAATGTAACTCAGTATTTATCCTTCCATATTTCTGACATTTCCATTGAGTGATAGTCCCAAAACGAAGAAAATCAGTCTTTCGCATGCAAAGCCGTCTTAAAGCAGACTGTTGAGTGGCAATCTTTCTGGGCAGGTGAGCTTCACACATGTCTCAGGAAGCATCACTGTCTTGTAAAATCCAAAAACAGCAATGACAGGCTTCCAAGGGAGCCTCCTCAAGTTTCCTGTTGGTGGAAAGAAGGCTTAACCTCCTGCAAAAGGGCACCTCCTGGAGGAACGGGGAGATGATGTCTGAAAGAAAAATAGTTCTGAGGCTCTTAGAAAATGCCCCCATGCACTAACAAGGACTGCCTGTGAGGTAAGTTTGTGTGCCTGAACACACAAAACGGTTGCTTTCAGAACAGTTTAGGTTCTTAAAAGTCAATTTTTCTTGGTAGTTAAGAGCTGAAATAGTGGCTCAGGTTCCTTGAATATAAGAAAATTAATACAGAGAAGGAGCTGTGTGGAACTTGATAAAATTGCTAAACCATTTTAGTCTCTTCTGCATCTTGGTCATTTATTTCAGGACAAAGTGTCTCTAAATGCTCATGTTCTGATTTGAGGATCTCATACACTTGTACAGGAAGGGGGAATTTCAGTTCCCCACCATCTACATGATAAGAAAATCCAAAATAAACCTTCGTGGGTTTTGAGTCAAATAATGCAATGAACTATGTTTGTTGCACTATGTAACTGAACACTAACAAAACCAGGTAACACATTTTAAGAGGAAGAACCAATTTAGGAAATTATATGTTATTATTAAAGTCTCATCTTCCTCTGTTAACTACTGCACACTAATGCAAATGTCAACTTAGGGTGTGTGGGGGTTAATGTTTCGCAATTAAACACCCTTCAAATACGCTTTCTGACAGTTAGCTTCGTATTTGCCACAGATGCTGCCACTGCCACAAAGTAAGGCACTAAAATAGATACTGTACTGGTGTCAGGTCTAGGCTGTGCTGATACCCCTGCCTCTGTAACTGACGGTTTTGCACCAGGAAGGAAAGCACACTTTATATAGAGAGTATCTCAGAGGCACTGTAGATGACATTTAGGAAGCTCTAACAACTGATCAAAGCAACAGAAAGTCACCAGTAAAGGGTATGTCTCAGACTGAAAGCAAGAGTCCATCCATATTTGTTCCTGAGACACGCATTATCTCTGGTAGACTGAAATGATGCAAGTTATTTGACTTTTGCAGATGCACAGAGCTGCCTGTACAGACGTACCATTCTCTGGAGGTCTTGCTTACCCTGTACATCATTATGCCTATATTCTTAGTTGTTTGGCACAGCTCCCAGGACATTCATTACATCTCTTCTGACTAATGTATACTTCTATCTCTTCACCCCCAGGGCTTCAAACCAATAAATGTCCAAGCATAAAGAGAGAACAACATAAAAATAACACATTACAGGTGAGCAATATCCTATCAGGTATCCATGAGGATACCTGAACAGCATGAGTCACTAAAAAACATGGTACCAGTCTGTCGCCCCTCTTTGGTTTTCATTGCTTCTCTGCCTGTCTTAGCATCTAGAGAGTTAAGGGAATCATAGTGGAGAGTGTGGAAGTTCTATTCTAAACTAAAACTAGAAAGAGCATTAAATGTACGTTAGACAAGTTGGTAGCATGGGGTACTGATTTACACATACCTTCTGCCTACAACACATCTAAGCTCTTGTCAGAACTCACCAGACCTCCCCAGAGTATTCCCATATCTAAGTCAGGAAACTCAGCTTAATGCACTGGGTCCTCCTCAATAGGTGAGATTCATAGAATCATAGAATTGTCAGAGTTGGAAGGGACCTTAAAGATCATCTAGGTCCAACTCCACTGCCTGGTAGTGACACCTTCCTCTAGATTAGGTTGCCCAGAGCCCCAGCCAGCCTGGCCTTAAAACCTTCCAGGGATGGGGCTTCCACAGTGTCTCTGGGCAACTTGTTCCAGTGTCTCACCACCCTAACCGTGAAGAACTTCCTCCTAATATCCAATTTAAATCTACCCTTCTCTAGTTTATATCCATTCCCCCTAGTCCTATTGCTACCTGACATCCTAAATTGTGTGAAACTTCACACATCCTAGATTGTGTGAAAGAAAGAAGACAGGTAGGAAAATATCTGTTCTACCTACAACCCACTGGACTAAGACCTGCTCCACTAGACTTAGAGAAATTGTCTAGTTTCTAGCCTTGGTTCCCTCTGGAGAAACTCTGAGGAAGGTTCTCCCAGCCATCTGACAATGGTATCTGTGGAGGCAGCAACAGGAAACACTGGAAAAAAGGGAGCTCTTTTTGCAGAAAGAGTTTGCTTTTTTAAACTATTCCCATGGCTGCGTCCAGGCTCTGAGGGGAGTGCAGTATCAGGAAGCTGAAACAGAATCAGTTCTGTGGCAAAAGACAGGAGGAAAGGCAAACAAACCCATACCAAAAGAAAGACAGACTTCAGCAAAGGAGAGGAGAGGGATGGAGGGCATTTGTGCAAATACAGATTACATGTGCAATTCATTTAAAGGCAGTGGCATTTTTATCACAAAGAAGAGTTTAATCAAAGTCTCAAGAGATCTGCCATGAAAGAAGCCCTTGCCTTGCTGCCTTGGCTGCCTGAAAGAAACACCTGTTACGCACAACAAAAAAAGGGAGAACAAACAATAGGTATAGAAGGGAGGCCATGGCTCAAACAATGTGAATCAGAGAGGCACTGTTTTCTCTAAACGAAGCACTAGAATCCAATCAAATGAACAGCTGGGGAAAGTGTAATTCTTATTTGCAGGGAAGTTGCACAGATTATATGATGGTAACAAATACAATAAACCTATCTGAGCTCTGCTTCCTAGGCACCAGAAAGGACGGGAACCTCCCAAGATATCCCTGAGTGGAAGAATAAACTTGCTTGAGCGCAGCTCCAGGAAAAAAGATAGCAGGCTTTCAAAAGAACACAATGAACAATTTTCCTCCCATGGGGCTTTTGCAAGAGTTTCTGCTAAGAGGATACTGAGCTCAAACAACCCTCACAAAAGACACAGAAAGAAAAGTTGTGATTTCAACTACAGAGGGGATGTAAAGAACACCTAAAATGGATGCATTTCTTCTTTAAATAAGCACTGGGAATATTACTAGCTTAGAATACAGATTTCTATGTCAGTAGTTTGTTTGTAATTTTAATTTCTTTATTCGAACTGCAGCAAAAAGACAGGAATTCTAACTATGTAGTAAGAAACAATACAAGGGAAGTAGACTAAAAAAACACCCTCAAACTCATGACACAAGTTAAAATTCTTGAAAAATAACATTTCAAATCTGCCTTATGTCTCCAAGTAAAGAAGAACAAAAAGGAAATAGAGCATAACTCTAATTCAAATCACTAGAATATACCAGCTTTCCAAAACTTTTGTTTCCTAACACAATGCCATACAAACTCCTGTATCTATCACGTATCTAAGGAGCTAGCCTAGCCAGGGAAACCTGCTGCCAGAAACAGATTCTGTGGAAGAACACCAGCAACCTTTATAGGGGTGTCTGTAGCTACAGAGCCATCAAAAGAATCACAGTAAGTGAAAAGAAGGAAGTTTGAAAATTTTATTTTCTTAAAATTTTTCTAATTTCAAATAATTGGAGTCTGTTTCTGCTTACTTTGTGTCTCCTGGTGTATGCCAGTCTGTCTGCATCACTGGGAAACACTCCAATGATCAGTGTCTTGATCTAAAGTAAGGCTTCTCTATTTCCCATGATTTAAGGTGATGAGGAACTGTCAGCAGGGCTGACAGTTTTCATAAAGCTTTGAACAATTCACATCTAAGATCAGCTATAATTCGGTATTAATAATCTGTGGTCCCTAGGTGGAAAACAACCCTATTCTCTCCCCCTAAAATTCTTTATGTTATTAAAAATTGATGTCCAGAAAAGTAATAATATTTGTAATTGGTCTCTGAGTTGGGATATTCCAAATGTATGCATGAAAAAGTGTGCCTATGCGTGTATAAGCCAGCTTACTTCTTTGTGTAAGGTAAGAACATAGTCAATCAGCTGTTTAATATATGCTTGCTTGTTCTTGGACTACAAATTCAGGCTTCAGGGTTAAAGAAACTGGAAATGATGCTTACTTTAGATATATGTGAGTCTTAGGATGTTAAAAGTCATTACAACAGTGTACAAAAAGCCCTTCCCGCTGACACACTGCAGCTCAGTAATGCTTAAACCACAGACAAGATTCTACACGTACTGTTAAAAGATAAGAATACATATTCTCACCACACAGAGCTTTAAAGGGTCAAATTCTTAAAGAGGCTTCCATTAAATACTCAAAGTAAGATCCTCCTTAACTAAAACATCTGTGGCTTTGAATTTTGTACTCTTGGCTTTCTTAGCTGAGCATGAAGAGTGTAGTAAATTAGGAGGAAAGACTGATTAGTAGCAACCTGTGATTACAACCAATCTGGTTGGTCCCAGCTCCACTGAGGGAGAAAAGAGGGAGCAAACGGAGGGCACCGAAAAGAAGTCAAACTCCACTTTCAACGTGGCCTACCCTAATCCAACAATGGCACTCAAGAAATCTACCTCCCTTTCTAAGAATGACAGCAATAGAAAAAAAGTCTTCTCTATTGTGATTGACACCAAAATAAAAGAAAAAGGAGGAAGAAAGGAAACAGGATACAGAAAGAGAGAGGCTTCCATAGTATGGGCTCCTATCCACCGTAGCCAGAGAACAGTTTTCTCCTGCTAGCCCAGGAGAACATAGCATTTCTCCTGTTACTCAAGTGACATTTGGCACTTCTCCCATGCTGACATTTCAGGGTTCAAGCTGTGATGACAATACGCTATAGGTGGTTGGTGTATCAGTATTATGTGCTTTTACAGACATCAAAACCATGCAGAAACACAGGCAAAATAATGCTACTTTGGATGAAAAGTCAAGGACTCAAACATTAAGGAATGCTGAAATTCAAGTTGTCAACATAATTTTGATTTTCCCCCTTGTGAGTACAGCCTACAATTACATTATCACAGAAGTCTGCTCCCCCGGGACACCATTTTTTATTCAATATGTATGACAGAGATACATGGGAATAAAATAAAGATACCTGTTTAACCTAATTCTGGCACCTGTAGCTTTCAAATGCCTTACTTCATTACCTAACTAATATATTCCTTTGTATACAATATTCACAGCATACAGAAGCATAGAAATCTCTTGATCATTTCTGTCAAAATCCATTTTAAATTGCCATCTATGAAGAATTCAGTTGAAAATCTCCAAGCTTCAACTTTAGAATAATTTGTTGAACACTATCATCTTTCAAAGAAGTCAAACCTGATAAAAACTATCTTACACCCATCTCTTAAAATCAGTTTCCTCACTGTGTCAACTCTAAAAACTGTGAATTAAATTTGTCCCATTTAATGATTATTATTGCTTTTCACGTTAAGTCTTCATTTTAGTTTTTATAACTTTATTATGTTTATCTTGGAACTTAAATTGTTTTACTTAATTTGTAAATACAAGAAGCTCTGATATACACTTCTTAGCCTCTTGAAAGCATATTTAAAAACAATTTGAACAAAAATCTGAAATAGTTCCTTACAATTATTTACCGCTTACCATTTACACATTTTATTCAACTTGTGTATGTGGAAGCTAAACTTAACTGGGTACAATACCCAAAATAAAGACAGCTGCCATGAGATCTGTAACTCTCCAGTTCATCTTTGCTCAACAGAGACTTCCACGAGACAACTATACCTTTCCCTCTCTTTCTCCAAACTTCTAAGTCAGGCTTTGCTCACACTGCCCCTTCAACCACTACCCTTCAAGTGATTAAACTATTTCATTTACTCTTCTTACAAATACCACGCATAAATAATTGCTCTCTATTTTAATTTATGCAATTGAGTGGCAGATAAGTGACAGAAAGTGGACAACAAAAATAAAACCGTTTCTGTTGACCTGTGCATGCTATTGCCACCAATGGTGAGCTCACCTTGTCTTCTAAACTATGCAAGGTAAGGCATCATCACCTTTTGGATGCCAGATGTCTGAGGAAAATCCAAGGTGGCAAAGCCAGTGGTGTTGATTCAGTAGGTGGAACCATGTTTTTCCCTGTGAATCCTTTTAAGCCATTATTCCAGCAGAGAGGTTGAAGTACTCTTTTGCCTGAACCATGAAAACGTAGTCCTGATCACTTAACATGGCAAGAGATGAATCAGAAAAGCAAGCCAATGCCAGAAGAAACGAAATGATCCTCAAATTTCTCCCTCTTGATATAGGTATGGGTGCTGACAGTAACTTTGGAATGCCAAACCCTAACCTATGCCTCAAATATAGCTGCTTTGGTTAGAAAAGCAACTGTTTTAGATAGAACAAGCTGGGCAGAATTAGGTGCCCAGATGTAGTGCTTAGAAGCATAACAGAAGATAATGGTCCTTATACATCAACACTCCTGATGTTGCTACAGTAAGAGGTGAAAATACGGCAGCAGTTGTAAGTACTACTAGTGGTCATAGGTCAACACTATGTACCCCCTGTCCAAAATACAATTTGGAAAATTACACACTTCTTGCTTCCAGCTCCTTGTTCTCCCAGTTTACACAGAGACCCACATCCCACCTCAGGTCTGTGTGCTTGTATTTCTACACAATGTTTGCAGGAGGGCTCTATCAGGTTAACTCCTATGATGCTTGCTAAGGCAGGCTGAAACATCGCAATCTCCAGCGGATCAATCCAACCCTACACTGGCTGTTACTACAGATTCAGTACGAGAAAATGTACCCTCACACCTCATCTCCTGCAGGTCAGAATCTCTTAACCGAGCATCACTAAATAGTATCACCAACAAACATATACCAAAAAAAGTTCCACCTTCTATTCATGCTATGTATCACTAAAAAGCACAATAAATCCAACCCTAAAAAAACATTTTGTGAGTTTAGTTGATGTCAGGCAATCACACACATATTCCATAATACTGCAGAGGAAATAAACAAGATCTGAATTTGGCTTAGAGTTTCATTCCCTTTGGGAAACTTCAGGATGTCACATGCTGTATAAACCAAATACTACTTGGAGAAGAGGGATGAAAACCCCCAATTTACCGAAATCACCAGAATGATACAGAGTTGTGAATTTTCCAATCTAGTATTGTTCTGGGGGATGAGACCCTACAATATATGCTCTCAAATTATGCAGCTATCTGAGTCGTTTTGCAACTGGTGACCCCGATAATGATGTTCTCGTTTTCAGAGCCAATGTGATGCCACACAGTGATTTGTCTGTTAAATTGAATCTTTGCCTCTAGACAGATAGATAGATAGATATAAAGTTTATTTTGAAATGTCTCCTAGTGCCTCTGAGTCTGACTGATGTGAGATGTTATTTTGAACATGCCAAAGCATCTGAACGGCTCCAGTCCTTTCTTTTCAGTGTGCATTCCTTGATAAGTGGCAAAGCTTCCCACTTATCAGTCACTCAAAGTGACTGTGGCTGTCAGTTGTGTACAAAGCGCAATCAGTTTGGAAGCAGAGACACCAGCATTTTTCTTCTCAGCTTGAAGCAAACACGTTTTGACTGCTAGTCATTCAATTTTAAAGCATCTTCAATTAGGGGCGGACAAAGATATAAAGAAAACACATCCTAAACACCTCCGCCAGCCAGCAGTAAAAAATTTATTGTTATCTCCTGCTTTACCTTACTGCAGAGGCAACAGTAGCAGCCTTTTTTGGCTGCATAACAAAAGCACTCATGACTACACACACTCCACAGGGACAAGATCAGAGCCATAAAGAGTTCATGTTCAGCTTCCCATGCCACTTACACAAACCACAGTGGTAACTTCTGCTTCTGTACCTCTACTGCCTGCTGTGCAAATACCTGCACAGGTACACAAACAGGTACCAAAACCATTAAAAAGACGGTGGAAATAATGACAAGGAAGGAAAAGAAAAGAGCAGGCTGGCAGAAAGAAGGTGTTGCTGTGGGAAAGGGTGGGCAGCTGTGGAAGGAAGGTTGCTCAGTACCACAATGTCAGGGAGCTGGACGTGGAAGGAAATGGTAAAGCTGTGCGGTGCTCAGAGAGACACTGAAATTGGAGGCAACCTGAAAACAAATAGAAAGACAGGGCCCTGGGAAGAGAGGTCTCCAAGAGAACGCTTGCTGAGGGGAGATGAGGCCTTGGCATAAAATGTTGCCAGCTGCAATGGTTGCATTTGACTGTTGGCATTTTTCTTTCAGCCCTAGCTGCTGGATTACTTTGGGTGTTTCAGTGTTGTGTTTTGGTTTTTGGATAAAAATGTGTTTCTATTCCTCCCTTGTGAATGAGTGAGAGAACTGGAAAATAGAAACCCTGAAAGCTCAGTAACAAAAAGGAAATTAAGAAAGGATGCTTAAATTGCAAGAAAAAAGGTGACAAAGTTCAAAGTAATGTCATAATTTTAGAACATTTGAACTGGTAACACTGGAGAAAGCTTCATTATCAGCAAGCACTGTTGCAATCATGTAGCTGAGCACAGGCAAAAAAAGCTGATTTATCTGATTAAAACATACCCTTGCAATTGCAATAAATCCAAGTTGTACAGATTCCAAGCAGATTCTCCTTGTCTGTACTGGTGCAACTACACCAGTCAGTAAATTTGAATTGTATGAGTGTAGGAAAGCCTGAGATTGAATTATCTGTAGATGCTTGCTCTACTGGGAATCTCTGGAAGTAAAAAAGTGGTACCTTGGAGAAAAATATTGCTCTGCACAGAAATAATTGTAGATAAACACCTTTGTAATTTTTTATGTACCTTAACTTTTATGCTAATGGAAGGAAGACCCAGAGGTTACTCTAAAGTACGTGCATCATATCCTTCAGCCAAACACACACATTGTTTGCTGAACCTGAGAAGCCAGCAAGCAATTAGCTCATTCTGACTGCTAGCCTAGATTTTTCTTTTCACTCCTCCCTTTCCCTATTTCCTCCTCCAACTTTGCCTTTTTTTCTTTTTTATGTGTGGGTTTTTTGGGTTGTTTTCTTGAATAATTATTTTCCCAGGGGCTTTTTCCTACTCCAGGGACAAATGAGCTCTTCTGATAACTGATAGGACATCAGCTGCAGAGCTTTTGTGAGAAACTATTGTTTAGCCTCTTGCCGGCAACCTCAGTTGTTTGGGAAGAGGTTGCAAAGTCATGGGAAAGGCTGCAGTGTGACTCCTTCTTGGGCCTGTCTCACTGAATCCAGTATGCCCATATTTATAAGTTGCAGGAAAACAGCTGCTCCTGACACATGATGAATTTGGACAAAATGTCCCCAATCTATGAGCCTGTTTGGTTTGACTGTGCAGTCACAGCTTGTCATATCCACACTGGCAAAAAAACAAAACAAAACCCAAACTGTCTCAGTGGACAGAGTCTGTTCTGAAAACATCTTGTGATCTTGTGGACTGAGAAGGAAGATACTTTCTCACAGTTTCCTACTGAAGAAAGGTCTCATTAAACTCCTGCTAATAAGAATAAGAGCCTTTTCACTGTGTTCAGTGGGAGTTGGATCAGGCCCTCACTTCAAGAACTTTATTGTCTACCAAGGAAACCTTTTGTCCTCACCTCTCTCTGATACTCAAAGAGGACTCCAATTACAGAAGAACTAATACTGTTCTGGCTTGCAAAGAGGTCATAACACCAGGAAGCATTACTCTGCTACCATTGACTTCTTAGAATATCAGTATTTGCAGGGAAAATGGCAATACAGAAGTAACAGATGTTAGTAAATCTGTAACCAAGCCCTTGTGTAGTGGTTGTTCATTTTTGTATCTCAAGTGAAGGATCCATCACCCACAGCCCTTTAAAGCCTCCTAGAGAACTCTGGGTCACAAGAAAGAGAGAAGCTGGGAACCAGGAAAGAAATCTCACAAGTCCTTATGGTTGCACTGAGGAGAATACCAACAGGGCAAGGATTAAGGGTAAGGATATGTGATGGTTTGGACCTGGCTCCCTGCCAAATGCCCAAACTCACAGTGAAATCCTTCCCTCTCCCTTCCTCTCTCAGAATTTAAGAAAAAAAAAACTACAAGAGAAACTAAAGAGCCTGAAACAACCCAAATTACATCAGAAGTATTTATATTTATATATATAGCAGTTATATACAATTAAAATACTATGCACACAGTAGAGGGAACCCCCTAAGGGAAAGGGAAAAGGGAAGGAAAAAGGAGAAAAAGGGGAAAAGGGGAAAAAAGGGAAAAGGGAAACTAAAACAGGTATGTACACTCGAAACCCAGGATAGAACTAATAAAAACAGAATCTTACTACTCTCCTTAAGATAGCAGAGTCGCACTGACCGACGCCAGCAACAGCTGCCTCTCAAGGCCTACAAGGCCTGCAAGGCTTGACTCCTCCGCACGGGTGAGACTGATAGCAGAGAACCTGCATCCTCGGATCCACCGGAAGGCAAAAGAGAATGAGAGCCTCTCCCCCTCTGTATTTATACCCCCAGTTACGTAAAATCGTGTGGAATACTGGGTAAATATGATCACTTCCCTGGTTACAAACTGGTTACCAGGAAAAGCCTGGGTCAAACCATTACAGGATCTCTACCCTCCTTACTATAAGCACGAAGTACTCCAAGTATTTAGCTCACACAGTGGCCTGCTGGAGTCTGCTTTCCAGCAGGAGACAGAAAATTAAAAGATGAGTTGTGCTGGAAATAGAATTCAGAGTGAAAAATTGTTGGGGCAGGGAACAAACTTCCACATTTCTTTATATGCACATGAGCAGTGTCTTCTCACAGCAAGAAACTGGTACTTTTTACAACTAAACTTCATCTGAAATAGGTCAATCAAAATCTCAGTGTTTTCTCAAAGTGGGAGAGCACAAACAGAACTGAAGATCATTCAGGGTTCTGGATAAGAGATTACTGCTCACGTGAGGACTTCAAAAGCAACAACAAATCTAAACAACGATTATCACCAGAGAGAACTGTGTGGGTAAACTATGATATCTAAAGCACTCTGGAAGCTGGTCTCTCTACCAGTGTTTTGGAAGACTGGAATCAACCCAGAGTCTCTTGGTGCTTGGAAAGTTTTGACAATAACAACTGTGTCATTTCAAAACTTCGCATGTTAAGTTTAAGGAATATTTTTCTGAACTTCTGTGTAACTCAGAAACCAAATCCTTCTTTCCTCCTCAAAAATATAGCTAGATTTTGAAAAACAGATCTGGATACAAAGGGGATTAACCATCCTGCAGGAAATTTCAAGTGTTCAAGATTTTATTACATTCCAAATTGGAATAACACTTTAAACCTCAGAACTTAAAGAGAATGGGAATATTCTGATTTGGGAACACACTAGCACAGCCGAGCTTCTCCACCTACCAACACAATTCATGGGGAAAGGGACACAGCCAGTTGTCAGCAGGTGGGGAGGATGGATATCTGGATCCAAGCTCACAAAGGAAAGCCTTATTTGGAGCTGGGTGGACACCCAGGGCAGCTGAGGAATTCAGGAAAGGCAGGAAGCCTGCATCCCAAAAGAGCACAGAGTCTCCTGTGCCCACACTCCCTGCCAGAAAAGCTGCTAAGAGTCTGCAAAGCTTGAGGCCACGGAGGCCGCAGTAAGTTTCTTTTGCCTGGGAGCAGGGCCTCCTGGCACACCTGCCAGGTTCCACCAGGCTCTAGAGCTGCCCATGCCATCTGGCCAGGCACCAGGCAGAAATCACACCCCCACCTGGCAGGCAGAGCAAGCCAGAGGTGTGCCTTTCTAAGCTTTGCATCAGAATTTAGTCAGGATCCTCTCATTCGTCAGATGTCCAAACTTTCTAAAAGAAATCTCATTAGAACATCTGGTGACAAGTCTCTAGCTCTGAAGAAAAAAGAACACCCTCTATTAAAACATACAGAGTCATCGAGTGGTTGCTGACTGGCAGGAATTACTCTCCAGTTTCAGACAGTTCTTGGGCTAAGTATGTCACCCAATAATGAATATAAATTAGTAACCAAGTACTGGCAGTATTAAGCTAAAAAGTCAAACAAAACTGCTGTCCAAATTTTAGAGACGTCGTAAAGCAGCGCTGTTCCTTCTTGCTGCTTTGAGATCTTAGTTTTACATTATAGGCAAACTGAAGTGTTCCAAGATCTTGAGCTGGGCTCTCCAAAAAAAATTTTGACTAAAAATCTGAACAGTTTAAAAAACATTTGGCCTCCGTTTTGTTTGCCTTCTAATTTTGGAACTTGCAGTGCTCATGGTTTCAGATTTTGCCTGGAAATATGAGAGCTGGAAGTTTACATTTTGAAGAAATGAAAGCTGGCATTTTTGTCATCACATGACTCCAAGAGCTGGGGCTTGAAGGAAAAACATAAAACATTGTGAGGCTTTCTACAAAATTGTGAGAGAAGCAGCACCAGTTTTATCACAATTTAGGCTGCGAAGTTGACCTGTTTTATCAACAGAGGCCTACTGAATATGAATTGCATTATGAATTGTAAAAACCATATTTCATTTTAAATATAATTCAATTCAAGTGACATTTGTAACTGAGCTTCAAAGCAAACTATTCAGCCATCAACTTGGGCTGACTTCTTCTCTGAGAAAGTGGAAGTGTAAACTGCACCACCCTACAAACTTTGCATCTTGGAGACGCTCTTCAAGGCAGAACACCACACACATCTACTACCTGTCTTGGGGACTAGCTCAGCATCATGAAAAAGGAGCATCTAGTCTTTAAGTATCTTTCACACTCTGCCCACCTGATGTGAGAGCTACAGAGCCCCAGACTTCACCATGTTCTAGAGCAAGGACACCAGGAAGCAGACTGTAGCCTCACAAACAAAGATGAGGAAGTCACCATGGGAGTTGCCCTGAGGCCTCGAAGGACAAAACTAAGTTTTGTCTAAGAAGTTTGTGAGCTACTCTGAAGTGTCTGAATGCTCTTTCCTCAGCTTGTTCTACAGCTGCAAGTCAGCTCTCCTGAAACATAATCTGAGATCTTCGGGGCTGCTGATGCACAAGAGTCAACAGAACACACACTCCAGTTTCATTTCTGGTAAAATAGCAAGACTGAGGCATGCAGGGGAGAAGACCCCAAATACTCAGCAGGCAGAAACTGTTAAAGCAAAAACCTTTTCAATACACGTACACAGGAAGACTGAATGGAACAGAAAGCAGCGTACATGGGAGGATGCATTCCAAAGTGGTATAAAATAAGATGGGGGGGAATGTTTACTTAATTATTCAGAGAAACACAAACCTCTTCACAAACTATGTCTAGAACACCTTGAAAAGCAGAAAAAGAAACTATAAACATTTACCAAAACACAAAATCCTGTCTAGATCACATTTTAGCATTTCGAGGTCATACAGATTCTTAACTTTAATCTAATCTTTAGATTCTCTCCAGTTTAGCATTCTCTCTTTACTTAACTCTCTATATGAAGGCAACCTGTTTGTCTTCTGCATTAGTGACACCTCCTTCTATTTAATTCAGAAGAGATTAACTCGAAAAAGACAATGTCAGTAAGAGACTCAGGAGCCAGGTACATTTTTCTAAGCTCAAGTAGCTAACATCTTTCTTCAGCATCCAGAAGTGGCTACTTTAATCAAGCTTTAGTTACACTCAGCATTTGTAGATCTCTAAGGAGGAGAGACACATTGCAGTCTCTCCCTGCTTCTGTATCGTGTGTGTATTGGCGACTGTAAGCGGGTAAGGAGAGAGGGAACTGTTTCCAAGTTAGCACACTTAGAGAAAGGAGTCATAAATCACAGGGTCAGTCAGATTGTGCTTTTTTTTTAACACTAGGGCATTATGTTTTCAATACAATATTTCAAAAGCTTTTTTCTGTGTAATAATTTATCTGGAATTATGGCAACTCTTACAAGCATAGAAAAAATTGGCTCAAGTAAAACAAGTCCTTTGTCATAAATAGGTTGTGTTCATAACTGCAGTCTAATCATTCAATTGCACATAAGTCAAACAGTTATCCAGACTTCGTGGAATACTTCCCTGTCAATAAATCTAATGCTATTTAAAAACTCCAGGCCAATGTGACAGAAGCCTGTTAGATTAATTAGGGCAAGGTCAGAAAAGCTGAACTCACAGCAACATTCATGTCACAGTTTTGTTCCATCTAACACAACCTGACTGTAAACTCACAGACCATTTTAAACATGGGCATGTTAGGGTGACTTCATTGTCTCCATTTAGATACAAAGGAAGATTTCTTCAGGAATTGTTCCTTCTAACAGTCAACTAAGCATGCGATTGAGAAGAAATGGTCTGCATGTTTTTTTTCCTAACAGTGACTTCACAGTAATTGGACTGCAACCATGGTTCACGAGACTTCAGGATCATACAGACCGTGGAACTGTCAAGAGGCTGGCAGTATAATCAAAATTTCACTAGAAGCAGATCACCTCTGTGGGAATGAGAGGACAGTATTGTCTCTCTGCCTGTTCAATTCTTGACCTTTATCATGTGACCATGCAAAAGGAGGGTGCCCCAAACCTGATGGGTTTTGTGAGAAGTGGACCCTGGAGGTAAAATTCTGACCTCAGCAGGGTCAATACTTCATCCAAAATCCCTTGAGATAGACCTCCAAATCACTTCTTAGGATTGCAGCTTGTATGGGATGGTAGCTAGCTGACCTTCATTTACTACCTACTTAGGTCAAACTTGGACCAGGGATCAAGAGATGAAAGGCTCTACATCTCATTATCAATAATCAGTGTTCTCTACTACCCTAAAAACGACATACTTCATTCTTATCTACAAGGCCTTAAAACTTAAAAGGGTTGGGGTCAAATTATGTTACTTCAATTTATTTTTATTCACTGCTTATAAAACAACTTCCTCTCTCTCACTGCCACAGCTAAATGCTAAAAATGTAAATACTTTCCTTGCTGTTCTAGAGGTTCTACTATTGTTTTTCTTTTAAAGTCCTAATAAAGATACAGCAGTAAAGAAAAATCCCTCCCACACACACACTTGAAAAGAAAAGAAAATACAGAGGTCAAGGCCAAGCCAAGCCATATCAATCTCAAAATTATTTTCAGCAAAGCACATCTTGTATAGAAGTTGTCTTACAGCAGAGAGTTTGGACCTTCCCCAGAAGTTTTTCATAGTTACACAAGTCCTGATGCTGACCAAACATCTTCTGAAAGAACAGAGCTGTTTTTATGCTAGTGTGAAGCCATACACCACCACTGATTTTGCCAGAATTCAGTTTTTTTAGATGAGTTACAGCTATGGCCCATAATTTTAAGCAACTAAATCCAAAACATTAAAGAGAAGCTTTGAAAGAAAAATCATGTTGTTACTGAACAAGCAGAACATAGCGTTCACTTCCACAGTAACTTGCAATGCTCTATATACACAACTGCATACTTAAAGAGCTAGAGATTTCACCATAGGTCTAGATAGCTGTAAAGTATCAAACCTCTTTTGCTATTCTGTAAAAACCTTTATGAGCAAACTGATTTGCATTATTCCCAGAACAGAGGCATGCATATATACACAGAATACAGTCAATGGTAAGAAAAGCAACTTCCAAATACTTTAAGGAAAAAAGAGGTTAAATGAAGTTTACTAGTTATGATGGGTTAAAGTCTTTTTTTCTACTACTAGGGGTAAAATTGTAGATATCTAGCACCTATAGGCAGTTACTCTCCTGAATCTAACCAACATTTTGACCAGCTTCTCACCTAGAAAATACTTCAGCCAAAGTGCCAAAAATTTCTATACTTTGAACACTTGGGGCAGAGGGAAGGAGAGACACTTGGTTACCAATCACTGAGAAGAACTGCATCCACAAAACCAGAGTTGTATGAGACCCATTCCAAACCAGCTCTTTCTGGCAACAAGTTTTGTCACTCCTGTTCTACAGCTGAAAGAGGATGTGGTCCTGCAAATCCTTTCTTATATGACCAGTTCCTCTCATACCTGCTTCCTGATCCTACAGCAGCCATGTTAATCACACAAGGCCTTCCAGAAAATTACCTTTTTTGCTTAATGACAGGCAACATCTTCATGTGTTTCCATAAACAATGCATGCCCTCTGCAGAGATTCTTAAGGACACTATTACAGTAATGGCTGAGGGGAAGTGTGGAGAAATGCAAAGCAAAAAAGAGAGATAACAGGTGCATGGGTGGAGACCCAGTCTCTGACCTGGATCTGTTGCTGAAGAAGGTTAATTTTGTGTTGCTGCTGCAGGAGCTGCTGCTGTTGTCTTGCAATCTGTGGAGAAATTGAACAGAAGAAATGTGAGATATGTATCACCATTCCTGGAGTCAGTACATAGGAAACTTCCACCCTGTCTGGTTCCTTAAACTGCTCTATTATGCTAAGAAACCTTCAAGCGCAGGTGGCAGCAGCCTGAACTGAAGTAAGGGGTTCACGTTCAGGAAATTCATAGTTAATACTAGTGCAAAAGGGAATCTTAGGGAAACTGTTGTGCTGGATAACAAAAGAAGGACTGATGCAAAAACCTCTCCTCTTTCACCATCTGAAATGGTACTTCTAAAATCCCCCAAGAAGTGAGCGTTCATTTGCTCCAGCTTGCTGGAGGAAGAACAATATTGGCAGAGAAACTGGAAAATAGTAGGCAGGAAAGGCAAGAAAGTGCAATGGACAGAAATACGCTTTATGTTTGGCACCACCTACTCAAAAATTCCAAAAAAAAGGAAATCCGACACCCAGAAGGAAGGTACTAGTGTGTCTATTTCCTTGAGGCAGAAAGAGACACACAAAGACTTGAACTGGGTTTGGGAAAAATCACTGACTCTTCAATGTGTGTATCAGCTAAAGGAACTAAGGGGGCAGTGCAAGGCTACAAGCCACAACACTAAACCTGATTGATAGAAGTTGATGGAGTTGTCTTAAGTCTCCTCTTAAAGTCATGTGCATTTTCCGTAAGGATTTCTGTCCTCCCTCTCTACTGGCTAAATGACTGGGAACCTTACAGTAGACACATTTTACATACAGTAAAGGAAAATGCAGACAGTATCAGAAGCAAATTAGAGTTCTCAGAGACTGAAGGAGATAAACCATTATATACCTCAAACTTCAAAAGCAAACTTGAAAAACTCTCATCTGAGTCACCACAAAAGCTCTGCTCTCATGAATAGCTAGCACAGCAGTACAAACATTAGAAGGAGCATTGCTCTTCCCCTGTGGTATGTGTACACATCTCAGGGTCAGATGGGAACTTATATACACTTACTGGGAAGAATTTTGTGCATTCTTCCCCTTAGGTATTTTCTTTCATTTCTCATCATCATGGCTAGGCTTCACGAACGAAGATTTGGGAAGGGCTCTACCCACGTTTGTTGCAAGCAGCTAAAAAGGCCAATGCGAGATAGGCATGACCGGACACAAAATGCACAGCAGAAAGACTCCTTAGATGGTGTGTTCTGCAAGGCACGATTCTTTCTGCGTTGTCTTTTCTCCTCAAGGGTGATCCTGCGTGCTTTCTCAAAAGCATCTGCAGCATTATAGATGGTGTGCCTCCAGGCCTCCCAATTGGAGGCCAGAGTAGACCAGTTATGATGATCTCTTTCATTTCTATTATTAAACTATTAGCAGAAGAAACACTTACTAATAGTTAACTTCACATCTAAAAGATTAAATACAGTGTTTTCTTCCTAGAGTCTCTCTTTAAGCAACCAAAGTAATTTTTATCAATGTATTTTTTGGGAAGTTTGGTTATTTTAATTTCGATGTAAAGCAGAATTACAAAGAAATTCTTACTTAAAAGAAAACCTTGTTAACGTAATACTAATCCTTCAGGATTTCTTGCTGCCTTTTTCCATTCTCTCCATTTCCTTTTTCAGTTTTCAGCTATCCTGTAGTAGAAGAAACTTTAAAAGGTACGACAAAGGAAACAGGTCCTGCAGGATGTCTCCTTGTGGACATATCTTCACAATTCACCTTCACACCTTTATCTACCTTCTCCACGTAAACAACAGCATGGTACAAACACTCTAGTTAAAATTCCTGTTCTCCCTATGTGGGAGTTCAGGAGCAAGGCCAAAATCCACAGTATTTAAGAAAATATGTTTAAATAATCAAAGATAGGGGAAAACAAGGCTAAAATGTCTGAAGATGTCAGCAGTGGTTTAGAATCTAGAGATTTGTTTGCTGCAACACAAACATTGACAATTTTGAGAGATTTCAAAGAATTTTGTGAATTTTGTAAAATTCACATAGCTGCAATTCTACAAACTGAAATTTCATTACAAGCTGAAATAAACAATCAGGCAGACAAAAATGCTTTCATGTAAAAGGTATCAGGATAGATTAACCACAAAATTTTAAACATGTCTAAGTATTCTCAGCTTATGTTCAAGTACAGAAATGCACAGTCATTTCTGTTAAAACTTGCATGGTGCAAATTTGTTATAGAAGTTGTGTTTCTGCATAAAATATCATGTGTCTATTCATGCACGTTGGAGCTGTTCACATGTGAAAACATGTTTGCATTTACAGTGGAGGGCATCTTTGCAAGAGCTGAAAATGCATCCTCTCAAGTGTCAAAGAAAAAAGTCACACTTGTTCACTGACTTTATATTCTTCTCCCCCACCTTTTCCACAGTTGGCAAAACCAACCTTTTCGTTTCTCACGTGCTGCATTTTGTTCCTTTTATACCTATTCAGCATCATTGAATCCAAGCAGCACTGGAAGATTATTCAGGAAGGCTGAATTTTCATGTTTATGTACACTTCTTTTTTAAAGAAACCCACCACTATTGGCAGAGAATACCTCCACAATGGAAGCTGCATTATAAGACAAAGAGCATCTTTATACATTGCAATTGAAATAATTCTTCTGATATGTTTTTGTTCAAACTTCTTCACCTAAGAAAACAAATTGAAAAACATTTTGGATGGAGAGCAAGCTTGAGAGTATCAACTCTAAAAGATAAACTACTAGAAAGTCCTCCTAGAAAATGATTCAAGCTGAAAGCCACTATAATAATCACTCACCTGTTCTTGTTGCTGCTTAGCCAGCTCCATTTGTTGGCGTTGTTTCTCAATCTGTGAAGCAGCCAGTTTCTTCTGTTCATCATGAGCTGCTAGCAGCTGTTCTCGCAAACTGGTCAGCTGATTGATCATACCCATGAGTTGCCTTTCTTTCTCAGCAAGGCTTTCTGGAGTCCCTGGGCATCAGATGGTGAAAAAAAAAAAAAAGGTAAAGAGAAGAGAGGAAATTTAGAGCTAGCCAGGTTTTTATTTTGCAGCTTCACTGTAAGCACATTGCAGTATACTGCACATTAAGACCTGGTCCCCTACCGGAAAATAAGCCAAAGAGGGTAATTCTCTAGATACAGGTTTAGATCTGTTGTCACCCTTAAGTGTTTCCTTGCCCTTTCAACTATTTTCTGTTGTCTTTTTATCAGATTAATAGGGGAAAAATACTGCCTATTTTGCTAGTTTCAAATTTTAAACATTGTTTACATTTCATGGGGATCAAAAGTGATAATTCCAGTTTTGAAAGGCAGTTACATTTTTTGTCAGAAATTTATGAGAAAGACACATCAATGCTTTGACACCTACAGAAAGTGTAAGGTTTGTATTTACATCCCTCTGTAATCAGGGGAAAGCAGAGAAGTCTCCCAGGTGCTGGATACCTCTCCAGCTCCCCACGTCAAGCCTTCTCACTGTTCCTAGCTCAGCACACAACAGCTGTCAGGACTTTACCTGTTACATCAACTACAGCTGCCCTGATTAGGATAAAATTACATAGTATTTAAAATGTGACTAACTATTATCACTGTTGCTGCTACTGATGAGAATCTTTTAAAGGAAGAAGTCTTGCATAAACATATCAGAAAAACTCAGTTAAACACAACTCACCATCTCTCTCATTTGTACTGCCAATACATGTTTGTTACAGGAGAGTTCAGAAGACACAAAGGAACTCACTACCTCACTCTCATCATCATTCTGTAAAAATTCTCCTTCTACCCAGAAGGAAAGGGATTATAAGGGAAGTGAAGAAAAAAGTCCAGGAAAAATCAAAAGATATGAATCATACACAAAAAATGGCACTATAAATATATCCAGGATCATTTGACTTTGAATTTGAAAGACTAAAAAATATGTGTAGCAGCTAATCCACAGATATCCCCACCACCACCACACCCTCTCACAGGAGTCAGATCCTATGAAACTCTTTCTCAAAAAAGCTTCAAGAAAGGATTAAGGCTATCAATGTCTATGCCTCCTCTGAAAATAGACTCCTTTTGGGACAACCCTGCCACACAAACCTTTCTCAAATCAAGGAAGCATTCTTCTGCCAATGTCACCAGTGCTCTCCAAATAATAAAAAAAAAGAAAGAAAAAAGGAAAAAAGAAAAATAAAATTGGCGACTATACTAAACGTGTTCCTAGCCAACTATCAGTCAAACATGGAAAAGAGCTACTGGTAATAGCTCATTTAGTCTACCCCCCTGCCAGTGCAGTAATGTTCTCTACAATGTATTTACTACAGCTTTCTAGATTAGATTTAAATGTCTGAAATGGTGAATCATCTACTGCTTTCTTTGAAAGACTGTACCACAGACTTAGAGGTGTCACTGTTAGGGCTCTGTGCTTCATAGTTTAATTTATATTCACTTAATTTCAACCTTGTGCTCCTAAGCAACATCCTATTTCCTACATCATCCAAGTCCAAGCCCTTAACTGCATTTGTAGAGAGCCAGATGCAAGTGGGAAAACACAAAGAATCAATATTTTCATAAAAAGGATATGTAACTCAATTAACTTTTTATTAGGATGCTAGAGATTTAAGTGAAAATACAGTCATCATGTAACAACAAGCTACGGCTGAATATTCTCAGATATAGTCTCCAAAAATAAACTGTCGTACAAGCTGGAAACTTGAGAAACACACTGAAACAGAAACCATAGGACTTCAAACCTGTTCTGCTAAAAGCTGTAAGAAAGAATGGAAGCCAGCGCTAAAATACTAACACTGCTGAAGAAAACACTTTTAACTTAAAATTTTTATTTCAAACATTGGAGACAAAGAACTGCTACAAGTAATGAATTTGCCACCTGGCCATACAATTAATCAGAAATGTCTACTGCCAGTCCTCCATCCTTCATTTGTCTTTCCCTAGGAAAAAGGGTGCAGTGTTTCCATGTGGCACAGAACTACCCTAAAAGGCAGCCCCTTCTTTTCCTATCCATGGCTAGCATGTCAGTTCACTGTAATGCCCAGCTAATGAAGACTATGCATATACTGATACTGGGAAAATAACACACCAGGCACAATGAAACATCTGAAAATAGAGTATTTTTATGATTTATTCAGCAAATATTTTATTCCAAACTTGCTTGGTGTGCCCAAAAGAGAGAAAGACCTCTTAGAGAAGGAAGGAATAACACAAGATTGGCTTAGTCATAAAGTTAGAGTAAGCAAAAAGAAATCACTACCAAATAAACTGTTTGACAAATACACTGACGCATCGAAGATTTTCAGCCATTACTGGTTCACCAGTGTATTCTGAGCTCCTACAGTAGCTTTCAGCTGAGAATCAAAAAGCACTTAAAGTAATCCCCACCACACCTTTGAAAGGTCGAAAAAAAAATTTCCATATGTATAAACTGACAGACAGAGAGGTCACAGAAGCAGTTACTGACAGCAGGAGAAAAAGAAAGGTTGATATCCAGCCCTGTGCTCCAGAGCTCAGACTGTGCTTCCCCAGAGAGAGCAGAACGCTCCACCCGCTGCCGCCCTTGACCACAACATGGAACACCTCCACAACTGTGGAGCCATCCACCTACTGCAGCAGTTTCTTCTTTAATCTGATTTACCTAGAGAGAAAAACCAAAATTCTTCCCCAGGAAAAAAACAGTTTTACTTAAATGGCAAGAACAAGAGGAAAGTCTGGATGAACTGAGATCAAGTGGACAGGGCAATGAAGTGCTGGTGCAGACACCAGAGTTGCAGACACACCACGGCCGTGCAGCTGACCCCCCAGACTTCACTGTTACTCAGTTTTTAATGAAACTTTGAGGTGCCCAAAGAGGGTGCTTTGTGTACTAACTTGGTAATCACACTAGGTAACTCCTTTGGTTTATAAACTGGAGTGTAAACAGTCTGACAAAAGGCAGCCTTCTTGCAATGTGTTTCTTGAGCAATTTTAATTTGCTAATAAATCGAAAGGGAAAATTTATCACTGTCAACTTTAAGAAAAAATAATCTTTTGTGGGAGAATACTTTCTGGAAAACATGGCTTAGTAGGTACCTTATTTTCATGTGATTAGCCTATCCTTCCAAAAACTTCAATAATACTTACTTATAATTTCAATTTTTCAAGGTATCATTCCTTAACAAGCACTCACGATAGCCATACTGTTAAGTGACCTGCACAAAACCAGAGGCAAGAGAGATCATGATATGCATGGGTCAGTCCACTGGGATATAATGAGTTACCCACACATCTATATAAGCTACATTGACAATGAAAATTAAAAAGAAGACAAGTACTTGAATCAGACTGTCTTGATGAAAATGTGAAGTGTTTGCACTTAGTTTAAGTTTGGAATTTTTGTATGTTACCTTCACTACCTAGCACACCTTTTCTCTATTGCGGAAATGGCCAACAAAACTGCCCTTCTACAGTTGTCATTCACCAATTACTTAGTTTGCACAACAAAGGAAGGCCAAATAGTACTTAATGTTATTTATTCAATGCTGAGCCGAGGGCAACATCTTGGTCACTACATAACAACATTCAGTGATAGTAATTTTCTTCCTATGTACTAAAACGCATGGCGGAGTTAAGAGCATCAGTTGCCACTTTTGTATTCCTTTCTAGATGCTGTAGACTGTAAGTAGGTAAGGATGGCGGACTTCTGTCCTATAGTTGATATTTTCTCTCTGTTAACTTGCATGAGATCTAAACCTTTATCATTGTGTGAAATGTCTTGGCAGCTAAGGGATTTACATTTTAAGAATTTTGTAGCTTACAAGGCAAAATGTGTCAGTATTTTAAGTAACTACAACACCAACTGCATAAAGACAGTTGTTTAAATTATGCTACTTGGGAATTAATGACCTATCCCCATGGCTGCTTACACTACTAGAACTTGGGAGGTAGTGCAAACCTCACTGAGTACAAGCCACCAGCCCCAGCAGCTACCATTAGCTGCTTCGTTATTAAACTCATTTAAAGCTGCTCCAAGTAGTACAGAGTTGGGGAAAGTTCTGGAGCTGGTCTGTACTATCCATACAGCTGCTACACCTTCACTCCAGCCATGCAGTGTGGCTGGGAGGAAAAACAAGTGCCCATCACTGCCGTGTACAACTCAACAGCAGGCTAGACCACTCCACACAGGTATTGAGTGAGGAGTAAAAGGAGAGTGGCTTACACCAATGCCTGCCTCAAAAATTGCTCTTAATTACCAGTAGATCCACAACAAATAGATATTGCACATTTCATGTTTAAGAAAGCTTTTAACCACCATGCCACCTGCTTTTCATGAGACTTGCTGTAGGTGCTCACACTATTCTTCTCTCTGTACTCTATCACTGCAACAGCAAAATCTGGAATTTTCACAACCTATCAACACAACCCAGGCAAGAGAGCATCCAAGTATACACTATGGGTTGATACAGTGAATGGTCCAAAAAAAATGCTTCCAGATGCGTCAGCTTATTCTCTGCCACCACAAAAAGAGACTCAGAATGAAAAAAACCCCATGTTTGTGGATGCAACACCCACAGCAGATGGTAATAAAAGAAGACTCAAATTAGTGGCATTCTGTATCACCAAATCTAAACTTCATCTCAGATCAACACTATCCATAATAGTGTTTAAGTAGTAAAAAGAAATTTACTCAAATGTGAAATAAACTATTACACATTCTTAGTTCTGATTCACAGTCTCAGACTGGCAGTAGCAGTAACATTTTAATAAACATTAGAATGAAGACACCAATATGACCAAATGACACACTTAAAGTGAGAAAATGAACAGGAGAAACCTTGGCATATCCACCCAAAACAGAACCAAAGCAAAAAAAAAAGGCAGAGAAACTGCTTTTGCGATCAAAACAGTAAATACTTTATTATAATTTATTAGACAGAATGAGAATGTAAATGAGAAACCAGAAAAGCCAATATTTTCTTTAAGCTTTTGCTGCGAGTGCTCAAGCGAGGAGAACATTTGCTTGCAGCCAGCCTACAGAGCCGCTCGCAGCCGCGCGGCACATAGTGTAGCCCGCGAGGCGCAGAGCCGTGGCAGAGCTCTCCTCGAGCCCTCTGACATGTCTCAATTAAACTGCTAGGAATGTTATCGACCAGGGCTGCTCGCGTGCGCGCTCACGCACACCCATCCAGGCACTGAAATGGATCCCCCGAGTCAGTTCACTATCAAAGTAATTAGGTAAATAGCTTTGGAACTGTCAGCATCTGCCTCTCAAAGAAAAATCAAAGAAAACACTGTGCAAGCACCAAGCCTGGAAGACACAATAATACTGAATTACATTCATATCATTAATTATGGGTACAAAAGGAAAAAAAATCCTCCTGTATCTACAAAGCTTGGTAGGGGGAAAAACCATACTAAATGGAAATAAAAATATTTTGAACTACTCTTTATTCAAATCAAGTTAAAATGCATAAGAAGAATTAGAGCATATAGTACAGACAATTTTTTTCATTTGAAAGTTTTAGCTAATAGCTCTCCTTAAGGACTTCGAGCAGGTAGGAGGGTACTGCTATGCATTGTTTTAAGAAAGAGCTGAGGCAGAAAGTTTTAGAAACTCACCTAAAGTCATTCTTAACTTTACATGCTGTAAGCTGTTTCATTGCTGGCCTTGCTGAAGTCACCAGCAGAACTATTTCAGTAAGCCCAAGAATTTCTGACTTGAACAGGGATACATGTTAAACAGATAATAAAGTCTTTGCTTGATCCAGTTTGACACCAGGCAGGGTTCTAGCCAGAAGGACCCTACAAAAAAAGCAGGTATTGATGCTATCCAACTAATCAAACAACAGAATCATGCCACAACACAGTTTCTCTGCTACTTTACTGTGATGTAACAAAAGTGTGATGAGGACATAACTACAACCCATATATCAGCCAAAAACTGAGTCACCTCCAAGCATTTCCTGCAGTGGTGTGTTTTTGTCAGGGTGATTTTTAAGCTAGGCATTAACAAGTTTTGATACAAAATTGAAGAAGAGCTGAGAAAGTGGCTTACAGTCTATTAACTAAACTGCCCTCAGGCAAATTAAATTCCTACTAGTACTAACGTTACTATAACTAAACAACAAATAAAAATATCATCAGTCTATAAAATAAGTATCTCAGTCCTTACAGTAAGTATCTTTTCTTGAGGTTTTTTTTCCAGTACCTTTTTCTTAAGAGTTTCACTCTCATCCCATTGTCAACTACTTCTCTTTCCCCACCTCCCAACCCAGTTTTAACTTTTCTCTGTCGCACTGGCAATACAAACCCAATATGACTCTGCTCAGTAAGGAAATCAGAAAAGTAAAATAAACAGGCTAACTAGGTCTTCTACTTAAGAGCAAACTAATCTTTGTCATGCTCCCTCTAAAAATAAAATAAAATAAAATCTCTTCATAACTTCAGAATTTTAAAGAGGATTCTCCCCAGGCTGCACAGACAGCTGCTCTGCTGACGTCACCCCAAGTTGTATATGTGAGGCAATGGGGAGCTGATGTTACCTGCCTTCAGGAAACATAGCCTGATAAACAGATCTAACTGGCTGAGGTAAGTTCAGACTTAAAACTCTTCTTTCCTCTGAACAGAAATGTCAAATGTTTATGACCAAGCAATGAGTATATACTTTAAATTATGTCCTTGCTGGTATGTGTTGGTGGGTGGATGTGGGTATGTGTTTGTACACATGTGCAAACTCCCTTGATGCTTCCCTAATCAATACTTCAGAGAATGTTTTATTATGGACTGGCACATAGGTTTTCTGGCCAGTAAATCTTGGAGCTGTCTGGATATAAACATCTAAAACCTGACATTTTTCATTAAGTATTTAAGCCAACTTTACTACACAATGACTGCCATCACTTATAACTACCTACCTTGCTAAATTAAATTACTTCATCTGATTGACATGCAAAGTCAGCATAATAAAAGAAAACCTTCTGACTGTTTTTTACTCAGCAAGCCACAGGCACCAGATAAACAAACAAGGGGGGAAAAAAAAGACCAGAATTCAAATAGGTTTGTCTGTACTTACAGACCTATGTAATGAATCTTCTCTGACAAATAAAAATACTTTTCAGAACAGCAAGCTAGAAGGAAGTTATTTGTTTCAGTCTGTGGACAGTCTTAATCTTTTAGGTTTCAGTGGAAGACTTTACAGAATGAATAGAAAACAAATGATGAACAATTACCATCTTTTGCCATTACTACCCTTAAAAATGAATATTCTGTGGGGACAAAAACTTAGCTGTCTGCTCTGTAACAGAGCAGCACATTACTATTTCGCAACGCTGGAAAGAAGTTGTCACTGAGTATTCTTTATTTGCTGTCAGAAAAAGTTTTGGTACAGTAGACTGCAAACAAAGCTTGGTATTCAAAAAGGTTAGTAACTTATTGTCAAGGTTACAAAAGGAATAGACAACATTTGTACTAAGACTTTTTCTCAGAGGTTATTCATTGTTTTACTGTCTAGACAACAAGCTAGAACTAGGCTAGAGAAACAGCATTTGCTTCTGGAATTTTATGCAGTATCAGGAAAACCAGTAAAGAATATCTCTGTGTGTGTATTTGCTCTGTTTTGACAAACTGGTAGTGGTAATGCAGCCACATTCATCTCTAACAGCACATCTTTCAGGTAATTTTGGTACAAGGAAGAAATGCTTTGAGTCCCTTTTGTCATCCAGCCCTCTGGATTTTTATACATTGTATATCTTTTTATATACAGTAGTTTGGCCTCCATATGTTCAAACAACAACAAAAAATAAAACTGGCATTTGCTACTTCAATTAGTTCAACTTTATTCTATTTTCTCTATTAATAATTACTTCTTTAAAAAAATTTAAAAGTTGTATTTGATTGAAATAGAAGCTGAGTTTTTCTGATCAAATTAAGTACCTTTAAGTAAAAAAATAACAAAATCTGGAACAGCCTGAACTTGCTGTTTTGTCACAAATTCACACTTTTTTGCTTTTTAGATGCTTTTAAAAAGATTCCTCCAACCCTCCTTCCACAGATACTCCCCTCAACTAATTCCTGTTCTAGGATCAAATAGGAGCAGTTCCATCCAGTCACAATCTCCATTTCAGGCTTTCATTTGGCCTGAAAGAAGTTCTGTGTTGGTGTGGTTCAATTGGCTCTGTCTACTTCTTTGCAGCCTGAGAGTATCATATTGCATTGTGATCAACCTCCACTATTTCAGGAGCTGCCAAATTTCCTCTCAGAACTTAGGTTCCCCTGTGTGCCACAGGTTCCCCCTCCCCTCCTGTACTTTTGAAATATTAACAAAGGACTAAAGCTTACTGTCAGCAATTTGTTACTATTAAGCACCCCCAAAAAAATCAGCACGGAGGAGATACCAAGTAGGTTGCGATAAATATTGGATTTATCACAGTCAAAAGCCAACGATTAGACATATCTTACCTCCTTCACTTAACAACTCTCTCACCCTCCTTCTCTCCCCACACGAACTACACCACTATCCACAAAAAATAATGCAAAATGTCCACATCTGACATGAGTTTGCAAACATTTTTCAAGTATTAATTTGCAAACGCAAAATTCACATCGCTCCTAAGAAAGTGCGCAGCTTTCACAGCTCTCCTGGGGATCTGTGCTTTATTAGTCACAGGTTTAAACCCAGTGTATTCCCCATGAATAATCTCTGTTCCTTTCCCCCTCCTTCCTCCTATCCCCATCTACATGCAGAATCCCCAGCTTCCTTGTCTTCAGTTTACAGATTATGTGATCCAAAGTGTCACTCACTGGATTACTGCACATAACCTGAGCACTACCCAAAGCTTACTTGTCTTCAACTTGTCCAGCATTACTTAAATGGAATTATCTGTCACAATCCATATACCAAATCTGCATAGCCCACTTATCTCAAGATTCTGTGTGTCACCTACCAGATTATCCATTTTAATCCATACATTGAATCTACATAACATATGTCTTTAATTCATGGGCTCTGATGAGCTATAGTATCACTGAATGGATTATTTCTTTTTATCCACTATTGGCAGTCCTAAGACCGTTCACTGCATACTCTCTCACGCCCCATCTTCTTAATATATACGCAAAATTAGAGTATTCAGCAAACACAGCTCTATCACACATCAAACACAGCTTGATATAATACCTGCACTGATGCTTCACGTGCCTTAGAACCCAGTTTCTCACCCCAAATAAATGTCTGTGTTATCATGCATTAAAGATTAGGATTGGTAGGCTAATCTTGCTTTCAATTACACTCATAAATCCGTGGTTACTTCAGTACAGTCTTTGGAGTCATCTAGTTTTAAGTGATGTAAAACACAACGAAGATCTGATTTTACCCTCACGATGAACCCTTTCACAGTAGGTGCAGAAAATACTTCACCTGAGTTGTTTAGGAACTAACCTGTACAACAGAAAAGGATTTAAAAAAAAACAAACCAAACCAAAACCAAAAAACCAAACAGGTTCAGGCTTGCCCGGTCTTCAGAGATTCAAGCGCAACCACTGTTAACAATGCCCTCACTTCAACAGAAAACCAAGTCAGAAAGATTAGAAACAAGTCAGTTTAGTCTTTTGTTCCATACACCTATTCAAAATTAGCTAAGTGGAGAACATATAAAATATGTATTATTATTTCTTGACAAATCTTGATAAGCCAGAGATGGACAAGATTAGCAGAAAAGCTTTGTGCACACCAGGGAGTTTTAAAACGAGTTCTCATCGTGGTTAAAGCTGCCTCACTCACATCAGTGTTTGCAAGACCCATGATGCACCTGGCGGGGGCCAGTACTGTAACTCAAAGTTTGAGTTACTCAAAACTGAAGTATGCTGGGAGGATGTCCAACAAGAGTGCAAGAGAAGTTTCACGTTCATTTTCTAAGTAACAAGGATGGTCACTGACATTGAAGAACATGGAAACATACTTCTTACACCCTTTCCTATCAACAGCCCCTATATGCTGCATCTTGCTTTGCAGAAAAGCGAACGCTTTCACCCTGCAATGCAGGTATCAGGCAGCTATGCTGACAGCAGAGAGAAAGCATAATTTTCCTTCCTGTAGATGACAAGTTTGGGACCTGAAGTTCTCTCTGCTCCACTGTATCCAAAAAACTCTATTACCCATGAATAATCCTGAGGTCTTTTGAGTCCTCTTCTTTAATGTGATAGCTATAAGGAAGTCTGAAGAGGATTTAACCATTCAATATACAGTTTTACATCTTTATTTTAAAACATTTCAATTTAGCAGCATGCTTTGTGGGTTTTACTATGGACTGACTTGTTCTGAAGAGAGTAAAAATTCCATGTATTTCAAAACAACATTTCTTAAGGTATCTCCAATGCCAAACTTTTATTATTCATTTAGTCCCAGACTAGATCTCTAAACAAACAGAGGCACTTGACTTAAAGATTCTACAGATATGAAAGGTTCTAGATTTTAAATGTAAGAGCATTCCCTTGCAGTACCTTTCAGTCAAGCCTTGTAATGAAATACTACATTTCCTTTTCTATTAGTAACAGGACATACACAGATTCTTCTAACTGCAATCTTGAAGCCTGCAGCAAGTCTTCTGCAGGTGCTCAGTGATGGTCCTCCCATTTTACAGGCAAGCAGATGAAGAAAGGTGGGCTTAAGGTAGCTGCCGAAAGTAACAAAGCAACTGAGAGGAACAAGTGGGAGCCTGGTGACTTCCAGCCATGCACCAACTCACCCACCTTTAATAAAATGTTACTGGTTTCTAACTTAAAAGAAATAACACTAATAGAAAAGAAAGTCTTTCGCTTCATCTCCCTTTCCTTTTAATCTCTCCCAGAGAATAAAACTCAACAGCAGTAACACAGACTCGGGCATTAACAATATGTAGGCTAGCATGGAGACTTTAGCACATGACGTACTAAACCTCCCCCAGATCTAATGAAAAACACAATGAAATTTTGAACAGTTAAATGGAAAAAACTATTCAGTGCATAAGACAGTTGGGCAGTGCAGCTTCTAGAGCTGTCCACATTCCAGGGTGTATTAATAATAAGACACGACTTGTGTGGGGTTTCCAAATATCACTAACAGAGAAATCAGGGAAAAAAAATACAGCTGCCAGGCCAAATACAGAGAGAAGTTAATTAAAAAATCGCAACTGGAGAACTTCATAACTCTACACTCCTACAGAAGCACAAAAAATATTTTCTAGCATAATATATGTGTGTCTGTACACACATACATGAGTATAAAGCAGCTCAACTTGCACACCTTTCATGTTGCCTCACTAAATACAGCTGCAATACAGATGAGCCATTGTTTGTTGGCTGCTCATGTCTGGCGGTGCCATGAAAACCACATTCCTGGGCACTAAATAATCAGCCTGCCTGACCCCCCAAGAACCTGTAAGTCAAATTCATTTACCCCCAGAGGGCAATGCTCTATTGTATCCTCCCTCCTTTCCAGCCACCTAGGAACAATGGACAATAATTGCAACTGTCACGGCAGTCAGTAGGAAAAATAAACCAGTGCCTGTTTTCACAGCTTACTGGCAAACCTGATCCAAACACCTAATAACCGTGCCCCCAACCATAGAACCACAGTTGCAGTAAAAAGCCTCAGATGTGAGGCTTTTGAACAGAGCTACAGAACAATAACTCGACTTGTGTTCAAAATATGAAGCTAAAAAACAAAAATTGAAGCAAAGCAAACTCTTCTTTGAGGCTGTGCTGTTGCTTCCCATCCTCCCCCCAGGCAAGACTGAAAGGACTGATGAAATTCTTTCCTGCTAGCATATAGCTGCTGCTGCCGCTTTCAAGTTCAGCTTGTGAAAGGGAAAGAGAGGAATGGAGAAAAAAAGATTGCCCTCCAACAGAACAAGATCATAAGGACTGAGAACAGACTGCCTTCTCAGTGAGCAGCATTTTTCAGAGCAGCTTCACCGAGTCCAAGGCAGAGGAGAATCACTGAAAGTCGTTCTAAATGCTTCAGCGTATCAAGAGTTAAGAGGCAACATTCAAGAACTGCTGGAATCCACACCCAGAAGTAGATATGAAAGCTGCCTGTGTACTTTGGGCCTGAAACATCTTAAATATTCGTGAGTTCATGGCAGACAGTGTTATTTTAAAACAATATGCTTTTAAACCCCAGAACTCACAGATAAACCCAGTGGCTACTCTACCTCTTCATGACCTGTTGCTTTATGCACATGGAGAAAATGTGCTCAGCAGGAATAAAGAGTTCAGGTTTTGGCCTTCTGTTATAATAATATCTCAGCCTATGTAGGGCCAAAGCACTATATTCTGTTATAAAGTTATTCTACATATGTAATGAAAACATATTTTTGAATTACAGCCTCTTAGGGAGAACCTAGGGGAAGCAAGTGGAATACTTTCCTACTTGAGTAAGTTCAGTGGATGATCACAAACTAACACCAGTGGCTTATCTGTGACAAACTGAAAGGCATATATAATTAAAATAACACTGTATTTGCATATTTATCAGGACATTAACCTCTGAGAGCATGTCACATTGTATTCTTCACTGAATACTGCCTCACCTCTTGGGCAGAAGGTCCTTAAACCTGTCACGCACGAGGTTTGGGAGCCTGCCTGAGTCAGGATCTTGGTATCAGAGACAACATTAGTAGGCAAACAAATCCAAAATAATGGAATGAAATGAAATCTAGTTTATACACATAAAAGGATGGTTTAATTTTAATCTCATTTTACTTTCACATTTCCAAAGCAACATTGGCTTGGATTTTTCTACTCCAGATGTACACTGATACAAATGGGAGAAGAATCAGAGTCACTGTTTCTTTTCAGAACTGACAATGGCTGTTCTAAAACCTAAAATTTTTGACACACATATATTTTCAGCCATATCCTCATCACAAGCACTGAGGAAGAATTATAAAAATATTAAATTAGATGAAAACAAACAACTACAGGTTTCCTAAAATGACCTCATATATCTAAAATGGAGAAATATCTTGGCAAAGCAGAAGCTACTGCTGCTGGAGAGTGGTCAAATTTTGTCATTTTCCTTCTGGAGTACAGCTTTAAAAGAACATGCTTTGGTGCACAGATGTTGCACGCTGTCTTTTAAAATCTGCACTGGCTAATTTTGGTACCTAGAGGTGTCATTACACAAACTTTGCTCTTTTTTTTTTTTAATACACTCAGAAAAGTAAAAGGAAAAAAAAATAATTCTACATCACCAAAATCTGTCCAGAAATTAACAAGGACTTCTGGTCACCCTCAGACTTCAGAGGCTGAGCTCTGCTGTACTCTGATGTCATATAAACCAGTGTTTGACATATGAATTGACTTTTTTAGCAAGCCAGCAACAGGATGTGTCCTTTTGTAACACGGAATGATCTATGCAACAAAAGCCTTACTTCATTCACTTAGGGGAACACAGCATTTCATTTACTTCTGTTATCGGAGATGGAGAGCATACATTTCATTAAAGCCCTGAACTACGATGTCTCCAAGGGGGGGGAAGAGAAGAAGCAACAAACAAAGTTCCATAAAGCCAGTGATATCTGTATTTTCATCCTCAATTAGCTTTAGCATAGAAACAGCATTACCTTTTATTTCTCCGAAGTTCCCTGATCCCATGGCAAGAAGCTTGTCTTTCCAGTCCTTTGATAGTAGCTTTTCAATACTGGGAGTTTCTGAGTGAAGGAGGGAAAAAAAAAATGTAAGCAAATCAACATGACTGTCTCCACAATAGAACTCATTAAAAGTCTATCTGCTAAAAATAAGGCCAANGGGGGGGAGAAGCGGGGGGAGAGGGAAGGAAAAAAAAAAGTGGTTTGTCACCTGCTGTTTCAAAACCATTAGCTTTTTCCTCTTGTGGAACAAAGCTCCGGTAATTCTGTATGACAATGGGCACATATAAACCTGCACTTCATTGTTTTTCAATTTGGTGAACAAGTTGGTGCCTATAATGGATGCCTGTCAATTTCTGGGTGTTAAGTCTGCAGTCAAAAAATAATTATGCTGATAAAATGCAGAGTAAAGAGAGAGAGAGAGAGAAAGAGAGAGAAGCAAAGAATTAACTCCTAAATCTGCTACATGTAATTATATCCCTCTGAGTGTTTACAATTACATCCACTTTGTAATGTATGTTTAAACATCGTGTGGTGGTAAGCATACTGTGGAAAGATTTTTCCGGTAAGACGCACATTATAAATAATAATAAAAAGTTGAGTATGAAAAAAGCTTTAAAAGAGTGCAAAATCCAGAGGGAGAAAAGGCATTGCTTAGAATGGAAACCCATTATTTGCTCATTTCAGATTCTATCACTTCCTTTAAAAATAAAATAAAATAAAATGTATTTGTTCAGTATGTTCAGAAAAAGTGCAGTAAGGGTGTGGATGGCTCTGATATTTATGTCTGTAACTCTTGTATTCTGACCTCTTTTTGTGTAGAATTTTAATGCATAAGTAAATATAAATGCTAATAAAATCCAGAGAACATTAAACTCAATTCCAAACAATGTAATTGTATATTCTTGTCAGCATTTAGATGGGTACACAATTACAATAGCTTTCAATCCCACGATTAGCACTGCATTCAGTTAGAAAATGGAGTGTACTAAAAGATAAGTGTCCCAGTATGCGCCATCTAAATAACAATACCCACACTTATTATCTGGATCTAAGACATATACTGCTATTCTCCACATTTGTGTTTATGTGTATTTGTATTTGTTCAGGCATTTGTTTACCCCCTGCCAGGAGCATAAAGGGAGTACATGTTAACTTATCAAAGGGACCGTCTGGCCTAGAGACCATACAATTATTAGCAACTGGTTAATTTTCCCCACAGTAAAAACCATTACGAACAACCTTCATTATCTCGTTTGGCTAATTCCTGCCTCCTTTTCTTGGAAGGCCCAACTTCAGGCTCGGCACAGGCTGCTCCGCACACCCTCGGTGCAGCTCTCCGGCTCACCCTGCACAGCCTTTTCCCTCCTTGTAGAGCACTTGTCACATCCGAGGAGCTGAACGAGCCCAAATTCCTGTTAAACCAACCCCAGGCTGTACAATACCAATGCACAAACCACTACCGTGACAGTGGCACACAGCTGACCTCTTGCTTTTCACCGCTCCCCCCACCTCCTCCTCCGGGGACATATCCCCAACGCCTGCACCTCGGCGGGCGCTGCCAGCGAAGCAACCGGCTAGATCTCGCCGACAGAAGCAGAGACTTTTTGGAGTTTTTTTCGTAACATTTTTATACACGTTGCAGTACTCCAACTGCTTCCTATATGACCGTGTGCTTCCCGCCCTTTGAGCGGCAGGCTCCCGGCACTACCCACGGACGCGATCAGCCAGGACTGCCCGAACGCAAGTTTTCTGTGCAAATCCCTGCAAGTGCCATTAAATCCTAACGAAAGAGATGGGGGCAGCCGCAGCGCAATGAACACTGCCGTGCCGGGGCTGACGAGCCGGGAGATGCCGCCACGCTTTAGGCACTTGGAAAGCTACTTCTGAAGTTTGTAGGTCCCCCGTGAGAATCCCCTATTCTTGCCGAACCTATCTGAAGAGGTCACAGGAACGTCGCTGCTTTGCCGGTTTGTTGTTTTTCCTGTGCTTTTCTACGAATTCTCGAGTAGCGTGTAAACAGGCCAGAGCAAATGCCGCAGAGGGCTGTCAGTCATTAAAAGCTAACAAACCTTTGCAAAGCAGGAATGCGGCAATAGACATCCATTGTGAGCTGACAATAGGCTCCAGAGCCTCCAGGCACCAAAAGCAGCCCGTCTTACTTCTAAGTCTATTGTCAGCAAAGACCGCGACAAAGCTTTTCCCCTGCAGCTAGACAAAATATTCGCCGTGGTGCGCTCGCAAAGAAACAGAAGTCTTCTGTCTAACTTGCCCCGTTAAAGCACCAGTAAAGCCGCTGTTCGGGGCTACCGGTGCTCTCCCCTCCCTGCCCGCCTGCCCCTCCGCCCCGCCCCGCCGCCGGCACTGCGCCGAGACAGCTCTGCACCACCCCTGCAGCAGCGCGGCGACGGCGCTCGGTGTGACTTTACCGAGGTGGGGGCTTGAGGGGGGTGGGGGGAAGTGTGCAGCTCTCTCAAAGCATATCCTGACTGAGCGGCAGAGTCCCCAGCCCTAGGACTCGTGTGACAAACGGGTGTCCCCCCGCGAGTCCCGGAGAGCTACAGCCAACAGGCAGAGAATAAGGAATGCGCTCGACGGCCGTGTATCAGTGACTGAATTTCTGCGGGAATGGTAAAGATCTCAGCAGGAAATCACGATTAGAGATGTGAAAGGCCAAATGGCAAAATCCCAACAGTAACAATGCATCTGTTTATTAATGTGCGAATATGAGTAATATGAAAATTTTACACAATTATAAGCCCCTCAGCAATCCTGATGACATAAAATAGATTGTGGTGATCTAATCAGTGCTTCCCCTGTTGAAATACTGTATGTAAACTATTTCAAATAATATTATGGGGTTTTTTCCCCTTAAAAAACCCCCATGTAATCCTATTTAATTGATGTACTAACTTAGTTTCAAACCTCCCTTGACTTGAACTGCAATTTTTACATAAGGCACTCCAACAGAATTTTGATATAGAATCAGCAAATAATTGTCCTTCTGCTAGTACTTAAAAAGAACTTTAATTCTGAAAGACAATTCTCCACCTCTATAGCTTTATAGAGCTAAAGGGCTATATTAAATTACAGCTTAATTCTATTATATACCGTGTTAACATATTGTACTTACATTAAATATGCTATTCATATACTCAACCTATCACATTTCAGTAACTGCTTGTGAAATACACTATGCACCATATCATGGAAACAAACATTTATTATGTCATTTATGTACCCCATTAAAGAAAGATTTGAAATTTACACATCTTAAATGAAAATAGCTGTTTAAAAGGTTACAGCTGTAGAGCTTTCATAAATTATATAGAAACAAAGTCATCTTTTGTTCATCTTTTTTAGACTCCATTGGGAAGATGATGCTCTCAAATTAAGAAAAGAAATAAACACTGTATCTTGTTTGCAAAGGACTCATTCTCTGGATTCATTAGAAAGTCAGTCAAACTTAAAATGTGCAGCCTGAAATTGGGAAAGGTGACCTGCACACAGGAACTGCTATTCCCAATCCCTACATGAACAATTAACTCTCCTCTTGGATTAACTAGAACAATGTTCCTATATGCCAAATCTGAGCTATATTGTGACAGATTTGGATGGGAATCAGGACAGCTATGTGTTATCATAATCTATATTAGCATTTCCAAAAAGCTATATGCACTGTATGCTCTGCTGTTCTGAGTATCACAATTATTCAGAACATCTCCTAATTCTACCTTTGAGAAGAACCTGTTAGGATTAGCCCCATTTCTTCTTCAAAGCCCCACCTGAGCTAAGAATACTCCCCATTGCCTATTTGCAGTGTAGGTCCTATGGCACACAGTACTACAATTCTAAGTCTATCCACAGCAAGTATGAATACATCTATTTGAGTTGTTTGTGAACAGTAATTCATTAATGTTTGGGAAACATTTTTGCTTCAGAAACACTATGAAAACAGTTAATATTGTTATAGAAGAGGATTACCACAGGGAAAGAACTGAGAAGGACAGAATAACAGGGATCATTAAATAAAGGTGGTGAAGAGGAGGCTAAATACACAAATTAATCCACAAAAAAGATTTCTGCTGTCTCTACTTCACACATTTATCAGTCATTAGCTCTTTCCAGAGATAGTCATGGTGCATTTTGATTTTTCTTGTTTCACCCTTGCCTCTGTTGCTTGCATATGCTTCTTTGCATCACTGGGTATGGCAATACCCACTGGTGAATGGCCCTCTGACTGTGCCAGCCATTGTGACAGCAGCGCACTGGCTTCTCGGCGCCCCCCAGCTCCGCTGCTCTCTATCCTCCCTCCCTCCCGTGCCAAGCACCATCGAGGCTGAGTCCCTCATCTGCAACAATGAGACCTGGAGACTGATGCCAGCAGCCAGTAATTCTCACGCAGGCCTTCAGTGGATGGAACTAAACCCCTTACTCGGTGGTGTAATAGTCTCATGTTTACTGCTCCGATATTCACATATGGATGCACATGTGCATCGAACTGTACATGCTGGGCACACATATAGATACATGCTGAATTGTTCTGACAATATTGGAAAGCAAAGCATCTAATCAATTATCATAAAATCACTTTTTAATCTAAGTTTTTGTATGCTAACAAGCATGCTGCTGTTCCTCTAGTTCTGTATTTGATGTTTAAATATAGCTTCATTGACTTACTTGCCTTAAAGTTTTCACACTGAGAAAGAAGTGGTTTCTTTCCAGGAAGTGGCTGAGGCTACAAAGCTGTAGTAAGAGGCACCATTTCTAGCACTGTCTGCTAGACTTCTATTAACTTATATAACTATATAACTTAGTCTACTTCCAGAAGTTGTGTTAATTTTTTCAGGCATTGTAACTCCCCTTTGGAAGTGAGCTTATCTTAATTCAGTAGCAGCACAGATGCACGTCTACCTGAACTTGCCTCAGCAGCCTTCCAAAAGCACAGTTCAGTCCCACAGCACAGCATTCCCTTCAGGCCCAACCTCTCCAGTAGCTCTTTCCAATCCATGCTCCTGGGTTATAGTCCTGGAAATCCACTTACAAAACTCAGAATGGTCTTCAGTGCCAAATCTCTTCCTACTACCTCCTTCTGCTCCTGCTGATTATTTGCTAAAAGCAAACTTCGGTCTCATGCAGCTGCCTGCTTTCAGAGAAAGGCACGTAGCTCCATCATGTTGTAACAAGGTATGGGATGGGAGCTCTCCACATGAGGCACTTCCAGAAGAGCCGTATTTGAAGCAAAAAGAGGAGAGCAAACCTCTGACATTATAAAGAAGAGACGACGATAAAAGGGAAGGAGACTGATTTAAGTTGACCACAAGTTAGAGGAGCAATGTGAGTCCTGGAGCCTGCTACTTGCTTGGTATCCAGTGCCTGAGCACAGGTGCTCTCTTAAGGATATACTCAAAGTGCTCCCTCCTCCATAAATACTGTGAACAGCTCTTGTCCTGGGATAAAAGAAAAAGACTCCTTAGAACAAAGGAAAAGAGAGATGTTTGGCCTCAGCAAGGATGATGACATGAAGTGCAGCAGAGTGGAGAGAAGCCAGGAGTTGCTCAGTACCCAGCCAGACCACCAGACATTTCCTGCCAACACATGTCATTCCTAGAGGAAGGAGTATTTGGTCGGCACGCATGATCACGAATAAACTTTAGCACTGGCTGATATACCTTCCACTTCTGGCAAGCACCTTCCTTTATATTATGAAAGAGCTGGCAAATACACTCCATCCATTATTCACTCTTTTCTTCTGCTATGGTCATAAATACATTACACCTGTTGGCCACAGTTCCACTCACCTTTCTACAACCCTCACCTATCAACATGCCACCCCACTGGCACTCTGTTCAGTGTTGATGCACCACAACAAACCCTTTCTGGTTTAAATCAGGAAACAAGATTAAGGGCAGATTTCCACTCTTCCTTTACAAGAGCAGACAAGCACATATAGAGACATAAGAAATTTCTCTTTTTATGCACCTGTTAGTTATTACAAAAGTCTTACCTATACAAAAATCAGAAACAATTTTCATAGCCAAGAAAATAAAGCAACTATTCTGAAGACACGGTTTGTATCAGCAGGTTACATAGACATACAGCATCTGCATACACATATGGTTCTCCATCAACAGAATCATGCTTTTAGGGAACTACTTGCAGCTAGGCAAGACATGATGAATCATGAGCAGGCACAACACAGAATGTCTTTAAATTTGGAAATCAAAGACCACACAACATACATTTTTTTCTCTCTTGCCTTACAGAAAGTACTGCAATTTTTCATCAATCTAAAAGCTTTTTAAACTTTTGGAGAAGACACTAGGAAACACCTCTATAAATGCAAATATTGTTCAAATGTAGGACATACTTGCTCAGGTGTGGTAGGAAAAGATGTGGTGCTATGTGCAATGCTACCTAGGGCTCTTCTGACTGGATAGAAAGCAGCATTCTGTTGAGTTCTCCTTTATATATATAGATACAGAATTTTTTTGGGGTCTTTGGGCACAAACTCACATAGACAAATGAAATACTGGAGTTTCAATGAGATATTAGGAAGCTATGGCGCTCTAGCCAGCACATCATACACCACTCCATCACCATCACTGTGCAGAAAACAGCTGGGCTACATATGTTGTCCATGGGTGTCTTCCAAACCTACTAAAAACCTCCCTACTCTGGCAGGGATAAGAAGCCTTCCTGCTCTTGGAATTGCCAGTCCCATCCCAGCCACATGTTAGCTCCCATAGCATTTTATTTCAGAGGACAAAATCAACTTCTGTATCCACAGATGACAGTAGTTACCTGTGGTGCACAATGACATCAGGTTCCCATAGTACTCTTGTTGCACATACTTGCATAATTTTGTGTATGCTTAATAACACAACAGTTGTTTTCAAGTTGCTGGCTCTCTTTTGCAATACCCATCATGCTGCATTAATGAAGTATAAAATATATGAATGATAAGACATTTTTATTGTGATTTTTGGCACAAGAGCACTGCTTCTATGTGCTAAAAAAGTAATAATTTACATAGCCAGAGAAGGTTCCACAGAACAAGAAATAATTTGAGATTTTAAAATCAAAATGAGCAACCTAGGAATGCCACTAAAACCAGTATTTTACTCTGTCTACAAATATACAAGCAGCTATTTTTACAACTGCGCCACAATGCAGGCTGCCAGTCTTACAAGAATGTTACCTAAAATCAGAAGGACTTTCATTAGGAAGAAAAAGTTAAAGTAGTCCTCAGATACACTGTATCACTAGTTGTTGAACTACTTATCCCTTAGTACGTAACCAAGCAGTCAGCAAACCCCAGCACAAGACAGAAATAAAGGCTGAGCAGGACATCGGGAGAGCAGAGGACTTCTTAAGCTACGTTTGCAGTCAAAACCAGCATCATGTTCAACTATACCCCCAGAACAGTCAGGCCATTGTCTGAAATTTCTATAGTTTCCATGACCTGAATGCACTGGCAGTTGCATCATTAGCTGTGTACTTTCCAGCTGTCTGGTTTCAACAAATGGTCACCTACTCCAGGAGCAGTGTCACACTCCAGATACGACACATACGATGCAAACAAAGCAACCCCGTCACGTAAAACTTTCTGCCAGTCCTTTCATCTCCCAGCAGAAAAGGCTATATTCATTTTGGGGTTACACAGGCAACAGTCAAAATTTTCTCAGCTTCCATCCCCTTTACTGGTATACAGTTTCAGGACAGTGTCTGCTTTCAGAACATGAAAAACTGAGGTATTTCTGAAAGTTCATCTGTCATATACTTCTCATTGGCAATGTCTACGTCAATAAAATGTCCAAAAAACCCTCCTGAGGCCTGCACACCCAACAAAGCTACCTCTCTCATGAACACATTGTTGAGTCAGGGAACAAACCTGCATCCCTGCCCTCACCTCAAAACAACAGGGAAGTCCAGCTCAATCTCTCTTATTTCCAGCACACTAACTTGCAGGGGATATACTTCATTGCCTTACACACCTTCATGACAACAGACCCCATCAAGGCTACTACGTGTACGTTGATTACCGTTTAAACAATAATAATCTAGGGTTGCCAGCTGCTATGTGATAATTGCCACCTGTTCCACCATTCTGGGGGTGGCATTCGTATTTGTGTGCCAGGGCAGCTGGACAGTGGTGTGCTCCACTCACACCTCCATCAATCTGGCCTTCCACATCAAGCCTGGAGCTGCCACTGCTTGCCTCAGATTTGTACAGAGACGGGGCTATGTAACTTGCAGGATATCCCCAAAACCACCACAGCTTAGTTATTTGGAAGAAACACTGCAACAGTGTAGTTTGTAGTCACAGCTCAGCTACCCTTCATCTAAATCCTTGTTCTTGCAAAGACATAGGTAGGATATGGTCAGTTTGAGAACTGATTCAATCTCTGTCTTTTCCATTTGTGCAGCAGAGCAACTGTGTGTGTCCCCAAAGAAAGGCACACTGAGGCACTGTGAATGGCACTCAACGCCATGCACAAGACAGTATATCTTTTGTCACTGAAATTTGTTGGGACTCTGTGCTTTGGATTCCCAAAGGCATTCAGAAGCACAAATCTCATTCTGAAAAGGAATTAGTCTCCGACTGCCTTTGGAGATCCAGGCCAGTGAGTTGGCCAAAACAGTCAATCATCAACACAGTCTGCCAAATGCATCATTTCACTGACAAAACTGTTGCTGGAACATCTTTTTCAGCATACACAATCTTTACAATGAACCCAAGTCCACAGTACCACCACCTTCTTCACTCCTAATTAAATTAACAGACAAGGCCAAAAAAGTTATTTGACCTTATCAAGGCTTAAAAACATAAGTTACATTTTTAAAATGTCCCTCACACTTTCACGTGTTACAAAAAAAAACAACCTTGAAAGAGTACCTCATTTCCAAACACCTGAGCAGCAACCTTTTCCTTTTTCATTGATATTAGAATTACACTAGTAGGAACCCTTATGAAAAGAAGGGTAACAGGAAAATTTAAAACCCCCTCTCTTATACATGAAAAAATAGAATTTTGTCTTAATCTATGTTCTTCAGCTCTCCAATGCCTCTTTAATTCCAGGCATCTCTAAATGAAAGAAGGAATTTATTTTCTCAGAAGCGGTCCACCCAGCAGAAATACCCCTGTGTCAGTTGACAGAAGGAGGCAGTATACAAAGCCTGAGCTTCATTGAAGTTCTGAAACCACAAAGATGTTTTAATATTTCCAGAGACTATTTCAAGAGTAACAACATAAAAACAGAGACATCTGGAATTAAGTACCATTAAATTTCACTTCAGTTTTATTTTTCTGTCTCGGTTGGACAGAGATACTCCACTAAAATACATACGCCTCTGAAATGCGTTTTTGTATGAGTGCTACCAACAGGGCCAGTTTCTAATTAAAGGGCCGTAATATCTTGTTAATATTAACAGCGGGCAATGTTTTGGGTCTGCTAATTTTTTACACCTTCAGCACATCCTTAACAAGCAAGAGAGCTTAAAAAAAGCATTTGATGACACAACTATACACTTAACTTTTTATGGGTATTGACACATCATTAAAGACATTCTAGGGAGATTCCACGGTTTATCCTTTGACAGAGAAGATCTTTTGTGCTGACCTGTCTCTTTTTATGTAATTAAATGCTTTCTCAATTAAAACTCAAAACAAAATCCTAACAGAGTCAGAAAGTATATAAGCTATATAACCATAAATCATAAATTGAGAACTACAGTGTTTGGATAGAATTCCAAGGAAATCCTTCTGAAGTTCAACCACTCCACTTCTCAGGTCCTAAACTCAACATAAACAATGTAACCCTTCACATACAGCTACTATAGCATTTTTACCTGAAAATCTCAAATCAACTATTTTTTTTAAAATAGAAAAAAAATGAGCCCTGAAGTGCTGGTAATTTTCCTCAAAATGACAAAAGCAATGACTATACGTGATGAAGCTGAGCAGACAATTTTCTGAATAGCCTATCTTTCAGCTCTTGCAACAGCCATTATTTCTCTCCACCATAACGTATTGAGTTCTGGCCTCCAGATGATCAGCTGTAAAGGGAGCTGCTGACACCTGGGGCTTGTTACCTCTCGGCTTCCCTGACATATCATAGAATCCTAGAATGGCTCAGGTTGGAAGGGACCTTAAAGATCATCTAGCTCCAAGCCTCCTGCCATGGGCAGGGATGCCACACGTCACCTTTACCCTGACAAAGAGGGAAGAGGAGCTGTACTTGCCAACACAAGAAAACATAAAAAGAAATGAAAATTAAAAAGTGAAAGCACTCTTGTCACAAAGCCACAACTTCTACTGTTGAGGCCTGGTTTGGGGTTTTTTTGGTTAACTATCACTGCCTCTCAGAAATGGGCACCTCGCCCAGCACCCCTGTGCACTCTGGACTTCCCCAGTGACCATCCTGGTGAGCACCAAGGAACACAGCCGGAAGGCTGGGGCTAGGACGGGGGAGGGGAGAACCTCGCTTCCGAATGGAAGCCACGAAATGTCCTGCTGCAGCTGCACCACAGCGCATGTTACTGAACTAATCAGCGGCTTCCACCCTCCTCCCCCACCCTCTTCTTTTCCTTTTATTTTTTTCGACAGCTGTCTTCCTATCTTCCCAACAGGTGCTATTAGGCCCTGAACAATGGCGAAGGCTTTTAAGCCACTGCTGTTGACAAGTGAAAGGGAACAACAAATGGCTCGGTAGTGCTCTTCTCCCCGGGTCACTCAACCAATGGTAATAGTTATTATTTTTATTTATTAGCTCTGCAGCACTGTCCTCCATTGTACCTCCTCCAACCTCCCCTTTCCGTGACAGCAAGGAGCTTTTTAACTTTTAATAAAAATGGGCGAATGCTTAGCTCCTGAGCTGGCTCTTTCTGTAAAGTGCACAGTTAATGAATGTTGTCCATTTAGATCTGGATAATTTATGATGTCAGCAGAGCGGAGGCGGGGAGGGCTGGGTCCAGATATGACCATTAGTTACACTGCCAGGAGTGACAGCGAGAGTAAGGGGAGGTGGAAGTTGGACAGAAAGAAGAGGTTCCCTCACCCCCTACCCTGTATTTGGTTTTGCAGGATAAAGACAAGGTTAGGCAATACAGAAGACACTCCCTGCTTCAAAGGCTAACATAATTTTTCTTTACTTTTCTTAACACTTCATTGACTGCATTATAATCCTCTTCAGAGAAGAATGGGAGATGGAACAAAAGTTAATTTTCCCTTAAATGAAAATAAGTGCATCCATTTAAACAATGCACTCAGATTAGCTTCGAGTTACCTCTAAAAGTTACCTTCTTTTGTTACCTTTAAAAGAAATAATGTGCCAAAATACTTTCTGATCCTAATAATGAATACCCACATTCATACACACATATTTACTAGTTGAGGTTAATCAAATAATAAACTGTATATAACAGATAAGCTCCACCAAATGCAAACTCTGCATTGCCACTGTCCTGGCAAACCTGACCAAATATAAAGGTAAATCAGGCATTTCCATGTCCAAATAAAACCAGCAAACCAGCAAGCAAGTCACCTGGAAGTGCAAATACACTTGAAAGTTGAAAATATAATGCTAAAAATCATCAAAACATTGACATAGCATGGAACTGGTTGGTTTAAAGTCATATGTTATCAATCAAATTGAGGTAAGAGCATATACATCTTTTGATCATTTGTACCTATTTATTTAAATTATAAGTTGACATAATGGTGTAGTGAAAGGGCTACAGTCATCAGATTGCCTGTGTACTTCCTAGAGTAAATGTGTACTATTATAATTTGAAGCTAATGATAACATTGAAAGAACCATAAAATACTCATTTGGGATGCTAATAAAACCATTAAAAGGATTTTTAAAATGGAACATAGAAAACTGAAAAGGATATCCCCCTGAAACAACCAAGAAAACACATAGGAAGCTCAGATTTCTATTCTCCTTAAAAATATGACAGACTTTTTTACCACTGGAAGTGAGAATTAAAGCACATACGCCTGATGCTAAACAACCACATATCCTGAACTCCTCTTGCACAACATATGTGAAAACAAAATCTCCATCATCGATTGCCAGACGCCAGAAAGATATGAACAATAATAATTAAAAAAGAAAAAAAGATGCACACTACAAATCAAGTTTCAGAAGTGCAGGTAGTTTCACAGGAAACTGGAGTGCTAGCTGTGATGAAATGATATTTGCATGGAATCATTATGTCAAATTAAGTAGAAATTATTAAAGCTAATGCCATCTTTGGACTTGCTTAAAATAATCTTCCAAGATTTGCACACAGGCTTCTCCACCGAAGTACAGCATTCCATCTGCCTTGACAACTTGTTCTGTTTGTTCTCACTTGTCTCCATTCATGGATTTTTTGGACTCTGTTATTTTCGGTGTAAATAGGGAGAGGAAATACATTGGGTTTCCTTTTGATCAAGCATTTTCCTTCCTGAGCTAGCAAATAACATTGAGATACATAGGCAGTTGAGCCATGTAACGCTTGTGACATGTAATCCCCAAATAAGCAAAGAGAAATCAGAGAGGGTCTATTATGCACAGCTCCTGAATGTAATAGTTCTAGACAAGGAGAAAGGAAAGTCAGAAAGTAAAAGAAGGGAAGTCAAAGAGGGGAGAAGAAAAGACAGACAAAGGAAACAATATTGAGAACAAGGAATGAACAAGACTAAGAAAGGGGACTCATTTGTCAAAATTCAAAATGTACCGATATTACACAATGCAGTGAAGGAGTAGGAAAGTCAGGGCAACTCTGCAGCCACTCCCTGACTACTGACAATGGTCACGAACACTGAGCACTCTCACTCTCCAGACATCCAAAAGATAACTGCAGCAGCCTGGGCAGACATGAAAGAGGGGACGTAAAGTGCTGTTACATGAACTTCTGCTAACAGAAAAGACAATAGGATTTAGATTCAACTATAAACTATGCCTTCAAATCACTACCAGGGCTCAAAAGGAACAAAACCTTTTTTTATCAGAGAGGAATCTTACTCATACCCTGTAGCCTAACTTTTTCAAACTATTTTAGAAAATTTAGATATCCTCCATTCACCTCAGGATGACAAAACTTCCTCCACAAATAGCTGGCCAGTTCCACAAGAAATATCATCTGCATTGAGGATGACTTCATGTAGCACCAAGGACCAGCAAGATGAATGCAAGACAGAAACAGAATTCCTTCCCAAGAACTACGGTCATTCACCGAGCAGCTCTTTACATAATGACGACAATCAAGAGGCGCTATGTTGTCCCTGGCAAAAAGAATACAGACCCCAGAAATACAGAGAGAGTCAACATTTCTTCTGATAAAGGGAAGTTACTTTTAAACAAGAAACTGTGAAGAGAAGGCTTAAACTGAACTGAAGCTGGACAAAGCAGGACTTCTTTGGATCTATTCCAAGTGGATGAAGAAAGAACCACTTGGAAGGGACCACCTTCTCTGCAGCATCTGTAACTCAGGATCTTACTCGTTCTTTGCTTCTTAGGTGTGGTGACAAGAGACATCCGGCTTCTGCAGTAAATGGGTAGAAGCTCCACTTTGTTTTATCACACAGAAATCTGGTACCGGTGATGCTCACTTCTGTATTCTCATCTTGACTATTTCTACCTTCCATGGTTACAGAAGGAACAAGGCATCTTCTGAAAAGCTCTGTTTAGTACAGAAAGCAGCAAATCACTTAGGTCAATAACAGAGGTCTTCATGAACCTGAAGTTCTAATTCACTGCCCTGTCTCTCCTAAGACTCCCGTTCAAAACGTTTAATGGGACCACATCTACCCATAAAAATTAAAACTAAACCCAAACTTTCTGTAATGACTATGATCTCAAGCACTGACTAGGTTGTAACTGACTAAAGGAACGGGACACAGTGATCACAACGCATGATCTGAGAATTAGTGAGACAAACGCTTAGAAGGAACTGGATCTATACTCAGGAATGCAATCTTGCAAGACCTAAAGAATCACAGAATCACAGAATATTAGGAGTTGGAAGGGACCTCGAAAGATCATCTAGTCCAACCCCCCTGCCACAGCAGGATTCCCTAGACCAGGTCACACAGAAGAGCGTCCGGATGGGTTTTGAATATCTCCAGAGAAGGAGACTCCACAACCTCTCTGGGCAGTCTGTTCCAGTGCTCTGGCACCCTCACTGGGAAAAAATTTCTACGTGTATTCACATGGAATCTCCTACAGCCATTGCCTCTTGTCCTGTCACTGGGCTTCACTGAGAAGAGCCTGACCCCATCCTTCCGACACACACCCTTCACATATTTAAAAGCAGATCCTCCTCAGAGCAAAAGTGTGTGCTTTTCGGGAGTGGTAAGACCAAATCTGTAAACGAAGAGCACATTGAACCAAAAAAACAGATCTGCAAAAGAACCCAAAGAGCAGATTTGTGCACATGTCTGTGCAGCTTTACTGCTTGGACTCCTGGTTCTGTCTTCTTGTATCTTTATCTTTGTGAGGTAACTCCGAACATGGATTCAAACTATCTCCAAGTTCCTAAGAAACTCAGGTAAATTTTAATGTTTGCATGGAAATCAGCTCAGTCAGATAACTGTTGGTGTTGCTGTGAAGAAATAAATCAATCCAAATCCGTTATCAACTGTACCTCATTTTTAACACTGACACATCTAAAAAATGTTAATGAACTCTTGCTGAATCATAACATTATCAAACTGCTATATGGCATCACATCAATTGTGATTTAATTTTGTTGACTAACACTGAGCTCTCAAGTATTGTACATACCTCCCTTTACAGACACAATGCTCAACAATACACAGTTCACACACAGATTATTTCGTACCTAATAAGAGATGTTTGGAAAAAGAAGCACACACAATTCGGCTTTTCTTTTCCAATTCTGAGATAAGAACTGGGGCTAAGACTAAAATATTTTCTTTTAAACCTACCTTTCTCTGAATAATATAGGGATATCTTTGAATAAACATGGATTAAATGTTTCTCTGGTATGCAGGTATGAACAAGAATGGTACCAAATATGTGTGAGTAGCCAAGTACAGAAAAGGACCCAGTGTCAATATCAAAAGTGGCGTGGGGAAACAGAGGGATGTGGGGCTCCTGTGGAGTGAGGCAAATGACAAGGGCAAATTCCCAGATTGCTTGAGAACAGTGGGTCTGGGAAGGTGGGGTGGGGAGTAATTGCAGAATGGTGTAACAGGGTATTTAATAGATCAGAAAAGGCTGAATAGGATAACAAGCCAATTGTTCAGAAAGTCCTCTTTTGTGATCAGGCTTTAAGAGAATGCCAGAGCAACAAATGACTTAATCCTGGGGGGATGCTATGGCATAAATGAAAGCAGTCTATACCTTGAAAGCCAATGGAATAAATTTCTGTATCACATAACCACACTGACGACTGCAGCTTTCAGCAAAGTCTTAAGAGTTGCAATTGGCAAAAACCACACGCTCATGCCCTCCCATGTCTCCCTTTTCCCTCTTCAGTGACATTTTCCAAAGTACTTGAGGGGCAGAGGGGGGAATAAGCCACATGAATGACAAATAGATACGGTCAAATGCCACGTAAAATACAATGGTTACAGGGAAGAACAGAAGAGAGAGAAAAAAAATTATTCTGTGCTCACTTCCCTTCTCTCCCATGTTCTAACCACAGAACTAAACTTGAAGCCTCCTGGTTATATGAACACAGCCATTAAGCACTACACCAATTTACACAGCTTCCCACTTCCTTGCCAAAGAAACAGAAGTGCCTTAATAGACACTTGGTGTAAAATGGAGGCTAACCTTCCAAGTCTCTCACAGAGCATCATATGTCTTTAGGAAACTTTCCCATTTGCTCATGTATTTCTTGAGCCCTATTAAAGGAGATGTTGGAGCTGAAGGGTCTCATCTAATTCCTGGTACATCAAAGACAGCATCTTTCCAGTTATTCCAACACAAGCTGAATCAGGAATACAGAAAAGGCAGCCTAATTAAAAAAGTAAAGGTCACACTCTAGGGCATAATATAGAATGCATTATGCCTATCCTTTCAAGGATGGCAGAGTAGGCAGTGGAAAATGGAATAGTGTTAAAATTGGCACCATCAGCTTTTGCTTTCTCTAGGACAGAAAAGCCAGGATATTATTTATTGCATGGCCAAGAGATTAAGGAAAATATAAAATGACTGTTTTCCACAGAAGAGGTGGACATACACATTTCTCAATCAACTTCAGTTTCTTCACTGAAACAACAGATTCTTATTTAAAAATCTAAAAAGGGTTCGATCTCATTCTAACTCAGGCAAAGAAGTGAAATGCAGATATACAATGCAGCAATCCCAAAATCAAACTTCTTCCAGATTTTTATGAAACTTGGCCTACACATTTTCAAATTTCTAACAGATCTAGATGGAACCCATTAGTGGGTTCTAAATACGTCAAGAGAAAGTTTTCAATTCTCAGTGAATCTTCTGAATGTTATTAAATTCTAAAACAACTGATCAAGGAAAATTACTTTGCTTTCTAATAATTTGGCACTGAAGAAGTGCAGCTCAGTTGTGATTTGTGGTTTACTTGGTAGGCAGTGTATTGTACTTTTTATCCTTCTTCCCTTTCCCATTTACCTTTTGCTAGAGAAAAAACAGGAGCACCATAGGTGTGCATTGCTAGAGTGCTCTGCACAGAAGCCAGGCTTCTTGCAAAGCCTTTATCTGAGTTTAATGGAATCACTTGTTTCCCTACATATTTCAGAAACTTTTTTTAGGTTTGAAACATATAAAAGCAGCTATTACCACTTTGAATATTTCTAACTCAGAGAAATAAGAAGTTTTCTCCATCCTATTTAAGTAACATTTGGGTAGTTCTTTGTGCGGCTACTACAAAATCCTTTAAGCCCACTAGTCTCTTAGTTACCTTAAATTAATGAGGCAGTGCAAGCATTCACTCTTCTACAGAACAGTGTAGACTCTCCAGACAGACACCTACAATTCATTACACTGGAGACAATGACCTAAGGGAGACATTGCACATACAATATTGCATTCTAATGCAAACCACAGATAATATTTGGGGGAATTCAAAAGATGAGGTGTATGTTGAGTGGATTTTTCAGCCTCAATAGGAATAGGCTTCAATGGACCCTCTGCAGTTCTCCTGATGACTAAACCATTCCAGTTTCACCAGCATGCAATATGACACTCTCCTTCATACAAACACCTCCAATATCCAAATTCCAGGAGTCCCTCCTACAATATATTCCTCCTAATCCATACAATACTTCAATTAAGACCGAGCCACATTAACCATGATTATTTTAAAAATGTGTATTTCCATAATGCCATTTGTTTTCCTCCACTATGGGAACCCTTCACTCCCCAAGCTGTGTTGATAATGAGATGGTGTGGTGCATTTCCCGTAAAAGCCTCGGCAGGAGTTTCTGTAGTTTTTCTCATGTGTCGCAAGTTCAATACTCTTTCTGCATTTGCTTCACAATAGCCAGTCCATTTCCAAGTGATTAATTTTCTATTCTAAAACAATGCATTCCTTTCCCCTCTTATTTTGCTGGTGTGCTGTTTTTTTGTTGTGTTTTTTTTTTCTTTCTTTTCTTACCAAAAGAAAAAAAATTCTTTTTCAATGACATCATAGCATAAAATTTTCAAAGCAGGTTTTAGCAGGAGATATGCAGATTGCTTTGAAAAGTTACCCTCATAAATAACAACAAAGTACTGAATTATCAAGGCTGTAACTCAGTCAAGAGGTGCTGTAACCATTTATATTATATGACCTCAGCAGAACCTCTTGATTGAATTGCAGCCTTTCACTAAACTGGGCACTCTGTATTATTTTCTCTGAACTAGAGTAAATCAGAAATGGCAAAGAGATTAGGCCCCAAGCCATCTCTTTGTGATCTAGAAGCATATAATTTTTAACTATTACCTCAATTTTATTTTGTAACTTAAAAAGATTGTGCATAATCTACTGTGTCAATAATTCCCTTCCCTCTGAGGTGGTATAGTTTGATGACATGACAAAAATACTACTGTGTAACCCAGGCACATTTAGAAACCGTAAGGCTTGTAATGGAACTAGATCCCAATACTGAAAGCTAGAGAAAAGTGGGGGGAGAAAGGGAAAGAAAAAAGAAACTGTAGACTCATAGCAGTGCAGATTCATTCACAAAAAGCTGGAAATCAGAAGGGACCATTAGCTCATCTAGGCTCATCTTCTATATATATTACTGAATATTCATTATTTCATCAACCAAAATCAAACCTTCTCCTGCTTTATTTCTAACTACCATTTTACTAGAAGAGAAACAGCTGGCCTCTGAGTCAGGACATTCCATAAATATCTCCCTGCTTTTACTGGAAAGTTGTGTGTGTAGGGATGAGGGTGGAGGGAACCAGGGTCCTTGTAACACTCTTCTGTTCACCTTTCTCTGGCTTATACAGTGCTGCCTCCATAATGTGAGAGACAACCTCCATACCACTGGTTCTCAAACAAACCCCTGACGACAACATCAACAGTTCTGAACTTTTTATAGAGTAGGTCCACGCAGGAGCTGCTGTGCTTACATAGGTGGCCATCACAGTGGCCTTACGGGAATCATTTCTCCAGAGCGTGCTTCCGAGGCTGCTCAGCACGGGTTAGGAGACAACTGCACATGCAGGGACAAGTATTTCAAAAGGGAGCAGGACAGCATCACTCTTGGTGTACAGTTTGTGTCTCACATGATTTAAAAGAATCCAGTTTTCCCCACAGTTGGTATCATACATTGGAAGAACATGACTTTTTCCTTATCTGCCTGTAACGTTTCACAACAAGCTTCAGTTTTCCTTATTGCTTGGACTTTGCCTCCTTTCCAAAGCCTCTATGTTTAACTCAGTAAGAGAAAAGCTACAGTAAGTCCCTTTTCCTATTTTCTTATATTTGTGTAGCTGTTAGACATTCTGCAAAGGAGGGGAGTACCAGCCAGCCTTTCACAACAAAAGGGCTACTGTCACCACGCCAGTCCCAGACATGGTGGAAACCAGCCCACAGGAAAAGGCCTGGCTCCAGTGCTAGGCCCCGGCCGAGTACAGTCACTGCATTCACTCAAATTGGCAACAGGTCTCAGTGTTCCTGGCTTTGAGCTGTGAACAAGGGTCGGGATTGAATAACCAATTATACAACCGCTGACTGAGTTTATCCAAGGTTTGCAAACTGCTATAATAGCCCAGTATTCACTGACTGTTTTATCCTTTTCCAGATATAGTGTCATATCTCCCCTTGTGCTCCATTTACATGTCACTTTATTACATACATCCATTAAAAAGGTTAATACAATGTCACAGTCAATGCCTAAATGTTGCCATTCAGTATCCTTGCTTTGCTCCCCAGTACATTTCACATAGACACATTTATTCCTCTCCCCCTCTCCTGTGCGCTCGCTCTCATGCTTGCACACACACACACAAACACACACACACACACACTCTCTCCTTCCTCCTGCAAATTAAATCAATTTGCTGTCAGGAATACAGAGCAGCACATGAACAAAACAGTAGCCAAGAGTCAACAGAGTAAAAACTACACGCTCCCTAAAGTTGCTAGTCATGGTGAACAGACTGTACCTCTAGTGATGGGAATAACTTTTAAAACTCTCAAAGTTCAGATAATTACTTAAAATTGTAGATGTTGTTGAGACTCCCTGAATCACCTGGGTCTCTTAAACTATCAGGAAAGTTCACTCTCTAAAAAATCTTTTGAATGGCTTTTCTTACTTTCGGGTAAATGTTAAATATATCAAAAATCATTCTTCACTGATTTTTAATGCTTCTCAACTTGACTCCACCTATAACCCAGACATGTAGGAAGCTAGAAAAGACTTGAAAAAATAGAAATAAAATACCCTACATCTTCCTGTGAATGACTGATGGAGATCTTAGTTTTGTGGGGTTTTTTTGGTAAAAGATCTCTGATCAAATACATCATCTCTGTATACTAGTTTGTTTCTGAAAACAGCAAGAAAAGAAGGCTACTCAAAATAGTCTACAGGTTCAGTTTCTGAGATAAGGGATTCCTGGTACTTTTTTAAAATTCTGTTTCCTACTGCCCTATTAACATAAAATAGTATGAGAAACCAAAGATAAAATTTTACCTTTTAATTTCATGCTATTCAAGATATGAAAGTTATTCGGTTCAGACTGAAGGTATTTTATCAGTGGCCAGACTACCTCCAGGCACACACTCTTGTGAAGGGCTGTACAATAGCAACATGAATCACTGCTGTTTGCCTATACAATATCACTGGGAGAAGGGTATAGCCTTTGAGTTGTGCAGTACAGCAGGGGATTTCCAACGGTACCACAGTGAAGCTACATTTCTTTTACAAATTACAGTCTGATTGCCGATCACAAAAGCTGGTTTTCCTTTAACTTTGTGGGTTTTACAGTTAGGAATAGGGCAGTTCAGATAAAAGAAAATATTTTTTATTCTCCTTCACTTTTCTGAGGCTTCAGACTTCATCTTTTTGGCCCAGACCAATGTTCTAAAGCACAACAAAAACACATCTACGTCTCTCACGTCTGACCATGCAAGTCAACAGACACAGATGAAATGTTCTTAAAAAAGACTATTTCTGTGGAATCTACTTGTTTATTTACAAATTGCTACAGTCAATAAAAAAGTACATGAATACTCAAATACCATCTAAACTTAGGGTTATATCAACTTATCATCATTATGTGAAGTCTGACTGCAACAGCGGAAAATGGCAGATTTTTCCCAGCATGCCCCTATTCATGTAAACTGTACACTACTCCAGAAGAGAACAAACCCATTCAGTTAAGAAAAAAACATTCATCAGGATAAGACTTTAAAAAAAGTTTTGGTTTGCTCTTCAAAAAACAGTCACACAGGTTTTGGATCATCTGTATTTCCCTTCTGATGAGTAATAAGGCTTCTTAACAGCAACCTCTGACACACAGAGCATCACATGTGATGGTACTGAACTGTGCTGCATGGAGCTTAGATGATCTTATTTTCTCATTCCTTAGTTTTGGTAAGTTAGGGATATGTGAAGCATTGAGATGAACTGTTAGAGGAGCACAGCAGCCCTGACACAGTAAATAGAGAGTCACTCCACATCATTTCTTTGACTCTCAAAAAAAAGGAAAATCCTCAAGAAGCTCTGTTACTCCATTCAGGATTCTAAAAAAGAAAATCATAGCCAAAACCTATTTCCAATGAGTCACTTCCCTACCTAACAGCCTGTATCTAAAGTTCTTTCATTCTTTTTTTTACGTCATGCCTTTTGAAACACACACAATGCAACTGCCCACTTTTGCATCATAAAAGATCTGTAGGCACCATATTGTTCAGCTATCAGTAATAGACTCTTGATTGAGTTGGACTCTGAACAACACATAGTAGCAGCAAATGATAAAAGGAGAGACTGGAGAAAAACCCTCCCCTCAGTTTACTCCTAAACCAATTATCTGCAAGCTATATGCACCATGAAATTCTATTAGAAAAAACTTATATTAGCAGTGTTTATGAAAGTAATTGCAAGTTGCTTCCCAAAAATGTGAATTACCTGTGAACAGAAGAGAGGAATGGGACAATTCTTTTGGCAAGTGGAGACATTGGTGTTTTCCCTTCTCCTTCCTTCTCTTGTCTAACTGTTCTAAAAAAGCCAAAATGAGCCTAAATTCTGTTACCAGTTTCTTACAACTTCATAACCTGACTTTGTACTAACTGAGCCTGAAGCAAGGAGCTTCAGAATTATTTAAGGAAGAGCAACTCAGTTCAGTCCCTTTGGTAAAGGACATTCTCCAAACCCTGATTTCTTTTTCCTGCTCCATCAAGCACAAAAAGGAGAAAATGAGGCTGGAATTTCTATGGCCAAAACAACAAACCAGGACATGACACACCTTGGCAAGTTTACAGGCTTTCAGACAGCAACGGACGCAAAACTGCATCACATTTGGACAAACGGTCGCAACAAAGGCAGGCCTAACTTGAAAATTTTGTTATAAAAACGTTCTTTTCTTCTGTCAGGAAATTTGGAAAGTGGTAATTCCTACATATCACCCCTTTTTATTTACAAATTAGCATCTTGCAAGTGTCTGCAGCTCTGGTCAATACACAAGACACTCCCAGAAACACTGATCTGTAGGAGTCTGTACCACCACTGTGACATCTTAGTGTTACTTCAGTCGTGTTAGGATCTCACACATCAGAAGATGATAGCCTGTAGCTCTGTAGTGTACCTACAGCAGCCTCTGCTTCTGTATTTGAAGGAAACTGATACTAGGAAAGACAGTGAGTCTCAAGTAAAATTGTCATATTACTCATTTGGGGAGCAGTGTTCTCATTCCACTGTTAGATGGCTTCCTACAAACACTTCAGCTACATGTATAACTGCAGAAAGAGGACATAGTACAGTAGTTACTGATTGCTAACAACAAATATTTTTGTCTCAAACCTCAAAGGAGCTCTCTTGAATGATGAACATAAGCGATTCAGGTTTCATGAATCTGAATGCTAATCTCCAAATGTTACTAGCCCAGTCTGTGCCACAGTCCACAGACACTGAAAGAGTGGTGAACACTCCAGTGAGTGATCAAAGTACTTTATTATAATATTAAAAAAAATAAAAATCTTAATACTTTTTCTTCCTTCTAAGTTTAGGGAGAAAATTTGCCAGGTTAGTTTCCAACCTTTTCAGCACTCTTCCTTACAAGACCTCCTTAATGTGATTACACAAATTATTTTCATTAGTACTCCCAGTGAGATGTTAATTAATATCTAGCTATTCAATCCTTGACAGAAAAGAAGAATAAATCAGAGTTTGATTTACTGACTTGTTGAAACAGATTCTTAGGGGAACTAAAGAAATTCAGAGATTAGAACAAATTGTATCTTATGGAACTCATTCTTATGGTCACTCTGGAGTCCTCTTATTTAGAATTGTGCCTTTTGGTATTCATGCTACTTCTCTACCCTCATCAAAAGAAGTACAAAGAAGCACACGGGAGGGCAAATTTTTTTCTTCCATCATTTCTGATGCCCTAATACAGCATGCTTTTATTTCTACTATAGTTCACTTCTTAGCCTAGCGTTAGCAAGAGCCAGTTTTAAGGTAGGTCTAGTAATTCTACCTTGCTAATTGGTTATTTCAGAATCATATTATGATTATACTCAAGAATCAAATGCTACTGCTTTCATCAATCTTTGTTTAAAAACCCAAAGATATGAATTTCCTCCTCTTCAATTTTGAGACCGCAGCAAAGTGCTGAATTGTCAGTGGTTGGTAGATAGCTTCTATTTCAAACACATATTTATCTGTGTTAGCTGAAAAATGATAGGGCTGTATAGAAGTAAAGATTCACTTGTTTCATGTTCATAATCTTCTGCTGAATAGCCCCTCATAACTTGACTATAAAGGGATGGATTTATTTAAATTTCATTTGTGATGGCATGAAGATTTAAGGGTATTCCTAAACATACGAAATACAAGAAGATCTTTCAATTTTTTTCTCTCTGAACGTGCAATAGGTATAACAAAACAGCTGGGAACAGTGAAACTGAAGAGAAATGTAAGTTAAAGTCTACCAGGCTATTAACATTTTAACTGCCCTCGGTGATATTCATGTTGTTACATTTTCAAGTTATTTTCCCTTTACAAGAAAGGTAAGTTTCTTTAATATTTTGAACTCCAACTCAAAGACAGTTCTAACCTCCCTCCATCCAAGTGTTAACTGACTAATAGCTCTGCAGCTGTGGAAGAAAACATCTTTCATCTCCCCCATGGTCTACCACCTTCCATTTACGGTTAGAATGATTTCATTAGGTTTTACCACTGCTGGCTGCCATATTTTTCCCCTCGCTCTCTCCCCAGCCCACTGCTAACTGTTATAAACCTTAGAAAGGATTTGGGAAGCTATCACTCAGAGCACCACTGAGCAAGAGCCAATCACCAAGGCAAGGGAAGCCTTCTTACCTAAACAAACCATTATCGGCTCATCTCATGTCTTTGTACTCTTTTTTTGCTATTACCTCATGGGATTAACTTTTATCTCTAATCTCTGCTCTGGCCAACTGTCAGGGAGCCTAAAAGCTGCCTGTCTTTTAATCTGTGTGTAATAATACTGCTGTTACTAACAGATAACTGTGAAACGACATGGAGGAAAAGAAAACACACAAATACACAAGGGCTAGTTGTTAAAAACTGCTGTGCAAGGTCCTACCTGAAAGGAGAGCAAAATAAATGTGTGATGTCCATATTGCATTCCCTTCATTTTCTCTTTCATGTTTTTCTTTTCAATCCAAGCCCCACTGAAGTGCTTTAATTTGGGGATCTGTTCTTATTAAACAGTTTATCTGCTGTTCAACTTGACATGACCAGGTTTCTAGGACTTAGAAAATCCTCACCAATAAACCAATCCTTTCCAATAAACAAACAGAAAAATCAGGATATGGAACATAACAGAAAATACCTCTAGAAAAGGCAAAGAAAATTGATGATCCTACCATAAAGGAAGACATCCAAGGCCTCAAAATAGCCAACACTGTAAAATGTGCCTCAAAATAAGTATGTCTCTTACTGAGTGGCATGTGTACCAGGCAGTCAGGCTTTACTTTACTCCAGTTAATTCTTGTATAAGCTGCCCCCAGTACCTACATTACACCATGTTTGGTAAAATAAGGCGGAGACTGAAAGCAAAACAAAGACTACTTGATTATGGCCAGGTGTGTAGGGAAGCAGTACTCATAGAATATGGGGTCTTGTGGGGTTAGAGGAGGGAGGCAAACTTTCATAGAAACTGCTCTTGCAAGGGTGTTGGTGCCAATTTTTTTCAGAATTTATTAAAAGCTTATTAAAGTCAAAGACAGCCTCTTGGATTTAAATCTAGTCCTTGAAAGAGCTGGAAAATGAACAGAGCAGAGGAAAAAAGGAGGCATACCAAAAATCTCAGCAGGAGAGTTATGGGTACAGTATTTTAAGGAAGTGGTTGTAAGGAAAAGGTGCAAGTCTTAAATGGAACAGCAGCAGTGATTAAAACCAAGAGCATTAGTGATAAATGTATTTTAATTGTTGCACTATTTAACTCTCAGGATTCCAGCTCAGTATCTTACTATAACTCTATAAACCTATAAAGCAAACTGATACACTCCAGTCACTCTCTTGATATAAAAACTTAAGAATTAGGCCTTGCATCATACCTTGAATAATCAGCAAACTCAGACTTAGGGAAATGTCAACCAGCACATGCTAAAATTTCCTCCTGGAATGTCCAAGTCAATTACTTTGAGGGCTGTTACTCCAAGGGTCCCAATTAGAACTGATCAGGCAGTGTAGTATAGGGCTTTTCATCATTAGATCTCAGTGCTTTACAAAGCAGGTCATTATCATTATAGTGGTACTGTTATAGCTGCCTAGTCTATGGGTATAGGGCTGAAGTAAGATTTGTGGGGAAAAGCAGAGAACTTAATTAAATCAGCTGATGCTGAATGTTTGCTTGTCCATGTCAAATCTGATGACAACTTTGTATGTCCTAACAGTTGTGTACTTTTCCAGCTACAGATGGAAACATCTTCAATCCGAAGTGGGGAGAAGAGGGCAGAAAAAGAAATAGCTTGCTCAAGGTCACCCAAGAAAGCCCAGTGGCAGAGCCAAGGTCTTCTATTCTAAACCTGAGCCACATGCCAAAATAATCAGGGCTTTCTATCACTCTCTAGCACCTGGTTGAGCTGCACCTGGAAATGAATAAGAAGCCAATGAAGGTGTCAAACAGTGTGCCCCCTGTGGTTAATGTCACCCCTAAGAAATCAGAAATGCATTCTGCAGGAGTGATTATCCTCTTCGTGGTGTCTAAATATGAGCCCTCAGTTACAAATCACAGTGACAAGGATTACAGTTGTAAGGTCCAGATACAGAAGGCAAGGCTCAAACCTTCCAGCCAAGAACAAACAAGCAAAGGGATTAGCTACTAAAGCTACCTGAACCTCCAGTAATAGATGACAGATCAGAGACAGCAACAAGCATGAATGTATTGGCAACGGAGAGAAAACAACCACCATGAATAAGGAAGAAGAACTGGAATCACCCTTCATCACATCTAAATCCTTTGCTAACATCTGACGATACACTCTCATCTGAACTGTTTTTGACGGGTTTGTTCTTAACTCCATTTGCTACTTGACCAAAGACAAAGGTGTCCCAGCAGCCAGAGCTAGCTGTCCTTTCACTGGAAATCCAACTCCCTCTGATTCAAGTCATCCTTCCTGACAATATTTTGAACTCCAATGAAGAAAAATAGGAAAATATAATTAATTCTCCCATCCACCAATATGTTGATGCACACTGTGTTTTTTATCACAAACTGCTTCTCTCCAGATAGTTTCCCAGGAATTCTTCATAGGTAACACTGAGGGAATTCATGGCCTCTCCTGCCAAATGAACAAGTGACCACAGCTGTCTGGGATTTTTTAGAAAAGAAAATAGAGGAGCACCCAAGAGCAATACCAACCACCTCAGGAAGGGATCACACACGACTTAACAATGTTTGCTGCTCAAGTATCAAAGCCTGCTGCTAGATCTAAACATGGACTTATGCTGGTAAAAGGATCCTCAAAAAGCAAGGCAAGGAGCATTCCCCTCTTACGGTACATTTTGATACTAATAAGGACAAGAAAATTTCAGGAAACCAAATTGTTCAAAACCCTGACCCTCCCACCTGTTTCACCTGGCAACATCAAGTCTAAAGACTTGCCTATCTCCCTCTGATATGCTTATACTCAGCCCCAAAACACAGAATCTTTGCAAGCATTACAATATTTATTCGTCAGCTCAGCTCTGAAAATTAAAACAAACCACTATATCCTCACACTGCCACCTCTGAAATTCTTCTTCATACCACTGTCAGTGTTGGTCCCCCACTTCATTTCATCAGAGTAAAAACCTACACCTGTTCTACATTTAAAGAGACAACATTCAGAACTTTTCATAATGGTTTTTCATAACAACCAAGTTCTAATCAGTGACAGAGATAAGCCTACACTTGCTGCCCACTCCCACTAAAATAAGGAATCGGAGACAGGAACACTAGCTTTGACCTAAGTGCCTAGATTAGCAACCTCCCACTTGCCCCCCCTCAGAAATCAATATATTGTTGTGTTTAAAAATGGTTTGCTAAAAACTTCTCAGAAGCAGCCTGGTGAGGGTGATTATCTGAGGATCTTAAGTGAGGCTTTAATAAGGTTCTACTGTATACAGTACGTCTAAAAAAAAGCCCTCTAAAAATAACAATGAGAAGAAATGATTGTAGAGGAACTCACTCTCTCAGCATCATTTCTATCTTGTGCCAACATGACTACAGTAAAGATATCTTGTCAGGCCACAAGGGCTTGACAGGCCTAATCAATAGCTGTTATTTTTTTCTCAAGTGCCAGCAGAAGAAAATTGCAATTTATGCCACACAAGATGCTGAAAACAACTCGTACTAATTGGACTGCCTGAAATTCTCCTTCTGTCCTTCTGTTTTCAATTGCTTTCAACTTCGCAAACTTTGACTGTCCACACCAAAATGCTTAGCCTCTAAGCTAGGGAAAAAATGAAAACACAGGAGTAACAAGGGCAATATTACTTTCTGGCTATCTGACAGTTTAAGCTGCCATCTCTAAGCAAAATCTGCATTGGATTTCAGTGTCTAACTTCCTTCAGCTATTTGGTAAAAGACAGCTATATACACAAGAACACAAAATTTTGTCAAGTGAAGATTAAATGAGTACAGATCTCTTTCAGTATTGTCTTCAGAGAAGTTAGAATGCAGACAGCTGTGACACACTTTAATATCTCTAACACATTTTAATATTCTATGTTTTGGGTAATCCCTGAAACTTGTAACAGCCCTTTGGAAACACAAACAGTAAATTTTAAGGATTGATGATTTTTTTCTCTTCATAACTGCCTACACATATAACATAGCACTACAGCACTGCAAGTGGCCTTCTAGTCATCAGGTTTCTCCCTCTGATACTACAGTCAGCATGTCATGTGATGCTCTTCTGTAAAAACAGTTTTGCAGGCTTTTTTTCTCCAACATGTTTCTTCAGAACCCCAGTGTTCTAATGATTAAAAACCACCTAACTTTCAGATCACTTTTCTTGCTAGCCAGTCTTTCTTGGTTTAGGGGCACTGCCATGTCCATTAAAAACTAATGCTTGCCTACGTCTCCTGAAAACAGGCAGAATTTGGGATAGCATTTCTTTACTTCCAAGTTACTCTGATGATGAATTTGGCTTACGAGATAACCAACAGTTGAGTCCACAGACATAATTTGTCCTCTTTTTGCTCTGGAGCACACCACCTGTAGTTGACAAACATTGCTTCCTGAAACTAAGCTCACCAGACATGTTACTATTCCTTATATAGGGAACATTTGGACAAAAGCTAATGCAGCAATTTGAATTTATTAATAAAGGGAAGACTCAGCTAGGTAACAAAATATTTCAGAAAAAGATCCCCACTGCGATTTGTCTACTAAACTGTAAGATGTATTTTCACAAACTGTGTATTCCATTTAAAACCAAATCAAAACAGAAATCACTACCATCAACTGTTATTCATGTTATCATAGTAAAAGTTTAATTTCCAGTCTCTGTCCTGTTTGGAGGACTTTGCATCCAGTGGATACTTATCTAACAAGGTATGGGCAGCAATGCTGAGCAGTTGTTTTCACCCAGTATGTTTAACCGCAGTAACACTAAGAAAAGGTTGGATGCTTTCCCAGAACAAATGAAGATACATTCCAAATCCTAAAACACAAGGCATAAGCTACAAAAGAAATATACAGGGCTGGTAGGCCAAAGCTGCTACTGGAGGAACAGACAGGGACTAGGAATTTGCTGGGGGCAGGTAGGACTTACAGTATTCTGCATACAAGGATGAAGGACAGGTAAAACGAAGGTGCAGACAGCTGAGGGTGGAAGAAAGGTAGTCACTGGATTTTTATGTGAAGTCCCTATCTCTGTAGTAGTTTTACATAATTCCACTGCAACCAAGAAGGAATGTGCCCAGTGAATATTGTTGTTATCTGAGGCATCTTTTTCATTTTCTTCAGTGCTCAGATCTGGGCCCAGGTCTTGCAGACCTAGACCCAGTTGTACGTGCGCTGCCAACATGAAGTGTATTTTAGAATGAACCTGCTGTATCTTTGACACATTTGAAGACGAAGTCAGCTTGCTCCATAGCAAAATGAAAGGGAGAAGCAGCAACCACTTAATACAGAGAACTCGGGAGTTTGGCTCAAGTCTTACCCTAAGCCATGAAACTAATCTGACATAATATATGTACCTCAAATTTTGAATTTAACCAGACCAAATGCCTGACAACCACCCTGTGATGGCATAGCATGTCTCAACTCTAGTAACATGCATGTGAAAATACCTGACAGACAGAAATAAATGTTCACATAGAAACTGCTGCTACCTCTGCCTTTATTCTAACATTGGCTATGCTGTTAGGACACAGGCAGCAACAAAATCAATGTGTAGTCTAAGGCAGAAGCTTTTTACCACTCACTCCAGAGCTCATCCATTTTCAACAGGCTTCATACTGTTCTTCTGTCCAAAATCTGCATACACACTTCCAAAAGATTATAAATATTTACTATCAAGAATAAGGAAGGTATAAGTATGATAAATAATGCTAACCTATACTTCCAGTACTGTACTAGAAGTACTAGAAGTACTGCTAGATTTTAATAAATATGAAGCATCCAACCCTTGCAGCGTATTCATAATCATCCCACGTGCACAACAGGGAAAAACATGGAGTTTTTTTTAAAGAAACATTTTTATGTTTTTTTTAATAATCTGAGACTTTAAAGGGCATCACTAACTATGTATATGAGTATGTACAGGGAAAAAACTTTCTACTCTTACAATGACTTCAAAATTCAAGCAGAGCAAATAGAGCATAGTGCTTTGAAAAAGGAAGCATTTTAGAAATAAAAAAAAAACCCCAGTTATGACTGAAAATATTCTTTTGTGGCTTTGTGGAATTATTCTACCTGACTTTGTAATGGAGTAAAAAATTCCTACAGATAGACAGGCAGGTGATCAGTTAAACTCCCATATGAGGAATAGGCTGAATATTCATTCAGTTCCCACCCAAACATTGAATCCTCTGTCAAAATTTCTCCTAGGAAGCAAAGCTTGCTCTTTGTCAGTTCCATTAAATACAATTAGCTGAGTGACAGATTTGTGTACAGGAGCAGAGTGGCATTATTAAGTGGAACTCTGAAGAATTCTTATATCCGTATCCCACTCTTGTTGATTTTGCTGAAGTCACTGTTAGAATCACAAGTTAATTTACCTATGGAAAAAAATAAACTTTCAAAAGACTCAAGAAAGAAAATTGTATTTACAAATGTGCCAGCTTCAATTTCAAGGTCTAGAAGATTGCAGAAAAATGTAATAAAACCAGAGGATTGTTTTTTCTATTCTTTCAACATCTACAACAAATAAATCTTCCAGATATAGACAGTGCACACATAGATGTGTGTGAGAATGAAAATAAGAAAGATAACCACATACACTGGAGAACAGAGAAGACTCATCAAATGCATTACCATAGTTTTGAATGATGACAAAAATTGCACTTGAGTGAGATATTACCCTCCAGCTTCATCACACTTTGCGACACATTTAATGGCAGAGTAAAATTTATAGGATATTAAAGCAAACAAAACCATGTTTAAAGCAATGCTAATGTTACTTTGGTGTTTAAACACAAGCCACCAGAAGTTTGCAAATTTAAACCTGACACACAGGCCTTAATCTGTTTTATAAACACAAATGGCAAAATCTGTACAGAGTGCACTCATCTTGGGTGCAGCTTCTCATTTTGCCTACAGATTACAACTTCAGCTTTTCACTTCCTTGTCCAGGTTGTTGGGCACTACAACTTTGTTTCTACTGACATGATATTACAAAGTATAGCTGTGAGACTACCCAAAGGGTCTGGGAATTTCTATGGCCACAAATACTATTTGGAGATATGCATGCTAAAAGTGATCAAGTCATATGTTTCAGACTTAAAATGATTCCTTTTGAAGAACAGATCAGACTTCCTCCTACTAACACAAAACACTGCATAGATGACTATGTAGGTGTATTAAGCATTTATTTCATTATCTTCTTTTCCTCTCCATTTTTCTTCTTTGGAATTATTAGATAATACAGAAGCAAAAGACAACATGTGAAAGATAACCAATTTGAATACAGTAAACCTACTATTTCCAAACTGAATTAATTCCAACAATGCCCTTCTTTCAGTGCAGCAGCTGAAATACAGATACAGCATATAGGAAAGTTAAACAACTCAGGTTTTAACTCTTCAACATTATCTACACTATATGAAAACAGCCACCACTACTCTTCTTATTGCTGAGTTGATGTAGCCCTAATTCAGAAAACCATTTAGCATGTCCTTAATCTAAAATAATTGCTATATCCACATTTGTAAAACATGGCCTGAGTTCAACTGAATTTCATCCTAATCTAATATTGTAATAGAAAGTATTTTTTTAAAAAAAGAAAAACGTGGATCAAATCTAATATGATTTGGTAACTACAAAAGTGTTGTGAAAAGCACCACTGCACTACTTTAAGAAGTGCCTCTTCTAAAAGTGTTGTGTATTTGTGAAGAAGAACTTGGGGAATTTACATAAACCCTCTTCAAAAAGCTAAATCTTAATTTACAGAAATAAAAAAATAAAATTAAAATGAGAGAGAACTTGTATGAACAGGTTTTCCAGTCCATCATTTTAGGAAGTGGGGCAAATTCTGCTTTTTTAGTTAAATACTCCCTTCTCCAAACAGGACTCCAAATGGGACTACTGGAGTAAACAAGACCAGAATTGATATGTGCTATTTATACTCATAATGCCACAGTTCAATTCTCATTTCATTAACCAAATATCACAGACAAAATGATTTTACAAGAAAAAAGTGACCCACAACAAAAAGTAAGTCTGGTACTAAACTACTCAATGTGCATTACTGTCTTACCTCTTCTCACTTAGATTTCAATCTCACCAAAGACAGAAATACCCGAGTTGTTTTTTGTCACTTCTCACAGAAACTTGGTTAATTAGCATAGCATGGAGCAATGCCCCTGGTACACACGTGACAATGTACACCCACACACTAATTCACTCTGCCACATTCAAACTTAATTAGGTGTGGGCCCAAGCTTCAAGGTTCAAATCTGTATCTGGAAATGCACTGTTGACTAGAAGACATGAGATAGGTTGAGGTGATCCAAATTCAGATCCCCACTCTGTTCTGTCCTCCAGCTCATGCTTACTGTCAGGCTACTTTTAGTCTACGGTCTCTGAGGCAAGAAATGCTTTTACAGTTTGCTGATACAAAACCTAGCACATGGGATCTCGGTCTGAGTTTGCACCTCACAAGGTTGCTGCACCTGGCACCAAATAAAACCACTGACAATACTGGGCTTAGGTGACAGTTGTGTCTTCCACCAGAAGGAATACTGTAGACCTGAAACACTGAAGTAGTCCAGAATATATGCTTCTTTACTTAGTGAAGTGACAGAACCACTTTTCTAAAGTAGTGCTGATTTTTAAAACTTTTTTTTTTAAATAGACATTTATCACTATTAGTTTTGTTGATTTTTCAGATGTAAATGAAAAACACAGAGGGCTGCACTTTGCCTGAAACAAATACTAAAAACCTATCAGAATATAACATTAGGTCATTTAAATCACATGGGAGAGCAAGTGCAATTTTAAGGTAAAGTAGCTACTCCTGGTAGTGAGTTGCATTGACAGTGGAAATGGTTTCATTATGCCCATCAGCCTCATCCCAAAACTCGACACAGCCTTTAGAATCTCTAACCTCTTTCAAAAACTCAGCAACATCACCTTAGGTTGTTTTTTTCCTTACCTGTAAGGTTCTAGATCGTTTTTGTGGGTGTTTTTCTTTTTTTTTTTTTTTTTCTTTTCTCTAAGGGTGAAAACAACCAATTAGCATTATATTGTTTGTGCTTTCAGGTGGAAATGTTACTCTGCTACAAGCTGATGATGAGTCTGTGCCTGCATGCGGCAGCACTATGCCAACACAGCCCTGCAACATGCATGCATCTGAACAACCATGCTGGGAGAACATAGAGCTTTATAAGCTGTCCTGATGATTTAGTGTTCAAACAAGGGAACAGTCTCACAGGACATCAGCATTATCCAACTCTCTTTCCTAGAACTACCTGAAAGGAGAAGGTGGTCATTCAACCTGTGGGATCTGTAGCTTCCAGTATGGGCAGGATAAAGTGGATCAGACCTGGAAGTGGCAGACATCAAGCAAAGAATATATGAGCCTGAATATACATGCTATTGGGACTTTCTGCACTGCACAACCACACAGAGACCAAAGAGAAGAACTGAAATGAAACATTGAACTACTTGTGATATACCATTAGATTAAAGTTCCCTTCTCCTGAAATCATTCTGGAAAAAAGTTCACTTCAGCATTTGTGGCATTATGGCCTATTTTGCTGTGTGTGAATTGCTGAGACAGTGTTTAGCTAATACACAAACAGGAAGAAAAATATTCTAGAAGCTGAGAAGCAAGTGCTAGCAAGAGTGTAATTCAATAGTCTGAAGCTGTCTGATACGGTCTGAGCATAACCACATTACAGGAAACCTTGCAAACCAAAGTGTTAGCTATGTGTACCAAACAGCACACCAAATCCTTTTTAACAACTCATTTTGGCTGCATCCTATCAAGGCAAAATCAGCCCATGTTGATTACAATGAAAATAACACGCTACTGTTCCATTCAAAGCTTTCTTGCTCAAGGCCTTGCCTAGCACATTATTTAAATTAATGTAATTTTTATAAAAATGTAGTTGTTCAGAAATTGCCTCACGACTCCACTGGCTGGAACTGGTCAGGTTTGAAAATTTATACATGGGATTATTTTCACCATTGAGTATTATGTGCATCACCTCTCAAGTCTGTCTACCCCACCAAACAAGCTTCCCCACAGCAGGCTTTAGACAAATGTAATACAATTACTCCATGAGCCATGGACTGGCTGAGGGCTCTACTTCAACACAGAGAAGACATTTCCAAAGAGGGGAAAAAGCTTAAACACTTTAAATGATATTGGAGCCCTTCATGCAACACGAGAGTTTCAGCAGCAGATATTCTGGGCTTCTGATCCAAAGTTCACTGGCTTGCATTGACTTCAGTAGGCTTAGACAATCACCAAATTAGATCATAGTTAATATATTTGGGTTTGCTGAATTCCTGAAAGTATTAAACTTTCCATTTTATTCACACAGTAGAACTGACCTAACACCAGTGTAATTTCAGGCAGCAAGCATCTTTGGAGGAGCGCAGCTAATGGGAAGACAGAACACAGTACCTCTACCTCATATTCGTCTGCTGCTGAGTTTGGCAACAAGGCTGGATTGCTAAGACTTTTATTTAATATGGTTACTTCTGTAGGTTCCATAAGCCAGCATGATGCCATCATTCCATGGGATAAAAAAACCACAAAAAACAAAGCAAAAGCAAACCAAACCAAACCAAAAACCACAAGAAATCCCAAACCAAACCAAAAAACACTAACAAAAAACCCCAAACACAAACAAAACAGGAAAACCAAGCACAAAACCAAACTCTGCAACCAACTGCCTGTGTACTCTGGTAAGTCAAGGACAGGCCTATTTAATCTTTTTGTGGTACTTTAACACTATGAATAGTCAACAAATTAGCTGAAATCACCTATCACAGAAGATAAAAGACAATACTGTTCCAGTTCACATACATACTGGAAAGAAAGAAAACATATGGATTCTAAATTATCATTTGCTATCAAGCAGTCTCAACATGTCCCTCAAATATTAACTTCACATCACCATCTTCATGGAAGTTAGGGCTAGGAAAGAAGTGAGCCTAGGAACCCAACCCAAAAGTCAAATGCTCTAGCACTCACAGTGTAGGCTGGTCACACAAGCACTAGCTGCAGTGCTCTGGTTTCTGGAATACTGTCAGTGTAGCCATTGGCTTTAAGGAGTTTGGGTGACTGTGTCCAGCAACCACCATTAGATATGTAGAAAGGGAAGTTGTACCATATTGAGTTTGCCCTGGAGGAAAAACTTAGAAGTCAAACTGCCTGCATCATAATATTGTCTCATCATATCACAATGAAATGTCATGGCACAGTGCATTACACTGACTCTGAAAATGCTTCAAGATCTTTCATTTTCTGTTGGTCAGGATTATCTAGTCTGCCTAATATAATCTGCATTTGTCATGCATAAGCAGTCCCAATATAAAGTTTAGAATTACAGTTAAGGAACATAATGGTTGGCTGGATAGGGAGAACTACATTCAGGCTCTTTAGACTCCATCATGCATCGTTGCTGTGTTCAAGGTGTTTCAAGCTCGGTGGTTAAGAGTTAAGTTTCCCATGGAGTTGATGAAGTGGGGCAGGTGTTGTCAGAGCTTGAATTAGCTCACCTGAGTTAGATACCTAGTAGTACAAACATCTTTCTTAAAACCAGAAAGAGAAATAGTAAGTCAGAATTTTTCCATGAAGTATTTTCCACTTGTAATACAGATATTTATGCTTCGGGAAAATGGTTAAATGGCTTCTTCTGAACCACAGAAGCCATTACCAATAATTTGATTCAATATTATGGAAGTGGGGAAAAACAGAATATACAGCACAGGGGCAATTCTACAGGCAGGAACCTAGCTCTAGAAAATGGCTTAGCAATTATTATTTTTTTTTAATTTACTATTACATTTCTTTCAGCTAAGTGCAAAAAAGCAAGAAGAGAGTTCTTACTAGAGAGTTTACAAACTGTTATAGTTCTGGGAATATGATCAAAGTATAATTCCTGCCTTTTACTGCTTCTATTTCCTGTATTTTGCAATTGTAGTTGAACTTTCCTGTTCACATGAGTTCTGCTGAAACTCCTCAAGAGTACTAGTGGAAATCTCTAACCAGAATAACTAACTAAGCCTCCTGAAATTATGTTCTAGTCACACTCCCCACAGTGGTAAGAACATCAGAATATCCTAGAATGTTCAAGGTACACTTTGTTTTTAAAAGATGTGACAACTGTAAAAGGTACTAATGAAAAGAAAAAATGTACAGAAGAGAACTAAGTTAATCAACTTTCTCTCTTAACAGGAAAAAAATGAACTGAACAGTGTGCATTAAAGAAGAGTAGCATTAATTCTAAAAGGTTCATATGGTTGATGTGCTAGGATAAAAGCTTCTATTAGTATGACACAGCAACCTCTAAAGGAAATACCCCTACAGCAGCCATGGACCTTGTCCAAATTAAAAATACCTAACATCTTCTTGTAAGACAGGCTGCGATATGACCTTGCAGAACACTGGCCACTCATCAGTGATTACTTGTACATCCACTCTTACTCCATGGTATACATGCCAACTTATGACTGATGAAAGAAGAAAGAATGTTGCAGCAGTTTACAATAGGTAAAGACAAATCATGCATAGAATTATAACTAGAAGTAGTTGACAAGTTGCAAATTCTTATCTTTGGTTTACCTGATGGTAACTTGCTCATGAGCATACTCTGAAACCGCAGAAACATGCAATAATTATACATTAAAATCGTTTTAAAGTGGTTTTGCTCAACAGAGAAAAAGCTGCACTCAACTATTCTAGTTTAGTGTAAAAGTGCCCGCTCTAATTATTTTAACTAGAGGTGAAGAACTTACAGGCATTTCTCTTATTGAAAAATATCCTATAGGTAAGTCTAGAGCTTTTGACTGTGGAAGAAGGTATACAGAAATGGGGTGGGAGAAGTCACTTGCAATTGTGTATTTTGTGTCCTCTTCACAACTTGAAAAAAAAATCCATTTCAAAAGACAATATCTAAGGTAAAAATCCATTTCTTCTCTGGCCAGAAAACACTAAGATTTTGGAAATTCTGAAACAAAATTCTGAAGGAAATCACAAAGAATTATCACCTTTACTAGTGCAGATTATGTGAGGGAAGCTATTATTTTGTAATACTAACATTATAGTTACTGGTAAAAAAACCACAAAGCAAGCATGGCCTCTGCCTCAACAAGCTTATAATACAGCAAGGTTTTTAAAAATAGTGTAAATGCCAGGCTTTGTCTTCCTATCCTCCACAGAAAAACAGAAGTATGCATCAGTTTACATTAGCTTTTCACAGGAACATAAACACATGCACACTTGTCCACACACAGAGAAATATACAGTCCTAGTCTTAGTTCTGTTGACTTTGTTCCTGACAGCACACTAATACCACATAAATGTGCTTATCTCCTGTGTTTTTCTGAAGGTGCTGAAAAATGTTGTCTTCCATAACCTAGATGGAATCAGAAAAATCTAGACACGTGACCACTGACGAGCAGTCCACCTGGAGAGGGCAGAAATAAGTACTTAGCTGTATCATCCAGGACATCCAGCAACAGTGGATTAAAAAAGTTTTGTTCAAAGGTACCAAAACAACCACTTCATTATGAAAAGGAAAAAAATTACCTCTTTTGTCATGATGGAAGCAAATCATGTTGGTACCACTACGAACAGGTGCAGCTATCTGAATGCCCCAAGTTTGAGGTGTATCTATCAAAGATAGTTGGCAATAGCTGGTAGGACACAATTTTTTGCTTGTTTACTTGGGCATCCTGTTAAAACATGACACTGGGGAAGTTTCATCAATTTAAGCAATACATTTATCATGATAGCTTTCAATGCAAATGAGCACTTTTTCAGCTTAGCTTTTATGTTCCGTCCTAGACAACAAACTAAACTGAAAATGTTACTCTTTCACCAAAGAACAAACAACCACATAGCAGGTCATGGAAATATACTGCTCATTTTAAATGGGCATTTTTGGTTTTATGAATATAGGACCTTCAGAAGCATAGCTTACTAGATACTGGGGTTAGAGATCTGAACAGTCAAGAACTGCATTTAATATCTCATCTAACAAAAATGACGGCTTAATTAAGAGCCTACCAATATTCTACACTATACTGAGATTACAGTGCACTTTACATAGTCATGTCCTGCTGAGATCAAATTTTCACTATTATTTTTGTTATTACTGTTGCTTTTCTTGCTTGCCATGGAGATGTTTGCTCATGCTCATCAAATCTAGCTAATGGATGTTAATGAGCTCTTTCAAGAATACAAATGGAAAGACTGGAAAAGAAGGTAAGAAGATGGGGGAAAATAAGATATGGAACTGAAAGATGAAAACTGAAAGAAAAGAGGAATAAATAACCAGAGTCTGTTTCCCTCATGTTATACATTTTTTCAGTCAATTGTAAAAGACCATGATGGAGCAATCTTTTCCTCTCTAAAAAAGCAGACTTCACATAAATCCTCCTCTGCTTACTCCAGTCACACAAGAAAGAAACATACAGATGGACAAACACTCTTATAAGCACCACAGGTCCCCCGAGTTCTGGGACACTAAAGGGCCTCTTTAGTCTCTTGAGAATGAAGACAGTTTTACAAATCCATCAGCAGGAGTATTTGAGTGCCTGCAGACCCCTCCTCAACCAGGCTACAGCATTCCACAGCCCCCACACTTTGTATGTGTGCTCTGATTATCTACTGAGAGATAACAGCATATGTAGGTATCTCTTACACCTTTGGATTGTCAAACATAAATCTGTTGGCCAAAACCACAAACTGCAAAGTCAAAGAATTTAAATATTGACTTGAGTTGCAAAATTCAGATTTTCAATACCCCTAAATTTAGATGTGTAAGGGTCAAGAATTTAGGTTCAGTCTCTCACTCAAGGGGAAGCCAGCTGAAAAATGTGCTTACCTGTCAACTCCCAGAATCATTAGTGTGAATTGACAAGGTTTTACTGCATATAGATAAGATTAATGGAACCTTTCAAGTTGCTCAAAAGCCTTAAAGGTTTGGAAGTACGTTTTAATTGAGTAAACAAAGCAGACACACATTTTGTATGTTGAAGAAACTCGGCTCTGATTCAAACTTACTTCAATTTTACACATAGACAATTTCACTGGTGTCACTGGAATTACCCAGTTTTTACAATGGTGTCACACCAAAGAAGACTCAAGCTCTATTTCTGCAAGGAAAGAATCTTGCAAAAGAGAAAAGAGGATGAAAAAAAATATGCATAAATTAGCCTCTGCAGATTCTATTAACCACCACCTGATTTGAAGAAATGCCGTACCCTTACCAGGACTCGGCACCAAGGAGGTGGTGGTAGCTTGCTGGAGAGGCCGTGAGTCAAACGCCAGTTGTGGTGCAAAAGGTGGTGGGGGCAAGATGTGGAGATGGAAGGAGTAAGGAAGCAGCAATCTCTCAGGAACCATGTGCATGTCTGGCTTCAAAATTCAGTTGTTTTTCAAATGAAAAAACATTTGACAATGCCTCTTCCAACAAGGCTTGATGCAAGTTTAGACAATGAAGTATCACATACACTATAAATGACCAAATAAACTGCATCAGAGCCTGAACTCTTTAAACTCCCTAAAACAGACTGCTTTGATTTTGGGTAGAAAAAAGTTTGCATCATAGTGTATGGAGTGATTTCAAAATGAAGAAGATTTAGACTGCATCTTAGGAAAAAAATTCTTTACTTAGAGGGTGGTGAGAAACTGGAACAGGTTGCCCCTAGAGGTTGTGGATGCCCCATCCCTGGCAGTGTTCAAGGCCAGGCTGGATGTGGCCCTGGGCAACCTGGTCTAGTGGGTGGCAGCCCTGCCCATGGCAGGGGGGTTGGAGGTAGATGATCTTTAATGTCCCTTCCAACCCTTGCCTTTCTTTAAATGTATCTTTTCTTTCTTTGAATTTTCAGACACTTCAATTTGTTTTTCAAAAAGCAATTATTTTAAAGGAAGTACCTGCTTATATCTAACAACATTCCTGCCCCACTAGTAACTTCTGTGAAATCAGAATTTTAGATAAATAGATAATTATTAAATTTTTACATTAAGGAAATTATGTTAAACTCTCCACTAAAATGTGTCTAGTGCACCTCTGTAGCTCTGCTATTTATCCGGCATTAGTTGTGTGTATGTATGCATGTTTGGTCCTAAATATCTCCAGCCTCCTGTACAGATGTATACTTCATACCCAGTTTTCCAGATTTTAATTCTAAATGAGACCTTCAGTAATAATTTCACATTTAACTGAAAAATATCACAATTGTTTAGTAAGGGATGGGAAATTTGAGAAAGTTGCTTCATCTCAAATAGCAGCACTGTTTGAGAAGAAAGATAATGATGGCTCAACCGAAGACTGATTAATATGAATACAGTTATTTCATAAAGAATTCAAAACTTCTCTAGGAAGACATTAATGTGGGGACCTTCAGAAACAGCCCCAACTGTACTGGAATTTAGGATGCTGCTCAGATAGCTCCAATACTGTATTACAGGATGAACATGCCAAAAAGGAGGGATACATGTTAAAGGTGGAAATGAGATCAGCACCTGTGCTGCTGAATTAGATGTTACTTCAGCATCTGATGTTTCCTTTTTATCTTTCATATAATTACTAAAGGTTTTGGCTTCTTTTATTAAATAATAAAAAAAATAATAATTTTATTAAAAAATTCATCCAAGCCTGAGAATGAAGAGTGAAAGGAAAAGAACTACACTAGCACTATTTGGGAAATATTTGCCATTTTAACAGAATTTTCCTGAAGAAATTCAAAAAGATAATGAAAATCTTAAGAAATTAGGATTCAGATTTGAAGGGTTTTTATTTTACTGCAAGATATAGAAACAGTGCCCTTTTTTATGTAGGAGACGCACAATACAAAGTATGATTTTTTTTTTAAAGGATCTCTTTAGCATGGATACCTGAAAACATCTGTGGATTTCCTATAGCCACTTTTTAAGTCCATCCTTTTCATAGGGACATGCAAAAGAATGCCTGGATAATCCTTCCCAGTGTTTCAAGGATGGCTTGCTACATAAGTCAAGAGAACAGCCTCAGTTCTACACCAGTTGAGAATCTGTCCAGACAACTGTGGTGAGTGGAAACCTTAAAGACCCAGAAAGGCTTCCATGTCAGGATTCAGATCTGTGTAATCCACAAGTGCTATCTGACTTTGAAGCACTGGTAATGGACTATAGATCCTGACCACATAGGAACAAGTCACATTAGAGAGTGTCTACTGAAATCAATACCATGTATCAAATTTAGGACTTTTTTTCCCTACAATTCTTAAGGCTACCACATGTATGGCATTAATCTAACAATGGAAAGGTATTTTAAATATTTTCAGTACAAGGTAGCTCCTCTTAATGCTGGTTATGAAAATTAAAGGTACACTGAGGTAAAAGAAAAAAAAAAAAAGAGACCAGTGGTTCTAAAAATGAGGCCTTATTTTTGGCAACAAAAATTTAGAGCCCCCCCTTCTCCTCCCTCCCGAACACTCAGGTTGATTCATCTCTCATTCAAATTTAAAATGCACAGAGAGGCTACAACAAACCCACAGAAGATTGATATGCATAGCACTCCACACATTGTTTAGCTCTTTATTCCAGAGGCTGGCATGATGATGTTGGGTTTTGTAATATTATTATTTCAATACATAATAAACAGGGTTTGCTATAAAAACAGTGCAATGCAAGTCTCCTTTAAAAAAGACACAAATTGTTACTATAGCGCTTTGAGAGAAAGGGAGCGAGAGATTCACAATGCAGGCTCAGAACTTGGCAACCTGTAAAAGTGCCCAGTCGAAAATTACTAACAGCTGGAGATGACAGTTGTTTTAACAGCTGAGCTGACAGGATTAATTTAAATGCACTGAAATCAAAAGTAGATAACACCTGTTTAGTCTTCCAGGGCCATTCGACAAGGTAGGCCAAAGGAAAAAAAGCAAAGCCAGGGCTGCCTTTGTGAGCATGTGTGCATGCATGTACGTGTGTGCATGCATGTACGTGTGTGCATGCATGTATGTACGTATGTGCATGTATGTACATATGTGCATGCATGTGCCTCCTCCTCTCCCCCTCCCTCTCAGGACAGAAGGACTTCAGAAAAGAATGACATGCTTTTGAAGGCTGGGTGTGCAAGGGAGATCGGTGGCTTGTCACACAATAGCAGAGAGGCCAACCTCCCTCAGCTTGAAACATCTGGTTCTCATTGTGCCCACCCTCCTGCTCACCCTTCTTCCCCCTTCTCTTATCCAAGGTCTCTGACCCAAACCCAACAATGGATAAAGATCACTGGATTTTAAAGCTGCAGTTTCTCACTCCCGCATCCCAGCGATCCTCCTGGGTTAATTAATGCATTCTCTTTGAGCTCCAAGCCACTAAAGCTCCCACACGCTTCCTCCCACCCGCCTCTTCCCCAAACTAAAAACAAAACAAAAAATTCCTCACCTTCTTGCCATGCCAAAGCTTGTAACTCACATGTCCACAAAATAAATAAATAACTTCTACAAGGCATGTGAGGAAAAAGCATGTGAAACACCAAGAAATTTTTTTATGTGGCAGGCAAGGAGGGGGTGATTTTATGTCTGTCTCTGTGGTTATGATCTTTTATTCCAGTGCACACACACCGTGTCCTGTGCCACGAGGACTGCAAGCCTGGAGAACCACAGCTTGATGTCCCAGTGCAGCCTTTGCTCCAGGTTAGAGCACTAAGATTCAACAAGGAGAACTGACTGGCTCAGGAAAGGGGAATCTAGAGGAGGTATGGAAACTAGATCTTTTCCTGGTAGTGTAGCCACTGCACAAAGCTTCACAGTGCCAACTTCACATTGCACAACAATCCTACAGGCCCAACTCTGCAGCTGCTCCACTTGCAGAAATCCCATTGAGACAAAAGTGAGCTCTGCCTGTGGGGAAGCTACTGAATTTAGGCCAAAGGCTTCCAAACTCAACCTGAAATCTCATTTCTGGTTAGGAAGACAAATGGGGCTGAGCTGTAACAGACATGCATTTCTAGACAGCTTGTTTCCTCAGACCTATGCCTAGCCCTTTCTTATAAGTAGGACCACTGTCAGGATGCATCTCCCAAGCAGCAATTAGATTTCAGCACTGTGAAGAAGCACACAGTTACTGTTATTGACTATGCTTGAAAAACAGAGAACTTGGAGGACACGGAGAATGAAGTTCATGTGGAAAATCTGTGAGGAGGAAAAAAAACAACCCACTGAAGGAACAGTTTTTCTGACTTTGCTCTGTGTTTCTAGCCACAGGACTATCTTTTTTCCTTGTATTCCTCCAGGGATACAAAAAACAGCCCTACAATTGGGTAAGATGATGCTGCAGCTGTATACCTCACACAACAAAAGGCTGCGTTCAGCTCTCCCTTCTTGTTCCACAACCCTTCAGCAGGACAAAGGTGAACTGAAAAGCTCATGTGCTCACTTCAGCTAACTGCAAGCCTATCCACCGTGCTGTCACATCAATATCAAAGCATGGTTGGCATCTTCGGTTTTTGTAGTTGAACAAAGAAAAAAAGTGTTCAATGGAATGGTTCAGAAAATGTTTGATTCATTGATATCAAAAGCTGGAGAATCACAGATATTCTCAGTTATGGCATTAACCTTTGCCAGAGAGAAAAAGGGCAAGAAAACCACCCATGGTAGCTTTCACAGAATCACAGAATGTTAGGAGCTGGAAGGGATCTTGAAAGATCATCCAGTCCAACCCCCCTGCCACAGCAGGATTCCCTAGACCAGGTCACACAGAAGCATGTCCAGACGGGTTTTGAATATCTCCAGAGAAGGAGACTCCACAGCCTCTCTGGGCAGCCTGTTCCAGTGCTCTGGCACCCTTACTGTGAAAAAATTTTTTCTTGTATAGCTTTCCCTTCGCTGCAGGTTTCAGCGTACTCAGCTTGTATTCTCTTTGCGCCTCCAGCCACTGAAGCTCCCACCCGCTCCCTCCCACCTTCCTCTTCCCCAAACAGCATGGAGCTTCATATAGGCAAATTCATTGTGCCAAGAAAAACAGAACAGTTCTTAAGTGAGCCATGGCTATATTTACTTATTTCAGAATTCAAGGTCTCTTTTAGCAATTATTGTCCAGGAAAAACTATCTGGACAAATGTAAATATTAATGGTAACTCTGACAGGAGAAAGACCAAATGCACCTCTCAGCTGTGGGCCCTATATGCAACAAATTTCTGTCAAACCACAATCGTCACTCATTTACCTAGACAAATTCAAGTCTGAGTCTAAAATTGTCTTCATTTTGTTTCACAAGAAAATGCCAAGATACTAGAAAACTCAAGTCACGTGAACCTCTCTCTCGAGGGTACACTTTGGATCCTAAATTAATTTTAATGAAGCTGTGGAGTGCCTTGTGATGGACTGTACCTGAGTTTTACTGCTGCAGCCCAGCCTAGATTCAAGAGAATTTACTGCATAGTGCTGTGTTGCCCAGCTAGCCAGCTTTGTGTCCAGGGCAGGAGAGCTATACTGAAAGATGGACACCGACACCACTTCTCACCTACTCCTGGGTAGGAAGGGGAAGAACTTCAGTCTAATGAAATACAGAATTTTCTTACTTGCAGTTCATTTTCCAGCAAATGAACCTAGAGATTCCCAAAAAGTTAATAAAATATTGGGTTAATACCAGAGGGCATTTTCCCTGTTATTTTTCACATCCACAAACCTCTGCCTGTCTGGATTCTGTCCAACTCTGGAAACAGAAGTGCCAAGGAACATGCGAGAGGCTGTTCTCCTGACAATTCCAATTTGGCTGGTTGCTGGAAGTGACAGAAATCCCCAGAGAAAACCAGCTCTAATGATAGTTCATTGCCCGATATGCAGACACAAGAGCCTTACTGTTTACCACAAAAAAATCAGGACATATTTCATAAATGGGGGAAAGGGGGAATGGAATAATACTAAGATAATATATGTTTTAAAACATAAAGAAACCTTCTACTCCTTATAAACACACATCAAATAGCAGCACCGGTAGTTGGAATAGCAGTAATAATGATGATGGTCATGATGTCAGGAATGCCTGATTACCATTGCTTGTATTCATACTTCATTCTTACAAGTTTTATAAAATCTATCTGCACTTCTACATCATTAATTTCCATTAATGTTACCAAAAAAATTGCTTTTTAAAGGTTTTTTTTCCAAGTTTACAGGCTACTGGGCATGCGATGATAATTGCTGCTCTGTTCTGCTTAATGACAGAGTCCTTTCCCTGTACAAAATAAGAAGCAGTTTCCTCCTTGCTTTTTATTTCTTTACACAACTCAGAGGCTCAAAGAAGATAATTACAAACAATGCCTGAAGAATGGTTCAGTTAATGTTAATTTATACAACAAACTAATTACTACCAAATGGTAAAAAATCACATGTGGAAGTTCCTGTCTCCCACGCACACAACTAAACCAGCAGCCATCTGTCTCAGCCTGGGAGCTCTCAGTGACAACTGAGGAAAGCAAGGGGAAGGATGAATCCAGATACTGCTTCTGACACAAAATCATGGCATTTAAACACCAGGCTCTGCATGGTGATCTTAGCGGTGGCATTTTCCCCCCTTCAATTTATAAAACAAACAAACAAAATGCCAACATCTATAACTCTCTGTTTAAAAATCTACATTTTATCTCAATCTCAGGAACTTAAGGTGAGGTCAGAAGCACCTCCATCTATCAGCTGTAATTCTTCCTCCTGGCAATTTCTATACCACAGTCTTTATAACGTTCTTAGCATACTGCCTTCCAGAAAGCATGAGATGCTCTCTTTAAATCTGCCTACAGTATGTTAGACATCACGATGGAAAAACATGCTTTTTTGTTTCAACAGTTTTCTTCCACAACCTGAGAAAGCAATTTTCTCCAAAACCTTGAAAAATCAAAGTCAGTACAATGGTTAAACACTTTCATGGGATGCTCATTAAAAACTGACATGGAGAAAATAGCTGGGGACAAATCCTGAAGCATTTGTTCAGTTTAAAGTCTCATTGAATTCTATGTGATTGTTACTTTATTGAGGACTTCAATACCAGATCCTTTACATGAACAAGGACCTTGCCATTTTGACTGTTAATTATTCTCTGATTAGCTTCCATCTAGTGAAACAAACTAAACACAGTATTATCCCCTAAGCTCTGTTCAAGAAATCTCAACTCAAATATTCTCCTCTCCCTGTGAGATCAGAACTCCAACAGTCATCAAAGAAACTGCTGTACATGAATAGGAGCAAAATATCAGAGTTTAGTTTCACAGTACAGATTTCAGAGGAGAAGGTTTTTTCCTTAACAATAAAAATTTACAACCTTTTTATGTTTGAACACAAGGAAAAATTCTCACATTGTAGAATGGCCTTTATGTATCTCATTTAGACCAGGACCCCCTGTTTATGTGTTTATGTTTATGTGAATCCCACACCAATGCCAAAGTGCAGCTTTATGGCTTCATTAAGAAGAGACAAGCCAGGATAAGGTAAAGACTGAAGTTCCTCTAGTAAAGGTTACATGTCTATCAACTTGTGTTTGAGTATTTATTCTTTTCACAAAGAAAGAATATGTTTCAGATGGCCTGAAATGATCACAGAGGAGGAACAAGTGTTATAGCAATTTAAAACAAGGTCTCTGTAATCTCATATTCAAGAAGCAACAGCAATTATTTCTACCTGACAAGAATAGTATTGACAGTTTAAATGAAGTAAACAAAAAGGCATCACAAGAGAATCTACGTAACAAAACAAGAATGCCTAATTATTCCTCCTTCATAGTCCTTAACAGATATGATATACATTTAAAAAAAATTACAGGGACACAATTCTTGCATACAGCCAAAAGCATAAAATTTTACATGCTACAATATATTCCCTGTAGTGAAGGAGGAAGAAGCAATTTTTCTGTAGCTGCTCAGCTCCGTTTCACCTAATCTTTTTTTTTTTATCATTATGTAACACCACCAAGAACTGCTTTCTATGACAGGAAATTTAGAATCTTTCATAAGGTTTTTTTTTCTTTGCTGCACAGTATTTTTACTTGGTATTAGGTGCATGCTATAAAAGATTAGCTACTATTTAAGTTTTCACTATTTTTTTAGAGTGGAAAAAAATATATCACAATCCCGACATACCAAGACCTAGACTCTGCTGTAACAAGTGAACTATGAGAGCTTTTGAATTGGTGTGTAAAACCAACCACTGAGTGCTGGATCAGTGACTGGGATGAGATAAAAAAGGAAGGGTCATTCACTACAGCGTGTGTTGCAGAAAAACCTGTATCTGAGAGGATGCTTTGGACATCTTACAGTCCTTGGGCTGTGACTGACATCAGGCCTCTTCCCTCCTCTTTCACCCCAAGTAGCCTCAAGCAGCTCTCACAGCCAAAAGTCTGCATCTAATTTTAGTTCCTACTCCTGGCACATGTTGTGTCCTAGATCACTGAAAGCTTTGAATTAATACACTAAGATCCAGTATTAAGCTAAAGAACTGACAGCTTTATGGAATATGTTCAGCCTGGGAGGAAGGCTACCTGGGATTGCCTAAACAATCCCAATGCCCTCTTCTACCAGGAAAAACATTTAACAAAACTAACAACCAACAAAAAAGGATTTACATTAGAAAAACTGGGATAATTTTGCAGTCTGACAATGTAAGAATGCACTTCTAATTATGTTGTCTTTTTGTCTTCTGTGGGCCCCATTATTGGGTCATGCATACCATGTAACATCCACTGGGTACTGTGTTCCGCCATTCAGTAACCTGTCTAGCAACAAAATACTGGTAAAAATGTAATAACGTGATCACCTCAAAAGGACTGCACTTTTTTTCCCCCCAAGAATAGGAAAAATAGCTATATTAACCAAGCTATAACCAAGAACAGCTTATAGACTAAACTCTTAAGTCATGTGTATTATTCATCTACTAATTTTATGGTTAGTTACAGAATGATTCCCAGTGACAGCTTCTTGATTCCTCTCAACTCAGACAGGATTGACTTGGCCAAACTTGTAAAGGAAGGATGCATTTTGCCTGGATATGTATCCCATACCCCAAAGCTTCACAGGAGCTGTGAAACAGTTAGATGACACAGCAAGAGGAAATGTAAAAAAAAGACTTAAAATAATCTTCAGTGAAAAGTCTCCACATTTAGTTAAACAGCATTGCCGATTATGGCTGTACACGAGCTCAGCGTGGAATCCAGAATTGTTGCAGCTGAAAATCATTAGCAAAAGCCTGCTGTCCTCTTATTTCATCTTCATATATTAATTCCACACACAAGGAAAGGCAACTATTTGGAAATACATTGCTTTATTTCAGTCTAGAACATAGACACCCCAGCAAAAATACATTAATGTGCTTTACACATTGTAAAAAGAGACTTATCTTACAGGATTGAGTGAATACACTCAGTAATGACTAGAGTTAAAACCATTTTTCTGGTTAGTTGTTGGCTTTTTTGCCTTTTTTTTCCCCCCCCGGTGCCTGAGTCTGTGGGAGATAAGATGCTCAGTTACTGAAATGGTATATGTGTTATGGGTGAAACAGAAAAAGAAAGAAGAAAAAAGTTTAGTAAAAGAAAATCAAGGATGCATACAAAACTAAGAGGCTTTCTTCTTCTATGTGATCTCTGCTTCTAGACTATTTACCATGAGATTGTGTGGGCTAATCTACAGTACAAAACTCACGCAACATTCCAAACTGCACTGGATAAACAGGACACTTGGATAACCACTTCCGAGTCGGGAGAGACACCTTCCTTTCTGATAAAGCACTTGGACACCAATTGTAACTTTGGGGCTCTATAAATCTTTAGCCATGATCATCCTTCCTATTGGCAGAGCAATACAATAACTGGGATTTTTCTGAGGTGGGAAGGAAATTTCCCCTTGGGCACATGGGCTTGCCCTTCAAAACTACATTTCCTAGATATCTAAAAAAGATTTGTAAGAAATGGCCAAATAGCATGGCCCATACACAACCAATTGCCTATGATTGCAGGCATGGACTAAAACAGTGATGGACTTCAGATCCTCTTCCAGCTGTCATCTCCTGTGCTTGTATTAGCTATTCAGAAATTCAATCATTTAATTAATTCTGGCTAAAATTATGAACAACTGAGGTTCATATTCTTCCTTGCACGTTACAGTGTATGAAAATATGTGCTAAATTGCTATTTCTCCCTGACAGGAAGAATCTGGCTCTTCCAAGTCACACATCTCTGGCTCTCCTGCCTTGTGCTATGTAAATTAGCACTCTCTATACTTCCAAAAGGCAAGTCTGGGTGCTGAGTCATCACGCACTATATTACTTACATGTATCTCACTATCTAGGAAACGTAAGTTTCTAGCAACTAATGACTGCACAGACTTGGTTGTTGTTGTTACCTATCAGTTCCCTTAATGTTCTTTCTCAGAATAGGCCTAATCCCTGTCCATACAGGGATTAAAAAAACAGGCTGGGTTCTTTACAAATCCTGTATTGGGTCAAATACTGCCTTCTTAAAGCTGTTGTGTGTTCAGAGGGAATTGTGAACTTCTATTTGAGAGCAGAATTTGGCCCACATCATTCTGAAGTGTTTATTAACTCTCCCACACTCCAAAATAAATCAAGACAAGATTCCTCTCAAGCACAATGAGCCTAAAATACAAACCATACTTCTCACAACAGGGAAACCAGGAATTCTACTTCAGTCATATGGTTCTCTCTTCCTCCCTCAGATTCGCATCAGTTAAAAGGAGAAGGGGGCAGAAGGCTCATTAAATCCCAGGACATGGGGCCTGCAGAGGGCCCAACCAGAGCTGAAACCAGCAGGAGCCACGAAAGACACGTGTGTTCCCTCTCTCATAAACACCAGAGCTGAGACCTGCAACAGTACATCTCATGCCTGCTCTGCTTTGCTTTGAAATTAATCATTTTCCTCCAAGTTGAAGGTTCCTTGCCCCCAGCCCCAATTCTTTCTTGCATAAACTTGGAAGTAACCACTCCTGTTTACACCATGCCCCAACCTCACATTGCCACCTGTCAATCAGAGCTCCATTTGTCTTCAAGAGGGTGAATAGAGAGCAGGGGGAAGGAAGAAAGCAGGAGGACCTCTGCATTGATCAAAAATGTTTGGGGCGGAAAGGAGGGGGGCGAAAGAGGGAGAGAGAGATGGAGATAGATTAGAGGGTAACAAAACTAGAGAGGAAGATAAACAGAGCCAAAAAGAAAAATGCCCTTTGTTAATTTAAATGGCTCTCTGCTCCCAAGCCCTCTGCATGACTAATGCCATGCTGTGGTGTGTAAACCTCTTGGGCACATAACACAAACAAAGCATAACTCGGCCTGAACAAACAAAGGCCTAAGCAACAGTGATTGAATTCATCTTAAAACAACAAATCAATTCTTCCCTATTAATGCCCTAAATACCAGCGTAGGAGCACTGTCCTGTTGTAATAAACAGCCATGTGTTCAATTACCGTCTGTTTTCGCAACTACTGCTCTCTTCAGTAATTACACCATGCAATGCACTCTACATTGACATTATATTAATGTGCTGGGAGGAGAGATCTTAAATACGAATTAAATCAAGGCTGAACATCTCAGAAAGCCTTACTGAGTTGCACAAATGCTAACAGGGCATTCTTCAGCAGAAAGCACAGACTGATTTTTCTCTTCATTCACTCTTCACTTTCAAGCCCCAGCTAAATAAATAAATTAAAACACAAGCTTGAAAGAATCCTACTGCCAAACACTGCCACAATACACCTTTCATAAGCTCTCCAAATGTCCACTTCACCTGTACAAGATCACTGCTCAGTAAGAAGTGTTTCATAAGCAACAGCTTACCTCAGCTAAGCAGCAATGACAAAAATTCTTCAACAACAGACAGGTGACAACAAAGCGAGGCAAGAAAAACAAAAGCAGAAAACTTTATGGACTGAGACAAAGACAGGAGAACAAAAGTTTACGAAAAGGTTTCTTAGCCTTTTGCAGAACTGTCAAACAACTTCTATTGACTACTGAATAGCACACAGCAAACAGACCAAACAAAAGAAATGATGAAAGATGTATTTACTTGTACAGGGCTCCTTCTCCCCACCTCAACCTTTCTTTCCATTTCATATACACCCACACTGCACCGTTTGCATTGTGTTGTTAAATAACCAATAGCAACCCAGATGAAACAGTGGAAGGGTTTCTATGATGCTGTCAAGCACCAGACAGATGCTTGGCAGTGTCAACATGGTTCTTTACACTTGGGTTGTGCCAAGGTTTGAAATGAAAAATAAAACAGGAATAATAATGATAATAATACTTCGCCAGAGAAAGATGGCAACAAGTTAGTGCACAAACATGCAATAAATTCTTTAATCAATGGAGTATCATCCTACCTCCTGAGTTTTACTTCAGCACTTTGAACTTTACAGAAACAAATAAATAAAGCTTTGCTTTTTGCCTACACACTGGCTTGCAAGAATTTTAACAGAAAGCAAAATCAAATTCTGGGGGTGTAACGATTGCAGATTTCTAGGTCCTTTTAGAATAGACTCAGAGATCTCTGCTGTAAAGACATGCCAAGTATGTCTAACGTAAGAAGTATGATAAACTTCCAGAATCTGTTTTGAAATAAAATGCTCTAGGTGCTGCAAAACTTTTCTGACTTCAGAAGACAGAAACTTGCACATTGGAGGAAATCAAATTTTGAAAGCTTTTCTAACTAAAATATTACAGCTTACCCTCAGAACCACAGCACATGATATTAAGATACATTTAAGTGGCTTAGTAACAACTGTTCATCTGTCCTCCTCAGGTCATTAGGCAGAAAAACACCCCCAAAATGTCTCCAGATTTAGGAACTCATTTTTGTTTGAGTAGTGATTTTTTTTTTCATTTCAGCTGCCAAGCCAAGTCAGGGGAAAAGCTACTTCCACCTGACCCAAAATGTTTTATTTAATCCTAATTGAAATGTTTTCATTTCTCTTTCAGATTAATCATCTTAGAAATCTAAGCCCAAAAAATATAATTTCCAATGAAATATTTTGTCTAAAAATGTTGACCATTCCAAATTTTCTTCTATTTTTGGCTCAAATTAACTTGTTGAATTGCTAAATTGTATCAGCCCTTAATTACTAGTGAACACGGTTTAAGGTGTGTCCTCTCCAACTCTTCTTTATTTTGAGTGCTTTTTGAATTTATACATTACAGTACAGAAATCACACACATGCAGAATGTTTTCTCCTAAAGCAATGCAGAAACCACAATACAATTAAACTGTATGAGAAGAAAAAAAAATTATGAAAGGAGTTCTACCTTCCCAGTACAGCTATTTACAATGCAGGAGATGTATATAGTTGTGTAAAACTGGCAACATTCAAACCACCTTAAAAATACCAATGTTAAACAGGCATGTAACTAATAAAAGTAAGCAACAGCTTCAAATTTAAGAGTGTTTTTACAAGGCTCCTTCATTAGCAAAACAAGCAAGTGGGAGTTGCTGCAAATGTTGCTCCTTGCCATACTAGAGGCTTTCCCTTGCTTCTGGTAAACAGGAGATGCAAGACAGCCTTGTGAATAGCTCATGGCACAGACTGAGATCTAAAGCTAATCAGACAGGATGATAGGTCATCTTAATCAACTTCAAAAAGCCAATCCACACGCTGGTCCCAGCTCCTCGCCTCTCACTCACTTGGCCATATTTTCGCCTTCCCCCTCCACTTCCTGCAAATTGTGCTGTTAAGAAAGAATTCAGGGAGCCCTTCAGGTCTCAGCATCCTGGGCGCAGCTGGTGGGGACAACTTTGAAGTGAGCTCTCCACTAACTCTAGAGCTGGCCGTGCCTCTTCCATAAGCAGCTCTTATTAAAAAAAAGACCAAGTATCCACTAGAACAAAACCTAGCAGGCCTATTTAATTAGGGCAAATGCTTGATATCCACTTCTTCATGTTAAACCACACAGCCACACAAGCCTGGGAGGTCTGATTAATTTTAATATGCACGGTCGTGACAAGTGCCTTGGGGGTACAAGAGAGGGGAAAAAAATATCCCACAAACTCCGCTAGCTCAACAACCAGGTTTCAGCTGAATGTTGGATACGTTGCCCGGATTAAGATGTTACTATTCGGCAAGGGCTTGAACCTTTAATACGAGGAACAAGAGGCCTGACAAACAGGTGGCTCGCTCTTCACTCTTGAATAAATGACGTCCCTGAAAAGCTGTGGCACATAAGCATAGAGAAAGAACTGGCACGGTCCCTCACGTACATTTGTGTATTACCAGTCTAGGTAAGAGGCTTCTCCAGCAGATCCAATCACTGAAATGAGGCTCAGAAAGCTAATGTCTTTTCTAGGGGAGGGGGAAATTAAACAAACAAAAGAAAAAGAGCAAAACATGAAGGCAAACTGCAAACTGATCTAGCTGGAATACATTGGGGGCAACAAGACACATCAAAATGATCTGGGGAGAAGAGTGGCAGCAAGTTTTGAAAACCCTTATTGAAATGAATCATGGCTACTGAGTCTGGCTACTTGGGGAATTAGGGGGAGACATGAGCCCAACTGATTATTTTAGTCTTGGCGAACCATTTATATGTAGCACTGCAAAATATGGGAAGTGAGAGACGAAGCACTTTGCTTTGGTTGCTGCTTGTCCAATGTTATGGAGTGAATGTACCCTGGAAGAAAATTTTAATTATGGAGATCCATCAGAGAAAACTTTCATTTTGAAACAAGAGACTGCATCTTCCCTCCAAAAGCACATTTGCTGAATCTCACTTGACTATAATGTTTTCTTCTATATTTAAGATGCTGTATCAGCACCTCAGACGCCTTTATCAAAACAGGAAAGAAAAATCCAAAAGCTACAAACCTTTGAGGATATAAGCAACAGAGACTTGGAAGAGAATCTGAGCAAATTTTGAAAACAGCCACTGAAATAAACTGTGCCTATCAGGCTAAATTATTAGGAAGGAAAACACTTAAAAAATGAAGATGACAAATGAATAAACTTCACTTTGAGCAAGCAAGAGCTGGCAGGGCTTCAAACTCGTCTACCTCTGTTCTAGAGTCAAAGCACTTGTTAATAAGGGTTTAAGCCACCGTAGCATTTAACAGGGCCTTCTCTTCACATAGGCCTACTTCATAAACTTCATCTTTTTTTTTTTTTTTAATTATTGCTTTACTTTTATCAGAAGTATATGAATGCAGATTTCCATATGACAGGGTCTTTGAAAGAATCACAGAATCACAGAATTGTCAGAGCTGGAAGGTGGAAGCTGGAAGATCATCTAGTTCCAACTCCCCTGCCTGGCAGGGACACTGTCCAATAGATCAGGTTGCCCAGAGTCCCAGCCAGCCTGGCCTTAAAAGCTTCCAGGGATGAGGCCTCCACAACCTCTCTGGGCAACCTGTTCCACTGTCTCACCACCCTAACAGAGGAGAACTTCTTCCTAATATCCAACCTAAATCTACCCTCCTCTAGCTTACACCCATTTCCCTTGGTTCTATCACTGTCTGACCTGCTAAAAAGTCCCTCACCAGCATTCCTGGAGGCCCCCTTCAGATACTGGAAGGCCACAATAAGGTCTCCTTGGAGCCTTCTCTTCTCCAGACTGAACAACCCCAACTCTCTTAGTCTGTCCTCATAGGAGAGGTGCATAGAAGTTTGACACTAATGTGGTCCACAAAAAAGGATGCATTTTCTGGTGATAGACTGCATGGATGAACATAGAACCACGAAGCACTTGAAGCATCCTTCCACAGCAGCAGGAGTGTATGAACAAAACTTAAAAAGTACTCAGCTGCAAAGTATCCTTGTATGTCCTTCAGTAGAACAGCATTACAAAGCCACTTCAACACATACGTTGTCAAAGGGACAGTGAAGAACCAAATACAATAAATTCAAACCTTAACCAATTAGAGTATCCTTAGGCACTTCTCGAATCTGTTCACTTTATTTCTTCCCATTTCACCAGATGTGATTTAGAAACAAGAGTCTGCATTTCAAAGGTCTCCCTTCTTGTGCCTCTTAATGGTCTAGTTTACAATTTATGGCTCAAGAAGAGGGAGACAACTTGATTTCTTTACAAGATCTGTTGATTAAAAGTTTGATATTAGGAGATATTCTGAGCTCTCATGTCAACTAGGGAGCCTGAATTCAATATGGTTCACTTTTATAGACTACAGAACTGCTTAAGCAACAGCCATTTAAATTACCACAAGAACAGGTGTTGTGATTTATAATGTAAACTTCAACATCAACCACAAATAGCCTTTGGGGGATGTTCAGAAGACAAAAATCATGCCCAAGAGGCCTTTCTCATACTTTTCTCTCTGACAAAGTAATTACTTAAAGGTATTGCACTATACTGTAATACATGAGGCTCTAGTATTCACACTGCCTGTTAAAGCCCTGCAAACATATGCATTACCTGCTTACTAAACACTTGAGATTAATTGTTCCTGCTCAGAAAACCTAAGGACTAGTAGAACAAAATTCTGAAGTAGGAACAATATTAATCACTCCCTATATATACACAATTCTTGTGTGTATGTTTACAGCTGTCTAAATCTATGTATCTAATACATGCACATTATATGTATGTGTATCAAAATCAAAAATTAGGAAATGTAAAAAGCTGGTGAGCACTCTGGCTTATTTTGAAAATAGGAAAGAACTTACTTGTTTGCCTATTTTCTTCCAGAAGTCATGCCATAGGTTTAGAGGAAAGGCTATACAGATTTCAGAGATTTAGTTTTCCACAAGCAGAGGCCATAAATTAAAATACAGCAATCCAATCCCATTAATAGTGCACGAAAAAGCTAAGTGGCTGCTTTAGTCTTTGCTTTCATGAACTTGTGTCAAGCTCAGTGACTTCAAAGAGATTTCCATTTCATTTCTACAAATGAAGAGAGCAGACAGACAGAGAGTCTCTGCCATCCTCTGATGCCTTAAGAAAACAGAAGAAAAACATGCCTGTATCTCATTCGCCTAATGATTTTAGTTGCAAAAGGAATCCCGTGGTCGGCAGATGACCCTCGGGGCAAAGGCTTGAGGTCTGTCACAGTATATAAGGCTTCTCCAAACACACTCCATTATCTTCATTATTGTATACCAGGAATAAAAGGGGACTGACTCCTCTTCTGAAGTTCAAGTTAGAAAGGACAGAATGTTTCATGTAAAATAACATTGTGTGACTTCAGTAATAGGTTTATGCCTTTGAGGGCCTAATACCAAAGCTGCATATAAGGATTTTCTGCAGAATTTGAAAGAAGAAAAATGAGCACTGTATTAGCAAGGAGTAAAATTCCACAAGTTTTACATTCACTGAAATGCTCTGTGTCTCTGTGTCAGCATGACTCACTGTCAGTCACATACCACATACAACAGGAGTAAAATGGCAAGTTTAGGGGGACAAAACAAAGAAACAAAACCCTCAGAGCATGGGGTTTTAGAGATAAGTATAAACTCCTACAGAAACCAAAACTATACACATATGCAAGGAGGAAAAGGAAGTGACAAGCTTTTTGAAAATTCTTAGGTATGAGCAGGTAGCATGACTTCCTACAGAGGACACTAACCAAGGGCATAAATACAACAAACCAAGATGGAAATCATCTATATGAAGAGTGATGCTTCCCTTGTGAGCTCACGTGTATGCATGTGATTACATATAGCATACATACACTCTGAGCAGAATGTTTTGTAATACTGTAAAAATCCTTCCGAGTATCAATTCTTACTTTCTAACAAACATAATATAAAAAAAAATTAACCTTTTATCAATAAAGTTTCTTAGAAACAGTCAGACCTGTTACCAATATTTCGGAATACCTCACTTGTCCTCAAAGCCATTTAAGAAAAGAGCAGTATTTTTCCTGACTGCTAGGAGGTTTGGAGTGAGACCTGCAGTCATCTACCCAGCCCTTCTCTTTTTTCTGGCTTTGAAGAAACAGGCCAATTGAAAGAATGCTTCAATAGCACATTTCCCACAGTAATTCAGAAGACAATTTTGAACAATAAAAACAGGGCAAACATAGCCCGTTGTACAAGTTAAATAATATATAAACTTTTAAGTACATAGAGAAATGGGAATCTGTCTCATATCTGGTCTTTGAAAGATTCACAGGAAATTGATTTAATTAAACCTCTGCTACTGGTGCAAATGTTTCCCTTTCTTTCCAAAGAGAAATAAAGAATTACATTATTGTGGACATAATGCAGCAAAGCTTAACCAAGATTCTTGGTCTTCTCCTAATAAAGTTCCACAAAATGGTATGACTAAGAAGTACTACTAAAATACACAGTGATCATGCATTGTGGAATTGTTACCTCCATGCACTACCAAAGATTTCTACTTATCTTATGCATGGGGAAATTCATTAATATGCTAATTACCTGATTAGCAACCAGTGATGACTGACAACTTTACTTTAGCACTACATGAAGAAGACATGACAATAAGTAGATTTTGTGCTGGAGTTCAAACTGAGAAGACATTGTTCTTGCAGTAGTACATGCTTCTATTAGAGAAAGAGACTCAGATTTGTGGAGAATCTCAAAGAACAGTCTTGCCATCTGCACTCAGAAATATGTAATTTTTAATTAGCCACTCTAAAACCAATCATGTTAGCTGAAGAGAAGGGGGAGGGGAGACTTGTCAAAATGATGTATTTGTCCCTCACAACCTTTCAATGCTCTTATGCAAGTCTAATTTTCTTCCTTAGCCAGCTCACCTCTCTGGCCTCCTTTTGTTTCATGTCCCATTTCCCATTCTGTTCTAACTTCTGAACTTTTGTTAGTTCGCTTTTAAGGAGAAAGGGAAAAAAATCCCAACCCTTTCCTATTCATTTTTTTTCTGGATGGGGAGTAAGCAAAGACATGAATATGGCACTCTCATAATGACTTAACTAGGGCTTAATGAAATTTTCATCACAACCTGCTGTTCATTTTAATGGCCTTTGAAAGACAATAGAACAATGGCTAGAGGGAAGAAAAGATTTTTTTGTTGCATGCATTTGCAAAGCCCAACATTCAGTGGCTCCCCCTCCTTTTTCTCCCAATCTCTTCACAAAGCTGTAGATCTTTTGTTTGTACTGTATATTTTCATTTTAGTAGAGCTGAGATAATGCACAGGCTCTCTAACCATTCTCATGTCTATCTGTGGCCTTTCCTTAATGGAGTCTGTGCAGCTTGTACAACCTTATACTCAACAGAGTATTTACACGTTGCCCAGAACCCTCTGTTCTTTCCTCTCTGTCATATAAAAGTCTGCTTCCCTCCCTGCCTCACACCATACCATACACAGGAAAGATCTTTTCCATTCAAAGGCACAACACAGGTCATGGCACTGACCATCAAGGAAACATGAATGTAAAACAAAATGCTATGATTCTATGTAATATTCCAAAAAATGCTTAGACAAAGAACTTGTTTCCCTGCAGCCCCTTACTGTGTGCTCCAACCAAGAAGAGAAGACTTAATTTAGAATCCTGTCATGCTCACATATGTGACAGTGTGGCTCTGTTTGCATTTGTATTTTCATTCCAGCACGCAGGTTGTCCTAAAATTTTCTTGTAGGTGTTGTCAATTCATGTTTCAACATTGAGGTGGGCTCTGAGGGCCATGCTTTTAAACATTTGAAACAGATTTCTACAACAGGATAGGTGGGTGTAAATAAAAATGAAGTCTTATTACTGTGCATTAGGAAATAAGGCTTACTATATTCATATAACATCAACAGGCTCACAGTCCCCAGGAAATCTAGCTGTAAATGTACACGCTGGATACCTATGGTGAATAGAGTGAGAACTTCATCTTCCAGTCAGGCGTATGACTCTGCCCCGAATAGGCAGGAATTGAAAATCTTACTTAAAGGAAAGCTGTTCTGTGGATCCTCAGAGGTGAGATGTTAGGTCTTAGTCTCAGGCCACAGAGCATAAGTGGCATGGTCATCAACTGGACATACATTCTCAAAACCAAACTGATTCTCCAAAGATTATGCCTATATGCCAAGGTTGAAACTTGCTGGCCAAACAGAACGCAGAGCAAGCCTGTACTATGTCTGTCTGTATAGTACCTGCATTACAGAAGAATAGAGGATGACACGATAGGACACGCTCTAGACAAAAGCTTTCATGAATTCCAGTTTAACTTCTTACCTTTCAAATAATGACATGCCTACTAAATAATTTCACAAAAACACTGACATTGCTGATAACACTGCTTTTTGCTCTAGAAATGGGAGAGGGAGGAGTAGTGGTGTAAATGACCCCCAGGCTATTAAAATTACAGTGTTGGTTGTACCCATGTCGAAGAGGTTGCTGTGCCTGTTGCAACTGTGACAGAAAGACTGTTACGTCACAGAAAGGCTCTCATTTGAGAAAAGCTAAAAATGTTAGCTATGGGATATTGCTGGAATTCATCTCTAATGTATACAAGAACTATGAGCTCTTTACTTCAATTTTGCTAACAAGAAAAAGCAAATGGAGCAGAAAATGGAAAGATTAAAAGTATATGTATCCAAAGAATCTGGAGAAAAGAAAACAAACCAAAAAATTTTGGCCAGTTTCCCAGGCCTTACCTTCTGGCTCATTTTTGATGAGCTCTTCCATTTTTCTTTGCTTAAGGGTGTCTACAACATCCGCTAGGCTCCCTTTGCGCCTTTCAGGCGTTCCCAGGGCTGTGCTGGACAATGATTCTCCACTCTGACGCCCACCTTCTTCTGCCTTCAAGGGTGAGGTAGATGAGTTGTGAGGGGCAAATGAAGACATCACTTTATTGCCATCAACTTCCTGAAAAGGGAGAAAAATAAGATGAAACATTTCTTTCCTTTCTTAGAGAAGAAAAAAAAGATGGAGAGAAAGAACAATCCTTTGTTCTTTGAGTTCACTTCTTTTTGTTCTTCTGTTGAAACCTTTAAAAAGGCATGCAATGCTTCAAAAGCATCCAGAACAAAGACTATCCATAAAGCATAAACCAAGATGAACAAAGATCAGCTTGCAAGAGAGAAACATAAAATACAGTTTTTCCCTAATTGAGAAGAAGTGGTGTACTCATAGGTTTCCTAATAACAATGGTATTGATTACCTTTAATTGTTTGCTCTTTTACAGCTTTCTTTCGAAAAAAAACTTCAATTTTACAAGGACCATTAATTTCCTGACTTTATTAAGTACTTAATGCCTTGATGGATAGTTGTTGTAAGAAATGAAATAGTAATCAAATATTAAATGCCCTTCACCATATAACTTATTTTAACACAGTTCAAGTACTTCTTCAATCTATAAAGGATGAATCAATCACTTTCTGTTTTCTAATTCTCTTTCTATTCTCCACTTCCATCTCATACCTTCATTTCTTCTAGAGACAAAATATTTCACAAAGGTGGTCCTAATGACTTTCACAGGTGGCACAATGGCAAAACTCTCTGACTTCTTGGAATATACACACAAACCTCCTCAGATCTACTCATTAATTTTAGTGGAAACCAAAACTGGTTCCAGCATCTTCAAACTTGCCTTTATTAATCTGAGAGCCTTCTCCTCAACACCTCCTCCTAACATAAATCAACATTCTCTACCTATATTCCTTTCCCATTTTATGTCTCATTTATACCTTACCCCTCTATACATATCTCTGAAACCCTTTTTTTTCCCCCTCTGCTAACCTATGTCATCTATACCTTGCAAAACTTAGGTCAAGGTCTCTGAACAAAACTTGTTGCAGAGGACAGAGACTGCGTAATGTAATGCTGAAACATGAACAATTTTTATTTTGATTAGATTCTCCAGAGGATATTTTTTTTCCTTTCTCATTATCCTATTTCCTTATATTTTTGTATTCCAGGTGTTTAATGAATATTATTTCTAAAAAAGTCACCAGAACATCTTGTGATCTGAGTTACAGACTTGCTTGAAAAAGTCTTAATCTTTAAATTGTTTTCACTTCATAGGGTATGAAAACAACACATACACTGTTTTCAGTGATGTATGTTACAATTTTATCTTCTTTTTTTTTTGAGTAATGTTTTGTGTCACTGGTTTAATAAACCCCAGTATTTCAGAAAAAAAATGTGTCTTTTCACAAATACAACATAGATGGCTAAATTATCTCAATAAAATTTGAATAAAGGAACACAAGAATTTATGAGGTAAAAAAATGTATTTGTTTTCACAGACCACTTCATTCCAGCTAAAGATTACCTTTGGTTAAGAAAACTTTCAGTGCAAACAGTTTTGAGCAGCTTGAATGTGTTATACTAGTGAATAAATTCCCTAACAGAATCGGATTTAACTGAGATTACAATCTGGGCCATCATATGCCCCAAAAGCCAAGCCCAGTGATGTTAATGAGAGACTTTCTACTGACGTCAATGAGCTTTTGACCAAGCCCTAAAAAATTTTCCGAGTCTGGTCAACAGAAATGTTCCTTTTTTTCTTTTCTTCCAACTATCTCATTCTTATTCTGCACTTGGAAAACTACTAGTTGCTACTCCAAAAAAAGAGTCAAAGATAATGCAATTTTTTTTCCACATATATAGACCTGAATAAATTATTTTTTAACACCAATACAGATGAGCAAAATAGTTACATTCAGCAGCAGTTCATATTTTATCTAACATTCAAATCCTTTAGCACCAAGTGGCATTTTTTTTCCTACAGACAAGGCCAAAAGAGGAAATATCTTGAAAGCTGCTTTCTTATTCACACTTTTGAACACAGATAAGCCAAATACCATCCTTAGTTACAGTTCTTAAATCCACCTATACTATCAATTATGTATAGGTTAGTACTGTTCCTAATTTCACTGGGACCTGGTTTCTTGTTCTCATTCTAAAGTGGGCCCCAAAGACACTCGCTTATCCTTCTGTGTGTATCACATATTGGTCACAGATGCAAACTACTTGCAACAGCTGCCCAAACCTCAGGAACCATCACTGCTGTTACCATGTACATTTTGGGTACATGCTAGTGTTTTTATACATACAAATATATTCTAAGTACAAAACACGCTTGTTACAAGAGAAGCAGCATAAGAACACAAGGACTGAATGACATGTAAAGTAATAAAAGGCAATTTTCAAAATGAAAAATTGCTTGGCATTCAAATGGAACACACAGGTATTTTCAAAACTATTAAAACTTCCCTGCATCTCTTTCTGGGGAAAAGGAATTGTGAGGGGGAGAAGATAAGAGAGCAGTTTGTGGATAAAGCATCATGAAAGGACTCTGGACACTCAATTCAAATGTTCTGTGTAACCACTGAAAAAGTCACTTTTGTTTCTGCATTTCAGTTTCCTACCTGTAAAATAGGCATGAAGGAAGTAATTTCTTATACTGCAAAGGTCATGGAATGATAACTCATTAATAACACAGAAATGCCCTGCTACTACAATATTGGCTAAAAACAGTTATAAGGGAAGTATTCTACACAGATTTTTTTGAAAGAGAATTTGTACATCTAAGTAATCATGCTCAAAACAAAATGTTTCCTTAGACTGCTCGTTAGGTGTGCATGTATGCAGTGTTTGCATATCACATACACGGGCTATTTATACACTTGTGGGATTTCAGATACACTCCACTTAATCAAAACACATATACAGTAGGGGAACAGCTGCAATCACATCTCAGTGAGCTAAATTACAGTACACCAGTGAATTATTCATTCAAAAAGATCTGTAGCAATCACACATTCACTGCGTGATTTGCAATCTAAGAGGAATCCTCTCCTTTCCATACCAGCAGATGAACGCACACATCAGCTTCTGCTGCTGCTGAGAGTTCAACATGTATCCTCTAACACACCAGCTTGAGAATCTGTCTGCCCCACTCATCCATGATCTTTTTATTCAGTCATTCAGAACCACACCTGAAATGCCAAACTGTTATCTTGGCTTTCACTTTACATCCCTCTGTTTTATTTTGCTCTTTCTTATACCATTACTGGGGAAAGTGGAAAAAAGAAATTTCAATGGTTCTGAATTTTTACTTTTACTACATAATTAGAAAGGATACTTACACATAAAACCTGCTCATGTCAATGAAGCTAAAAAACTTCTAGCAAGGAAAATCCTCTGATATGCCGTATGAGAGTTTAACTATCCCCCTGAAAACACTCAGAGAAATCTTTAATGCCAAGAAAGATATGTCAGCAACAGTTTAAAATTAATCCCCTGAGAAGGAAGTTCCCTCCCAACAAGTGAGATTTAGCAGGTTCCTTTTCTGAAAAGACAAATTCACATAACTTTTTTCAGTTAACTGAGAGAAAAGCTACAACACCGTGAAGAACCTACACATCTACCACTGACATTTAGAAATGAAGTCCATCAAGCCACATACAAGACCTCTCTCTGAATCACCAAAACAGTGGAAAAACTGACACCCCTCAGAGAACAGCCTTTCTCAGCTGTGTAACAATTTCACCTGTTCAAGTTTGATTACATTCCAGCCTCTGGCACTGTTAATCCTAGTTACAGTTTTATGCAGTTAGCAGCTGCTTCATGGATGGGGCTCTATTGTTCACTTGCATTGCAAATTGCTCTGCTCACGTGCCCTGGCACAACATTTCATGTAACTCTGAGCTGGGATCGTACTCACCAACACCTGATGCTGCTGCTTCTTGCTTTTCCCACTTCAGAATGGCAGAGAAGGACCTACACAGATCCTGCTGAATCAAACACCCTGGGCCCTTACTTCCTCCTCAACAAGAGCAGCAAAAAAAACCTCACCCACGTTTTGCGTCTTCTGCTTCTGATCCAAGCTAGAATCCACAGGAAGACTCGTTCATTTACAAGAAAGTTGCCTCTATATTGCCAAACAGCTTTCTACCTATGGAGAAAATACCTCTTCCAAGGTTTAATGATAAAACAGGCTTCTGCCCTTTCAGGATGAGGTCAATAATCTTCCTTTGTTAATCTTGGGCAAGCTTTACTTAATCTAGCCCCCTTGTCACCTTTGTGATTGACAGGAAAAGTCATGTCACTGGACAATGGACTTATCCTCACTGAGCAATATCTTTTTTCAAGTTTACACAATGTTACCCTTGCTCTCATAAAAAGCACAAACATTTTGCTGTTAAGAGAAACTATTCATTCCAACTGTATCTTTCAAATTGTCTCTCTCCCTTTCCAGGGTCCAACTGAGGCCCATTTCAGTTCTACAGAAGGACAACGAAATGCTTAATGAGAAGAAACAGGTTGTACTTGGTGAGATTTCCAAAATATGTCTCAGTGCTTTAAATAGATCTATCTTCTTCTTCCTCATCTAGAGATGCACAATATTCCTATCTACAATTAAACTCAGACAGAAAACTGTTTCTGTGACATTATAATTTTGTCCCAAACCAACCATAATTGAAGCAGAAGAAAACTCAGAACTAACTCTGAAACTGTTAATTACCACCATATGGTACACAAGGAGACTGCATCTGCAGCAAAAAAAGAAAAAAAACCCTCAAGTATTATGAGAATCAAGCTTCTGGCTTTGCAGCCAAAAACACCTGGAATAAAATACTTATGTCTTTGAAACAAGCACTGATATTGTCCGATTTTAAGAAGCCTGTGATCCTAAAAGCAACTTAACAGGTTCTTTTTTCAAAGCTGGAATTTTGCCCGTACTTTGCTCTTTTAGAATGTGTTAAGAAGACACAAAAGCAAATTTTTTGCTCTGCTTTCTACACTACACATGTAGGCCTATCTATTTTATAGTCTCCATAGTGACTATAGGAAGCTGGTAAAAGTATGACATAAGACATAATCAAAAACCAGAATACTTCACACATCTGAAGAGAACTGATTCTTACACAGTTTAGTACTGTTTGCAATTTATTTTTATATATTCTACCTAATAAACATTTAGGGAATTAATATCTGTTTAAGATTCAACAGTATAGTTACTTCAGGCCAAAATCTGAAAACTACACAACCACTCCTAATAGCCACAGGACGTCCACCAGCAACTATAAGGAAAACCAAACTTGACATTTTCAATATTTTTTAAGGTTTAAAAGAAATAAAGCACACAATATTCACAAAGCAACAAAGATCTTCTATTTTTTCTTAACCTTGCATTTACAATCTTTGCCTTAATTAATGTAATTAACTTACTTTAGGAGCATAAGTGCCATGAATTTTCAATGGGAGTCATACCTTCAATCACTTAAGTGATCTGAAAATTTCTCTCCTGCATTCTATGCCACAGAGGCTGTAGGGAAGATACTACCATAAACCTGTATGGTTTATGGTGGCTGTCAACCTGGCACTTTCAGGAAGATGAAATGCATATTCCATCATTCTTTTTACACTTTAGAATTTCTTTGGTTCTATCTTACATTTAAAGAGATCTACTTCATGGAGCAAAGCTGTCCACTGGTGATGGAAAGGAATGATCCCAAGAAGATTTAAAGAAACAGTGGAGAATACAGTGAGAAAAAGGGAGAATGTAAAAGAACAGAGAGGGGTGAAAGAAGTGGAAGAGGATAAATACAACATTAGGAAGTGAGAACTGACAAGAACACATAATCCAAGGAAGGATAAAAGAGATGTCAAAGGGTGTCATGCAAGCAAACCTAGGAAGATATTCATCCACAGTCTAAGGTTCTGCAACTAGAACCATGCAAGCCAACAGGTATTCTTACAGAGACTTCCACTCCCCACCAGGGCTCTGGTTTTAATGATGATGAGAAATTGAAATGTAATGGAGATTGAAGAAGTTGATGAATGGATCTAAAGAGTCAGCTGAACAGGCTCTTACAGCAGAATCTGTAAGAATTTTACCTGAACTAGGTGAACTAAACACAGTAAGTAGAGATGCCCAGGTTTTTTTTTCTTTTTACTATGATCATGCTTAAGTCAAGTGAAACACATTCAAGACAACTATTATTTGGCTTTGTGGAGATGATGCATTTGGGATTCCATGATCCATATTTTCAAAGTATTACCAATTATCAGACTTACAGAATCCTGATCACATCTAGCTCTCCCTCCAAAATGTTAATACTTTGCCTGGTACTGGAATGTTTTTGTTGCTATTTTTGTTTTTGTTTTGGACAATCATTATTATCTCTTGTCCTTCAAGTTGTATTTATTTGACATCAAGTGCTGTATCTAATATATTACCTCTTTTTGATGAAGCAGGAGATATACTGGAAGAGGTTGCAATGGGAAGGCTAACAGCCATTTCCAGTATTTGACATCTATGTACCTTGCTGCAGAAAATTAGAAGCTCAAAGAGAAGACTATCTGCCCCGTGAACTCTGCTATATTACATACTTTCCTTTCTTCTACCTTTTTCTTCCATATGTACAACTCAGACAATAATAAACATTTAGTGCAGCTTAGGGCATTTTGTATAATTGATGCAAAAAGCCTAGAGATTATTGGACAAAAGCCTCACAGCAGCTTTATTTTCATTTTTATTGATGCAATAAATAATCAGCTCTTACATTACTCTGTGGTGCACTACAGTCCAATCATCTGAAATCAGAAATTGGGAACTCTCACGTATCAAGCACCAACCCACAATATCTGGCAGTAACACTGAAATGTACTTTGATTTTTTCCAAACACCACAATATTGCTGCTCCAACAACTGCATGAGCAAGAGAGAACTTCAAGAGTTTACAAGGTTTGGAAGCGTATTGTAAGAAACTGTTTCAGTTGCGTTCACACAGAAGGAATAATCTGTAATCCGCTTTGTACTGATTCCTAACTTTATCCTCTGAAATTTACAGAACATGGGAGCAGATTCTTCAAGGACTTAAAGCATCTAAAGGTATAAGGAGGTGTCTAGTGGGATTCTTAAAAATGAGTCATAATAGATATTCATGTAATTTCCACCAATTTCATTATGGGTCTCTGAAAAGAAAGAGTTGGAACTTGCACAGTGTGACTGGCGACTCTCTGTGTTTCTTCAACAGACCATTATCAGACTATCTACAGTACAGAGCACAATCTGATAACCGAAGCTTGAAGACAAACATTTCTTCTCCTCTGGCTGTTCTGCATTCCAGCCCATCCCCAAACACACAGAACAAGTTTAGTATTTCTTGCTGCTTATCCCACCATTTCTACTTATTTATCACATATCATAGAATTATATGCAAACCACAGATGTGTTTGTAGTAAAAAAATGAGAAAATTATGTGAACGAAATCTTAGAACCTTTTTATATGGGATGTCTAACAGGCTTTTTAAGAAATTATTTTCCTTTGTGTTGCATATTTTGGGTTTATTTTTAGCCCATCTCTTTCACCCACTTCTGGCAATGAATTGTTCTCTCACATATATAAGTAAATTGTAACTTTATATATTAAATATAGTAAAATAGTAATGACTACTTTGTATTGGGTAAATGTGGTTATTGATGTAACTCCTGACACTCATCTTCAGACCAGACCTCTCCTATTCCTTCTTTCTCCAGCAAAATCCATTTTGAGAATGTAATATAGGATTACATCTATTTGCTTTCAAAATACTTAACAAACAAAACTAGCATTTTCAGAACTCCTAATAAGTTAGCTATAACCTGTAAAAACAAAGAACACGTTGTACTATAACAGCCTCGTTATCTTCATGCTAGCCATCTTCATGCTTAAAAACAATAAATAAAACTCTGCAAAAGCACTTTTAAGACTTTTATGATTTCTTTCATGGGGGACTAAAGATCACCCTTAAGGCCTTGCTAAACAAAAAGTAAGACTACTTATCAAAACAACTTGGTATAATCTTCTGCATACATTAATCCTTCCAATAGTTTGGAAATCATGCAGTATAAACCGATTATCTTTGCAAAAATGCAAGCTTACTAACCACATACAGCAACTGGTTTGGTAGGTGTAATACAACTTATACTGAATGTCTAAAACAGTTTCATCAGCAGCTTTCTTACTACAGAACAAACCCGTTGTCTGTGCTAACTCCTTGAAAGAATGGGAGAGGACTGTCTGAAAAGAATTTAGTGATACAACAAAGGGAATACCATAGGCTAGTAATGGGAAAGGGATGCACAGAATCATAGAATCGTCAGAGTTGGAAGGGACCTTAAAGATCATCTAGTTGCAACCCCCCTGCCTGGCAGGAACACCATCCACTAGATCAGGTTGCCCAGGGCCCCATCCAGCCTTGTCTTAAAAGCTTCCAGGGATGAGGCTTCCACAACCTCTCTAGGCAACCTGTTCCACTGTCTAAGCAAAATCACCTCATCTGTTCTCTGGTAGCCTACAAAAAATCATATCAGATGTACAAACTTCACTTTATTCCTTTGTCTGGGCAGCTAAGAGTACAGACAAGCTATGTAAGATCTGGTGAAAAATGCATCCTCTGTTTTGAACACAATTTGGAGAATATCTCATCTGGAAACAACAACCCTCCAAAGAAAAAATCCCACACCTGTAATGGCCTGTGCTCATGTTCATACTAAGGCAGTGTGGTTCTGCAGAGTACATAAAAGGAGTGATGTAACAAAACAGGACACATAGTCCTCTGCTGCGGTCCCAGTTGTTTCATTTGGGCTAGTAAACTAAGACAGTGAGGTTTCCCATTCCCCTCCTACAAATACTCTTCCAGTAAAAAAAACCCTTATTGCTCAGAAACTCGTATTTACTTCCTTTCATCCTAAAACTTTTCTTACACGGCTGCTTCTTCCAGCGCTTTAGACTATTTCTATTCCATGTTAGAGCTTGTACCATCTACATTTTTTTGGACAGTTCACATATATTTACTTTGTTATTACTGGCCCATATTTGGCCTTTCCTCTTTCAGTCTTCCCTCACAAAGCAGCTCCTGCAACTCTTTAATCATTTGTTGCTCGCATCTGAAATCCCTCCAATTTGCTGACTTCTCTAACATGGCCAGAATCGAACACATTATTTCACATGTAATCTTAGCAGAGTCATGAGGAGATGGACAATTACCTCCTTGTTACCACCTTTTTTGCTGGCTTGCCACATGACAAGCTCCTATCCAATTTGTTTTAGCACACCTAAATCTTTTTCAGCATTACAGTTTTCTAAGTGTCTTACTCCCATTGATTATTGGTGGTTTGGATTACTTTACACAGCTGTACCAGTTTGTAATTTTACATTTGATTATCTCCTGCCATGCAGCCTCCCCTTCATTCCTTTGATATTCTGATGCTGTTCTCCCTGGTGCATCACTGGCAACTTTAATGAGTGTATTGTAATTCACTTGTTCAAACTTCTATAACAATGTATTTCTTTCTCCATATTTTTAAAAGATGCTGGAGGCACTCACTCTCCTATGAATCTCGTACCAAGACCTAGACAGGTTACAGCAGGCAAAGGACTACCATAACCATATTCCTTTCAGTCCACATCTTTTTCCAGCCACCTCAGAATAATGCAGGAAGAGACAGGTGTTACTACATGACCAGGAGGCTCTGACAGGCCAGGGTAAGCAAACAAGTACTATAAGGAACAACACCTATGCAGAGCATGTAGCCCTAGGAATTGTTTCCTCATTCCTACTGAAAGAATTCCTCTGACAATCTCTGCCACTGTGGCTTCTCAAAGGCGGTACCCATCTTTTTCTGACATTCAGTATATCTGCCTCCTTCTACTAGTTAAATAATATCATACTGTACGACATCATCCTAACCTCCTCTCAACAACTTAACACATTACTGGTTTTTCCTTCTTTATGGTTGCTTTACCTGGAACATTCCAATAAGATGCATGAAATAGTGTATGAAGGAAGGACCTTGCAATGCATGCATACTTACAGACTGAAATCCATGAAACTTCCAATAATTATTTGCTCTTTATTAAATTTTTCCAGATCTTGGCCCTCACATTTAATATTAGGAATCTTGCATGTATCCTACATGAAGGGTAGGTGTGTGGCTAAATCCACTACACTTTTAAAACAATCATATTGTGCTTTATATATGTTGTACATTGTTCATGAGCCTTCTCATTTCGCATCTGTTTATCTACTTTTACCATGTATTTGTTCTCTTGTGTTTCAAAAGATTACAACTAGACTTACAGAATGATAACTGTCAAAATCATCTTTGCCTCCATAGAGATTAGTATAATTTTTTTATCTTTTTCTGAAAGAAATCTTCTGGAAGTTCTCATTTTCTAGAAAGGCCAGAAAACATTAGTTTATACAAACGGAATAGCTACTTGAGACATAGCCCCACTGTCTCCACTGTAGCTAACTGTAGCATAAGAAATCACATTTAGAATATGTGTATTTCAAAATGAGTTATCTTGGTTCAGAAATATGTTTTTCTCATTCACTTATTTTTGAAATACCTATCCATCTAGCACCTAGGACTCACAGATCCACTTTTGTCTAAGTTCTTTATTCTTTTACCTGCTTTTTATAGACTTCAACAATTACTTCGTCTACTACTTACTCTCTTACACTTCTTCAGTAATGGCTATGCAAACAATAATTTACAGGATTTTTCCAGGCAGTTTCATCCTTTTTACTTTATTAAAAGACCTATTTTCCCTCCAAAAATTACTCCATCCCCTCTTCTCTTTATGTATTTTATAACCTGGTTTTCTTTCTAACAATGACTGTTTCACAGTTTCAGTGAAATGGAATTTGGAATTCTGGTATAAACCAAAGTAGGTTTCTCAACTTTGAAGGAAAGACTGCACAGGAAATACTACTACTACTACTAAGTATAATAAAAATATAATAATAATACTGAAATATATATATTCTGTGTTCCTCAACAGAGAATAAACACATTCATAGAACGTCAGTTCCACAGAACACATTTCCAGAGTAGGAATCAATCTTTTCTGGATCTTATGCACTTCAAACAGAGTATAGTGTTTGATCGGAGAATGCCAAATATAGTAATTAATAATATAACAAAAGTCACTCCATATAACACCAATATATAAATGTAATATGTGTCAGACCTACTCAAAAACTTGCTAATTAATCCCCACACAACCCCTTTGTGATACTGCACATTACAGCAAATTAGGAAATTACATGAACTGACTTGCCAGGTTCCAGAGCAAGGCAATGGCAGAGGACATTCAGAACCAATTCTCTCTTCACTCTTAACTCACCTCAAATGTCAACATTATGTTCTGCTCAGGGGAGCTGCATAATATCATTTTATTATTTAAGTCCCATTCTCAAACTCATTCAAGGAGAGCTTAAGCAAAATTTAAAAAGCACATAGACACCATACACAGAAGTCAGCTTAGACTGTGGCTGAGTGATGCAAAAAATAAATCACCAAATCCTAATTTATGACAGATTCACAGTTGCTTTCACTCTGCAGATCAGTTATTTATTTTTCTGTTCCTTTAAACTGCAGTCAGTAGCATACACTGCCTACAGTGAAGAGACCTCTGTGATAAGACGATATCAAGGGATGTTGTGACACTCCTGATTAAGAACTACACAGTAAGCAAACTGTACAGAAATGCTAATTTTCCTTCCCTTTCTCATCATTTACCTAAATTATTCTGAGTAATACAAATTATCTTTATTAGCTTTAAAGGCAGTTCATTCTCATTATTTTATGCCATTTCTTAAAAGAAATCATATTCCTGTAGCTGCTGAAATCCACTCTATCTTTTCATTAACAATGACTTTTGTGTACTGTTGTATCTCATGTCCACAAACAAACAAAAAACCCCAAAAAACACCTATTCTTCTACAGTCATAGCCAAACACCCACCATCAGCAGAGGATTAATAACTTCTGCTGGAAATAGACTTTCTTGTCCAAGCTCCTCTTTGAATCACTGATTTCTGAGTATTCCCTGTAGTTTTCAGTAATCACAAAGTGACGCTGACAAACCCACAGAATTGCCCAACCCAAGGAAGAAAGACACAATTTCCTCCACTTTGATTGGAAAGAATGTAAGCCTAGTTTGTGACAAGGATGTGTTGGTTGACTAACAGAGCATGGTTTTACAAAATCTTTTTCTGATCTTAAATTCATCAAGACTGAGTCTCAGAATGTCATCCAGCCAGGTATCACCGTGCCTACCAGCACTAAGATGATGTACAGAAGGTTTCTAACAAAAAGTTCTCTATAATCCATTCATTATACTTAGCAACATCAAACGGGGGAAAATAATTAAAAACCTCCTATTGAGCACCTAGAGACCTTGAACACAGACAGGGGGTGAACACAAAGACAGGGTATTTGGTTTTAAAAGTCACACTTCCTCTTTTTATGCACACATATATCCATACACAGTAAAACAACAATACATTTTGGAGGGTTTTATTTTCTTTCTCCTTTCTATTCTGGTCTATGAGAGCCTACACTTACAGTATAGATATTTAAATTTACTCAAAAGAGTTGCGTAAAATTTCTTGATTTAAGTTTTTTAATCTTCAGATGTACACCTATGGGGAGACTACATATTTGACAAATAAACTGCCTGAATAAATTAATTTATGTGAAGAGTGAAAATCACATGCAAATGACATTATAAACAGGAACTATGCTGAGAGCTTAGTTGTACTGCACTAAGTACTAAGTACAAGAAGACAAAAGCTAGTTTCTGACATGTAAAACTAGTCCATCTGAAAGGTATCCAATCTTCCTTACAGTATCTTTGACACTACTGAAGGTTGCACTTATATAAAGCTCTTCTCTACACATTTTGGCATTATATTTCTGTTACTCATTACACAGTGTCTCATAACTTAAGGTTCAAAGAAACTTTTAAAAATAGAGAGCTAAAAGATGTTACAATGACTCTGCTGCAATGTCCAATATACCTGAGCACTGACTGCTGTCTGGAGTAGTTAACGTAGTACATCGCAGTCATGGCCATGGCAACTAATATTAGTAACAGTTATGATTGTTTTGTTTCTTTCATCAGTATCACATATTATTTGGGAAGCATGTCTGTGTCATTTATAGAAATGGAAGGTATTTTCTCCCTTCCATTCAGGCCTTATGTTAAAGCAAATTACGAAAAAAAATGTAAGTAGCACATACATAGTCTGCCAGCTGCCCTGTCTTTCAACCTGGTTTTACCCAACTTTATCATGACATCAGAATTTACTGATTATTTAGGAATGAGTCATGAGATAAGGAAGTCTTTACAGTGTAGGTTCAACTTCACCTCAAGCCTATACAAATCAAGATACTGTTATCACATAAGGAGTTGATAATGTGAAAATATGAGATGATACATAAATCATAGGTACTCAAATCACCCAAAACCTCATCTTCGAAAAGGACAAAATTTGGGATTAGGAAGGCCCATTGAACAGAACAAGCATGTAAGTTATAGTTTTAGTGACTAAATAGAGAACTTCTGAGGATTGTCTCAACATCCTTTCGTAAACATTTTTCCATTAATATATTAACTATAAGCCTGCTTCTCCTGATTCCACCATATACTTATTCTCTTAAGAAGCTGGCCTGAATATTGAATGATTCGCAAGAGTTTCAGAAGATCTCCATCAGCAAATTGCATTTACAACCACACATTATTTTCAGTGAAAATAGGGTCACTTGTTCAGAAAACTAACCTGGAAATCCCACTTCCACAACACATCTTATTTTAAGCTTTTTTGTGCAAGTTTACTAATTTCTATCACAGCTGTTATTAACTTAAATGAAAAGTGAAACTTTCTTCCTTGGAAGTAACAGAATGAGTCTAAGTACCAGAGAGACTTCATCTTATGCAAAGTGTACACTTTATAATAAAGTATGACTAGCATTAGCTGTGAAAATGTCTCAAAAGAACTAGTAGTCTGTCTCAGGGTTTACTCTTTTGCCTAAGCACTCTCTTACAATATCCAATGAGGATACTAATGAAAATAAACTGGAAAACAGACAGCAACAAACATCTTTGTAAATTGCTAGTAGTTCTTGTGACTGCAAAGGTTGCATTAATTTGAGATTGGCACAGATCAGGAGCAGTTTACATGGAAGCATTTTGTGTTCTGCTTCTGTAACTAGTGAACCTCCAACAACATTATGAGAATAACTAGAACAGTGGCATTAAAATGTCATCTTTGTTCAACATATTTGCTCCTCATGTGTTTTCTGGGTCATGTCTACCTGCTTGCTTGTATTGACTAGGTTTTTTTTAACTGCTGTTACCACTAGAGAGTCAATACAGCTACAAAAGAAGGAACTGGACTCTGCTTTGCAGACATATCATCAACAAAACAGCTAAGTACCATTTGCAAAATGTTTATTACTAGGGATAATGTGAAGCAAGAAAGACACAGCTTTTTTTTTCAAACCCCATCTTAAGTTATAGCATTATAAGCAATTAATAAAAATACCATATTTTTATGCAACTAAATTTGACCTCTAAAGCCACAGCAATACCGAAAACATGGGACCCTTTAATGTCATTTTTACAGTCATTTATCTGACTATAACCACACTTTAGAGCGTTAAGGTCAGCTGGTCATGAAGCATGAGCTCCACTTCTGACTAGCATGCACCACATTTGACTTGAGAGTAAATAAGGGACTGACACTCCATTAACCTTCACAAGTACAATTATTTATCAAAACAGTTCAAAAGAGTATCCGGCAGAGAACTGATAAATCATAAAGCAAAAAGCAAAACTGTAACAGAACAAGCTGATCCTTTGCCAGTGATGAAAAGCTATTTCTTACCACAATTCCTAGGGCAAGTCCTCCAGTCAGTTTTCTAACTCAGCCATCCGTTTTAAAGGACTGTCCCTTAATTCACATTGGCTTTGACAAAATCTCAGAGTTATTTTGTTCTTTTTTATTTCCATCTTCTTTCTTGGAAATAATATATGCTAATATCGTGTATTTTCAGGAATCTTTAGAGACTTTCCTCAGAAGCACACACAGAAAATTCAGAAGAGTTCTGACATGTTTGGTCATATCTACTTTTCTGTGGTTTTCGTTTCAGCACAAGGACCACACCTGCTCACAATACTCCTATTCGGTGAGCTGATCATCATCTTCCTACCACCATATAAATTTTGTTTCATTACAGGACCTATGGTGGTTTATAAACATGTGGTCTTCAAATTTTGTTAATTCTGTAAGATTTCTGGAATATCCTTATGTTGTGAAATTCTACTCAAATTCTTCACTGAAGCATGAGGTTGAGCTGTTCATCAGCAGCTGTCATCTGTCATGAATTATTTTGACTTTTTGACTGAAGCAGCAATCTACACTTCCAAAGAAGGGGGAATTTGCCCATAATCTTTCACAAAAAAGCATCAAGAGGTACAGTGGAAAGAAAAGGGCTTCACCACATGAAGATTCACTAGTGATCAACTGGAAATCTCATCCATCACTGACATCTTATCTTGGATAGTCGTTTTCCTTTCGCAGTAAAGCACAACCCTTTATTCACTCTAGACTGAAAACTATGCACCACTGGAGTTGTAGTTACCACAGCAGAGCTTCAGAAAAACCCCAGTAGTGTGCAGCAAAATAATTATATTCCTAGTTTTCATTCTCCCTTTAAGACTAGCATTTATTTCACTGCTTTACAAAATGTATCAAGTTCCATGAGCACAAACAGCTATGATTTCCAGATGGCTCATACACATACCTTCTTTCTGGCGGTCACAGGATAAAATCTCAAAATGTGAAAATAGAGAGATAGGGAGAAACAAACGCTTTAAGGGGAATGTGGCTTTTCTCAAGTATCTCAAAACACAGTAAACTGGTACCAAGGTCAATTTCCACAAAGTGTCTTCTAATGAAGTGGGAAGATTGACTTGATAACTTCTTTTAATAGAGGATTTAATAAATTCATAAAATGAAGTACAGCCCTCTCCATATCAGTTTACCTTATTTTATCTTGTACAAACAGTGGATTCCTTAATGATCATAAAAGGAAATGGATTTTGATTTTAAATATGTTGCACACTGTCTTGTACATATGAAAATAATTATGTTCAGAAGACTGAGTACTTTTCAGACATGACTCGGATAACTGATATTGTAATTCTGAAATTTATGTTCTCCTATTGACTTCCAGATCAAATAAATGTCTTAAATTTAAAATAATTCCTTCCTAAAAACTCCTTGTCTTAGAAAAATCTCTCTAGGACCTGAGGCTCAACATTTCTTCTTTCTCCTCCCTATAAGAAAACACCCTGTATTCAGACTCCACTGGCAATTCTTTTGATATTCAAGAGGCTCTGTAAATCCATTTTGGTATTCCACAGCTAGGCAGTCAGAGCTCTGCAAGGCCAAGCAGCCCTGAAACTTGTCAGTGAGCTAAGAACAAGACAGTGACACACAAGGCCTTGCTTCTATTTGAAAAGTAAACCACAGCTAACCAGATAGACTAGTACTGGAGAGGATGAAATGCAAGTCAGTTAAGAAAACTACTCAGCAGTGTTTACGAAACCACGACACAGCCACCCTAAGTCTCTTTTTACTTGGAATAAACAGTTTTTCAGTAGCATCTCAGATGTACCTGCTGAAGACATCGCTGTCATTAACAAAATCTATGTTATTAAGCACAAGACATAGCTGTTAAAGTGTAACTGTTTCCACTACTACCAGTTTCTGGAAAGCAAAAAAACAGTAAATTTTTTTTAGAAAAATATGGTGGTGACAAGAACTCCACACACTGAAAGACAAGACAAAAGACAAAAATATTTGCTGAAAAGAAGAACTACATTTCTCTTGCTGCAGCAGCTAGGACAAGAATTAATGAACTAAAACTAAAGCAGAAAAGATGTGATTTACACATTAAGAATAACTTTCTAATGGTAAAGACAGCAATACCCCAGGACAGATAGAATAGTATGTTCTAAGTCACCTGCACTGAGTAACTTCAGGAAGTTGGACTACTGTCTGATAGAAATGACATTGGAACAATTGATCCCTGGATTGAAGGTAGGAGTGGATGACCTCTTTCAATACCTCCAGCCCCACAATTCCACACAGCATAGGGCTCATATGCATCAATAGATGGGCTCAGTCAATAAGGGCTCTATAGATCTGTGAGGGACTTACTCACTAAGCTGGATCAGGTTTTTTTGGTTGTGTTTTGCTTCAGATTTTGTTTTCTTTTTTTCCCAAATAAATCAATAGGCTTGGGCCATTTTCCAAAGATATGATGTGGTAAGTTTCAAGCCAAACCTCTCAAGCTTTACTCATGAGATAAGTGCTAACAATGAGCCAGATTCATCAAAGCTTTATAGACTTACTTAAAAGAAAAAGAAACTGATTCAGCCAACTCGTTTCGAGCCAAATCAGGCAGTTGAAAATCTATTTCTGAGATTTGGAAAATCTGTCTTTTTTAATTTTTTTTTTAAATATGTTTCAAGAGTCCCTTTTTTGCAAGGGCCTTAGGCAACTCTGTCAAGAATCTGTTTTTTTCCAGTCTGATTAGGAGCAGTATATTTCTCATGTCTACAGAAGATAGTTAAAAGTATGTGTGTTTGTGTGTGTATACATATATATACACATATATACATAAATTCCTACATATTTTTACATATATATTTATATATACAAATAACTTAAGGATTTAAGAATTTTCTATCAAAGGTTTGGTAATTAAAGCAGTGGGTTTGCTTTTCAAAAAGATAATAATGAACTTTTTACTTTTTACTTTTTACTTTTTTACTCTTCTTTACTAAAAGGAAAAAAAAAGGAATCAATGGTCATGCTGGAAACCAATATCTATTAATGCACAAAGCTAAAAACCTGCTCTTAGGCATGTTTACAAGTCCTAGTACATAAAATCCACAGTACTTCTCAGTATTGCCATTCAGAGTGCTTCGAAGGGGCAGGGTTCATTCCCATAATTTTTCAGATCTTGATATCTCTACCAAGAAGGAAAGAAACAAGGCCAAACAAGCTAGTTTTTGTGTATATCCTAAAAAAACCCTACTGGAATCACCAAAGCATTTCAAATAAGGCATCAAATAATTATTACCAGGAGAGAGGAGGATACAGGCCTGTCGTTATCCAACCAGGACAGGCCACAGAGTTCACTGTGAGCAGAGCAAAGCACATACTGCTTAGCTCTGCAGAGTAATGCAGTCTCTAGCATCCCCCATCTGTCTGTTGAGCTGGAGAAAACCTGGGCTGAAAATGCTGTGCTGGGAATAAAAACATTTTCTACTCAGAAGCAGAGAGGCTCCCACACTCCTCTTCCCATACATCTTATAAATTCAGTGGTAAATTCATCTTCAGCTGCTGGAAGTTGTTGGTCCCATAGTGATGGCACAGACTTAGCCCCGCAAACTCTTGGGTAGCTGCCCCTCTAGCCCAACATCAAGCATTTATTTATTATCAAGCATTTACATTATGTATATGCCAAAGCAGTGAGAAAATGTTCAAAACCTTGCCATGCTTCTTTTTTACTGTTTTGTTCTTTTCAAGGAAATGACTTCTTCCAAGAACATGGAACCACCATGTGACTTTGAACTGTAAAACCTGAAAGATCAGTGAGCCTACCTGCTAATGAGCAACTTGCTATTGAAATCAGCTCATTAGGTTCCATTTTTGCTGGCTGCTGATCGATTCATGAGCCACTTATGTGGCCTCTGTAAGCTGTACGTCAATTATCAAATGAATTGATTTCTAAAAATAATAAATCACAAAGTCAGTCTTTTCTGTACCTCTAGTATAAATGCTTAGCTCAATGGCCTTCAAAATTCATCCAAGGAAACCAATGATAACATTGGTGTTCACACATAGATTCCATCTCAAATGGCAAATACTCTACTGCAAAAATAAGCTTTGCTGGCATCTCAGACAAGTGAATAAAAGCTTGCCTCTGAAAATGCTACACACAAAAGGCACAGAATTTTGCATGAATCTGTGTAGGTGTCAGTTCAAGAAATTCACACTAAGGAACAGCAGTCTACAGGAAAAATCCCAGCTAGACGATCTTAAAGTCCTTTTCCATCTCAGACCATTAAATTTCCGTAACCTTTTTCATACGACTTAAGTAGTGAAAGTCCTATGGCATCCCAACCTCAACAATATAAGAACAAAACCTGCTAAAGACTAAAAGATTCAGCAGAGAAAGAGGTAGGGGATGACTCCTTCAACCCAAACATGCAGCCATAATGTTACCATTTTCAAAAGACACAGCTATCTTCAATGCTAGGCTGGCTAACCAGACTCCCAACTGCTTATAAAAAATTATAGCAAAATTAGTCCTTTGGACATGTATGCTTGCAAATTTCAAAACACTTTATAACACTGATTTGCAATAATTTGCCCTACGGTCATGTGGGCCTTGATCCACACAGCCTATTAAAGACAAAGCAGACTTTATATTGACTTCAAAAACCTTGGATTGGACCCACAATGAATCACTGCATAGTAGACAGAAAAATTGGGAACAGAAAACCTGGTCTGAGGAAGAGGGGTCATTCTCCCCTTCATCACCTCAGCTTACTGAAAACGACAGGAATGCAAGATTTATTTTTCATGTTCTTCTGCATCATACTGCCAGCCCAATGAAGGGGCTATGGTTCTTATCCTGCTTAGCTGTATTTCTAGGATCATTATTTATTTTTAAAGTTCCTCTGATACAATCTAACACAACAGTCCAACTGCATTTCAGTGGTATCTTCATCACCTTGACCCTCAGTAATACCAGCACGAGAGCTGCTCACTGGAGTACCACTGGAGAGAGAGCTATGTCAATGCATGCCAAGTGAGGATGGTGCCAGAAGGGCCAGACTGGAGGCTTGCTCCTAAATAACAGTAAGCAGAGGACTAAATGCAATAACAATAAGGAGTTAATCCGTGTAGACCAGAGAACATTGCTTAATCCTAGTTTACTGAAAGGACATGTCATTTTTAGAAAGTTGTCCAAACAACTGTCTTAATATTCTACACCAAAGTGACTATTAATCAAACAACAAAGGCTCAATTAACACATAGCTGTTGTCACCTTGATGTTAAAAGCCTCTCCCTTCCCCCCTTCTTTCTTTCTTTATGTCTTTAATGTTACAACCTAACCCAAAAATGCCTCAGGGCCCTACAGGGAAAAAAAAGATAAGGTAGAGGGAGGGAGAAAAGGAGGGAGGAGAGGGAAGGAGGGATGGAAAGGAGGGAGGGGAGAAAGTGAGAGAAGAAAAAGGGAGAAAGAGTGAGAGAAAGAGAGAGTGTGTCTTAAATACCATCGTTCCTCTAGGCAGCAATTTCCACAGATGAAGAGGTCACCACTGTTTAACAGTGTGCTGCCACGTTAATTTAGTATGACAAGATAAAGCAGTAATCTCTGCTCGAAGAGGCTGTAAACCGCCTGCTATCCAGGGACATGCTCCAGTCGATTTGCACTGTATATCACTTTATACAATTGCCGTGACAAAGCCCCCTGAGTTCCCTCATGTAAATCTCTCTCTCTCTCCCTCTCAACTTCCCTGCCAGTCAGACAGAATCGGATCCGCGGTAAGCTATGCAAACTTCACATCTTACGCATGCCAATGGACCCCAAAGCTCACCACCCCCACATCCCCCGCCCAAGAGAAGATGTTTAGGACTTTGATAATCCATTGATCCCACTTCCATATCGGCTTGTATTTTTCAATCTGTCGTGTTAAGTTGTCAGAGAGGGCGATTAAACCGATGTTTCATGTTCTGAGATTTGCGTTCCTGGGAATGATAGTTTTCAAAGCCTTTCTTGCTAGGTTCTGCTTAAAGATTATCCCTAAGAAAGCTGATGTGAATATTATTACTGGCATAAACCTGGTAATAAAACCATAAAGTGTTTTAGGTAAAGACATTTGAGAGATATTCAGGGTTCTAAACATAAGAGTTTAAAGCTGGATAGAATTTGGAGTGCTTAAAAATAATAAAAAAAAAATAGAAGCATGCCCTGTCAGGGGCTGTGGAGTTTTCTCAGCATGAAGCAAAACAACATATGTAAAAGGGAGAAGGGAACTCACATGCCTGTGTAAAATAAATACAATCACAGAAGAGGGCAGAGAAGAACGCTGGCCTGTAGAGTTGGACAGGAACGAAAAGATGATCCTGCATGTGTAGAAGTGGTCATGATACTGCCTCGAGTAGGATGCAGTGACAGCTACTTTGAGCAAACAGCTAAGAAAGCTGTCTGTGTCTCAAGCAGCCTGCACAGCTGAAAACACGGTCTTCTTGTTGGAGAAATAGGGTAAATTTTTTGCAATATGTTGCAGCTCTCACATGCCATACTGCATCTTTAGAATGCAAGTTCTAAATTATGCCTTCTCTCTATTTCATGTTTAATTTGTGTTGTTTTCCTACGGCCTGCAGGCATGATACAAGTCACAGCACACAACATACCAAATACAGTGCCAAAATGTGAAACTGTGCACATGTATATATACCCACTTTCTGGATTAAACATAGATGAAGACATAAATAGAATTAAAACAAGCACAGCAGACAGGTTTCTGCAAAATAAGACTGGAACTTAAGAACAGATTCTTCACTAATATATTGCTAGGCCTCTATACTAAGCCTACGGATGCCATTTGGACAGCTCAGTACTGATACCAAAATGACCAAGCAAGACTAAATCAAATCTTCCAGACACACCATGTTACATACACTCTGTTCTCTTTAATGAATTAAACTTAATAATACAATTTGACATTCATTGCATCTGATAGCAAGAATGATGAATGCTTTATTAAGCACGTAAGAGTCTAGTAATAATTGGGAAGTAATTCCCTAAATTTAAAATGGGGAAAACCACTGGAATCAGCGCCATTTTTCAATATTGAGAGAATCTTCTCAAAATAGCCTTTTAAAGGCATGTTGGATTACTTCTGTTCTCCAACTCATATTGCTAACCAACACATTTCAAACTATATATGTAAGTGTAAAATTTCTTATTTGAACTTAACACTGTTGGCCAAATATACAATAAAAGGTTTGCTTTTAGGGAAAATCCCACTAAATACCATCAGTGCTCATTTGAAAAAAAAAAAAGAAGATGAGTCTGAACAGGGTTACTTTTGCTAAAATACAAAAGAATATTTATACAGGAATGTGTTATTTCTTTTAACTCCACCATGTACTGTGAATGGGATTATTCTCACTTAATTTTAGCCCCAAATTAGACATCTAGTCCAAACTAGTCATCAAGGTTTCCTCTGTAGTCAATAGACAAGCACTTTCAGAGGGTAATTCATCTTTCTTGTCTTAGATGCTTATTTTAAGATCGGAAAGGTTGTTCCAGGAGTGTGGTTATCTTTTTTCATAAACTGTGAAGACAGCCCAGACACCTAACTTTTATGTGCCTAAACTACAGTGAACTGAAGCCCAATCTCATTGTATGGCTTTCAAGAATCAAGTTTGGAAACACTAATAGATCATAAATCATCATGGATGAAGACAATTATAATTGCCTTAATTTATACAGAGTACAATGGGACAAAAGAAGTGAATTGCCAATGATAAATCAACAACTGGGAAGCTAAGAACAGAGTCTTATTTCATGCAGTAAACTAAAAACTTGACATTTTTGTTAATATTAATGAAATTACAAGTATGGAGTCCAACAACTGTTTATGGTATATTACAGAGCAAAATAAAGAAACATGCTCTAAATATATAAGTAAGATTTCAGTCAAATTAGTTTATGCACATGGAAAACTAAGGAATTCACTGTGGTCCTGTGTCAATATATTACCCAATATCCATGTTGACAGCTTCAAGACTGAAGCTATGGTCTCTGTCCAAAAGCTAAGTTTACACTGGCCACAAGCAAACAGGAAAAACGCATCATTTACCACATCGGTATTCTTTGCAAAACTGAATAACACTATTCTAAATTCTGCCTGTAGATATATAAAATTCTGAAAACTCTTTTCCAACAGGATTTACCAAATTGGTTTAAAAATAATTTACACAAGTCTTATAAATGTAACTACTGTGAATGATCAGTCTGCTCTCCCTCATACTCTACGTGCATTACTGTTTGCCTCAAGACAATATAAATTTAAGATTTAAAAAACAAAAAAAGTATATGCAGATTTTTCATTCATAAAAGCACAGAATACACCATGGAGTCACACTCTAGCATCAGTCAGATGGAGGACACAAACCCAAGTGAGTTGAGTGTTTTGTGTTCTTAGATGCACAATGTTTTATATTCCCAACAGAGCTCAGCACTATATAGCAAATACTTATTTACAAAAAAGCTAATTCTCCAGCCAGGCAGTGACCTCTTTCTCAAGGCTTTTTTGGTTGAAGTTATCTAACTGAAGATTTCTAAACTATAGGGATCAACAGCTGAGCTTCTCACCCTAAGTCCAGTTGTAACCTATGAAGAAAAGCAGGCACTTCTAGGGTGTGATTTCTCTGACCTACTTAGAAGGTATGTTAGGACAAAATGAATCATGCTCTGCTGTTGCCTATTTACTTCCATTAACCATAAAGTTAAATCTACCTCTGGACATACACTACATAAAAATTAACCCTTAAATTCTCACCCCAAAAGTGACATTGTAATTGACATGACATCATATTATGTGTTAGTGACGACATCTATACTGGCTTCTTTCCTATGTAAGAGAAAGCTTACATGTTCTCTTACTGCGTCAAGAGACCTACAATCAGAATCAACAGAAATTTACTATTCAGACTGTTGTTATATACCATAAAAAAACCCCACAGATTTAACTGAAAACTCACTCTCTCCTACAGAGTTCTAAGTCCACTAAGCTCTGCATTTAGTGCTCACTAAGCCACTTTCTATCATTTATCAGCAGTCTTGCCTAATGGGGGGGTCTCAGTAGACTGGAGGTTTGCAAATGTGACACCCATCTACAAAAAGGGCTGGAAGGAGGATCCAAGGAACTACAGGACTGTCAGCCTGGCCTCGGGGCCAAGGAAGGTCATGGAGCAGTTCATCTTGAGTGCTATCATGCAGCACACACAAGACAACCCGTCAAGCCAGCATGGGTTTATGAGAGGCAGGTCCAACTTGGTCTCCTTCTAGGACAAGGTGACCTGCTTAGTGTATAAGGGAGAAGTTGTGGATGTTGTCTGTGCAGACTTCAGTAAAGCTTTTAACACTGTTTCCTGGAGAATCTGGCTGATTATGGATAAAACACTTGGATTGCCAAGCCCAAGGAGTTGTGGTGAACAGAGTTAAATCCAGTTGGTAACTGGTCACAAGTGATGTTTCCCCAGGGCTCAGCGATAGGGCCTGTTCTCTTTATATCAACAATCTGGATTAGGGGACAGAGGGCAACCTCAGTAAGTTAGCAGATGACACAAGTTAGGAGGATGCGACCTGTTTGAAGGTAGAGAGGTTCTGCAGAGGGATCTAGACAGACTGGATCAACAGGCTGAGGACAGTGATGAGGTTAAACAAGAAAGAAGGAAGAACATTGAGGTGCTGGAGCATGTCCAAAGAAAGTCAACAAAGGTGGTGAAAGGTCTAAGAGCACAGGTGTTACGAGGAGCAGCTGAAGGAACTGGAGTTATCTAACCTGGAGAAGAGGAGGCTCAGGGGAGACCTTATCGCTCTCTAAAATGACCTGAAATGAGGTTTTAGAGAGGTGAGGGTCAGTCTGTTCTCCCAAATAACAAGCAAATAGGACAAGAGGAAACAGCTTCAAGTCACACTAGGGGAGGTTTAGGGTAGATATTAGGGAAAATTTCTTCACCAAAAGCGTTGTGAAACACTGGAAGAGGCTGCCCAGGGAAGCAGATGAGTCACCAACCCTGAAGAAATTTAAAAGATGTGTAGATGTGGTGCTAAGAGACTTGGTTTAGCGGTGACCTGGCAGTACTGGGTTAACAGTTGGACTTGATATTAGAATCATAGAATCATTAAGATTGGAAAAAACTTCTTAAGACCAAATCCAACTGTTGACCCAACACCACCATGCCCACTAAACTATGTTGCAAAGTACCACATCTACACATCTTTGAAATTCCTCCAGGGTTGGTGACTCATCTGCTTCCCTGGGCAGCTTGTTTCAATGCTTAACAACTCTTCCAGGAAGAAATTTTCCTAATATCCAATGCAAACTTCCTCTGGCACAACTTAAGGCCATTTCTTTTGTCCTATCGCTAGTTACCTGGGAGAAGAGGTAACTACCTTTCAGGTAGTTGTAGAGAGCAAGAAGGTCTCCCTTGAGGTCTCTTCTTAAGAGGTCTTAAAGGTCTCTTCCAACCAGAACATTTCTATGATTCTGTGATTTGTATATAGTTGGTTTTTGGAGAGCCCTAGATCCTAGATACCCTAATTAACTTCACTAACTTCAGCGAATGCAATTGCCTTTGAACATAAACCTGAGTTGTAATCTCATGTTTACAACTGCAGTAGTTTAAAATGAAGAGACTAAGAAAAAAAGAAGTTTCACTTCCAGTTTCAGAGATGAAACACACACTTAAAATTCAATCTGAGAGTCAACATAGAAGAGGAAGTATTTTGTAGTATTTATGGCTAGCCAGAAATATTAACAAGCAATATAAGCTTCCACTTCTGACATGACTCAGTGCACAGATACACATACAATCTACCACAGCAATTCAGACTCGAGATGTCAGAAAGATTTTACCTTTTGCTTAGTATTTCTTATTTTGTGTCATCAAACTCCAGTCCTACAAAAAGCTATGTGCAGAAGGAGTTCTAGTCAGTGACCTCACCTTCCCTCCCTCTTGCTACCATAAGCATTAGGTTCCAATCAACCAGATTATTTTTCAGGAACAAGGTCATATGCTAAGCATTCTGGAGTAGGAATGTTTCATTTTTCTGTGTCTATAAAAATAAATCATGCTCTGGTTACAACATAAATAAAGATAATAACAGTCTGACATCAGATTTTATTGGTTTATGGTTTGGACAATCTATACAATTTGTCTGTTGCCTGCACAAACTACAAAAAGTTAATCTTCATAGCCCTTTTTTACCTTGAGGTGGATTCAGTTTTAAAAGCACCGAAGTCCTGTTTATACTGCTCTGGTAAAAATTATCCTTAGCTAAACTGGGCACAAACTCCACTCAGTTACATCCACTGGTTTATCTAGTGACACTAAAATCACAGGATTCATTGAGTCTACTTCCCCTTTGCAAAGAGCAAAAAACACTGTATCTGGTCACAAAACCAGAAAAGGAATCTAAAGAACCTAAACCAGAAAAAGAAACTAAGAACTATGTTAAAGAGAATTTGGAAACTAGGCTGGTGAAATTATTCAGACAAGCTTGTAACCCCAGACATAAAGGACTGTTTTTACTCAGGAATTTTTGTTTCCTCTGTTTAATTATCTTGAAACACTTTGGAACACTGGTTGGTTCAGAAACATTGCAGTATTGTCAATCTTCTGTAGGGAGGTTTCAACACATGCCTTAGGAGTTAACCCATCTATGTTAGATGCTCTTACTCCCTTACTTAAGAAAACATATATTGATATCTGTAGTCTGTTTTACTACAGGTTCTTCTGCAGCCAAAAATCTCTGGACAAAATTAATAAACCCCTTTATTACAGTGGAGAAGATGCTGATATTTCACTGATATACTCAAGACAAGAGAAAGTATTTAGCTCCCTGAAAGAAAAAAAACTCCATGACTAGATGACATGATGCTTGAAATGCTAGCAACTGCCTGAAGCCACATTTTCATGACTACTCCAACCATCATTACTTTTGGTAAATCTGGAAAAGCATTAGCAGTGGCAAGAAAATTAAGAGAAAGAAAGCTGGCCTTGGCACAGCCTAATCCAACTGCACTTTGTATAACCTGAGAAAACACAGTTAAAGAAATTAGGAAAAAAATATGACAGAGCATTTAACTCACTGAGCCATTAAAATGACAGAAAAGAAATACATACTTCAAATTACTGATACGATAGGTAACATCACAATTATGGACATAAATGCTTGACAGTGAGAGAAAAGACTGCAAAAGATGAGGGTGAGTACCGAGTGTAGCAGATTACTCTGGCACTTCTAGGAGTCAGAGCTGATAATCACAGAAATTCCTTGCAACCCTGAAATTCAAGAAACCATGACCAATACCGCACAATGTATTTCAGGTTTGGTGTATCTCTTCTGAAAGTAGAGCTGCATATCAAAAACCACCCATCCTCTAGTTTATTGACCTTCTGTCCAAACAAGGCTTTAGAAGGCTTTAGGATGGATTAAATAATAAAAATGACCAAGTTAAATATGGCTACAAGCAGAATAAGAAAATAGGCAAGTCAGAAAAAGGTTCTCAGAAGACAACTGCAAGCAGACAGGAAGTGACAGAGTAATAATGTTCTTATAAAACTGGAAAGAGAGAAAAAGGGTTTCTCACCTGCAGTGAAAAGAAAGGGAGAAAGCAACACCAGCTGCTTGGAGGAACTAAGGTGGATATGAAAAGCAGACAGAAAGCACACAGGAAAAATGTCCTGGAAGTTCTAAAATGAATGGGTAGCTACTGAAGCAAAAATGAGTTGAGGTGGCGTGCAGAAGTAGAAGTTTCCACTGCATAGGGTGCAAAATATAATGAACTTAAGAGTCCCACATGTCTTGCATTGAGGCATGCGATAGATGGAAGTCAGGTATGCTGCTCTCTATTCTGACAGTAGTTACACTGCCAGCCCAAGACCACAATCTTGTAACAGTGAAGAAGCTTGGCGAAAGGATATAACCCTATTGGTTGAACGGGAAAGCACAAAAACTAAACTTATGCTGCCTTCTCTTTCCAGAACCATGAAGACCGAATGTTCAATTGGAAGCAGAGTTTCTGCCTCACTCCAATACCAGGAAGACTTAGTATCAACAAAGCAAAGGTACTGTTTAAGAATAAATTTGAGCAGAGTGCCACAGGTAATGAGCCCGGACTGAAGAAACTATATCAGTCCACAGCTATTGTTTGAGTTCTTGTAGGATGGAGATACCATAGATCTTACCTAGTTTATGTCATAGCTAGGGACAGACTGCTGAAAGCAAAAGCTGTTATCAAGAAGTAGGAACACTTAAATGTAGTCTCTCTATATTGTTACTATAAACTAATCTTGCAGCCCTGCTGGGGCTTTCTCTATACCCTAGCCTTCACCACTGCTCTTCAAACTGGTAGGTTGAAAACTTTGTTCCAAATCTATGGTCTCTTATACCCCCTCCATTCTTCCTTCTGAAGCCCCAGTCTTCTGGGTAGTGTCTGCAAGGTACTGCTCCAAGCACACTGCTGTACTTCCAAGACATGAAAGCTGAACAAACAACTAGTCTGACCCAGCAGAGCTGACAACTGTGCACTATTCCCAGTAAAAATGTACAATCCTCAGTGAAATTACCTAGCAGATCTCAATAAAAGTGTGCAATCCCAAACTGAGCTACTTCATGAAGGCAGTCTGGATTTAGATACTAACTTGGAATGAAACAGCTATGTCCACTCTGGATGTCCTAGAGTAGATTACTTTGCTTAGAGAGAGAACCAAGGTTGTTTCTTTTTTCTTTTAAGGTTTATGATTTTGGATTTTTTCATAAAGCACTTACAGCTCTTTTCATTGTAAGAGTGACCATCTGGTTCAAATATTCCTACAGACTGTGGGTTTTATGGTTTTACCTATCATTTTTTCCTATGAAATTTTTCACCTATTCACTTGAATTAGGTTTTATGCAAGAAGCTTAAGTGAAGATATTTTCCAGTATGAAGTCAATTAATTGATTCCTAGGCACATAATCATTTGCAAACAATGGATACATACAATTCCCAGCACTTCTATAAAACAAAGGTGTTTACTTTTCTGTTGATTATTTTCTGCTTAACTGCATTCAAATGAATCCATTAAAAACGTGACTGCTTCACAGCAGCAAAAACCAAACAACTGCTGTTTCCATGTCTCTTCATGGCCTTTAAAAACTACAGTCATCTGTATCCTGTATTTCAGGCAATTTATAGATTACAAGCCTGGTCTTGATTTGTTAATTTATTGTTTTAAACGTACTGCTAACCCTCCTCTTGGGGCGGGGGTGGTGTAGACGTTTTCCTACTTCATTACTTATTTACTGTCCTCTAACCAACCTTTGGATCCTTCAGAGACTGATCAAAACACCAACAGGTCATTTCAAACTTCAGCCCGTCTTTCTGCCCACTGACTTCTGCTGGAATGGTACATTTACTCTGGTTCTTCCTGGCCACAAGTATGCAAAAAGAGTGGTAGAACAAACCAAGGAAAGCTCCATAAACTAGCATACTGCTCCTGAATGGCTTTCATCCCTGCCTTACCTCAAGAACAAAAACATTTTTTTGGTTGCTCACCTGCCCTATATAGGATCTGTAGAACAAGTAGTTTGCAAGTAATTGCTGTATACTGTAAGCATTACTTACATACATAGATAGTACAGGATTGGAGAACTGGGAGAATACAGATCAAGACAAGGAGGACAGGCAGGTGACAATAATTTAAATGGAATATATTTTGTCAGGCAGATATGAGAAGCATTAAGGCTTTTTCTTGCTCCATTAACGACTGGCTTTCAATAACTGCAGAGAGCTTTCTAGGATCTGGACTAAATGATGGAGTAGGCAACTTCTACAGCTGTTTGGTGGGTCCTGGATGATTCTTCTTTTTTTGTTCCTTTTCCTAATAGCACACAGAGTCATCCTCTGAAATGGTCTAAGTGTAAAGATTGAAAAGATCAAGCTCTAATACAAGCCTGAAATTATACCTGTGTAAACTGCTTTCATGTGCTACTTCTGTGATGGCATTTATTATGCAATGTTTGTAATAATGCAATTTCATCATCTTATAAATATCAATTTACCATTAAGAGAGGAAGGAAAGAACATCAGAAAACCACAAAAGCAAACTTGCCACCATTTCTGCTTTGTTTTAATTGAACTGGTCTTGTTCAGATAAGCCTATCTCTTACAAAAACAACAGTTTAGAGTTTAAACTGCGAAACTGTGTGTGTGTGTGTGTTGTAATTATGGTGCCTGCTAACAATTTCATACTGCCACATTGCACATATGGCTTCCAAGCTAGCTTTATCTGAATCTTTGTGAATCTATTCTCCATGCTATTAAACTGAGCACATTCCACATCGTTCAAAAGTAATTACACTTTTGTCTAGAGTGTAGAAGACTGCTCTCCCCAAACAATGAAATTCTCATTATTAGAGCTGGCACAATAACGGCACTGGTGTTCACAACACTGTGCATTGTACCATCACAATAACTTATCCTAAGCTTGATGCACAAAGGTACATTGGAAATTAAAATTTCTCTAAAACCATTGTGGATTTGTTGGGTTTTTTTAAATAGGCATTCTTTAGCTCAGTATAATTAGAGTCCTATTTGACTTTTAAAAAAGCTATATGCATTCAGATTTCCATTCTCTTCTTAACTTCTGAATAGCAGCTAAGTGCTCTAGCCTCATGTTGTTCTGATCCAATACTCTTCATATGCTGACAACCTCAGACCAACAGATGAAGTGCAGGCCAGGATGTATGGGATAAGAGCATTCAAATACAGCATTAAACAACCTTTTATTCTGGACAGGTGGAGGAAAAGCAAGAAGCAATGCAGCAGTAAGTTCTTTGATCAGTAGTACTGTTATTCTTAATATGACCACAATTTCTTAGTATTATTCCCAAGTTGTAGAGGAATAACTTAATTTATCGCAGAAATGCAATATTTTTTAGTGTGAAGCAATAAAGCTACTTAAGACTGCACTGTAGCACTCCCTATCAATTTAAAGCACTGCTGAAAATGAATTCTAAATCCCACTGAAAGTGCAGGACAAATGTGGGCTAGCAGTGCAGTCATGCAGTTTGGAACAACTGGACCGCAGCAAAATTACACCTTACCCGTCTGATCTTTTGGTCAGAACTTCCTCTTTTTTTAATCTTACCCAGCACTTGATTGATATTCTACTGTTATGAAGAATGGCTGAATTTGACCACCCTATACAACACCCCTGGTTTCATACAGTGCTTTTAGTTTTGACACCTCTTATTTTTAGAGATTAGCACACTGACACTGCTAGTAAGATCTGTAGTCTTGAGAGGTGGCAAAAGCAACATGTTAAAACAGAAAAATGGAAATAAATAAAATAAACCCTTGTAACTTATATGAGCTAACAACTACTTATGCTATCCAAATACTGTAGCCTTAATAGGTTTCTTCACGAGAGGTATTGAGTGATACTGTAATCCTCCAGCATTACCCCACTAAGCTTATGGCCTGCTAGGAATGTCCTAAGGGAACTCTTGGACATATCCTAGGTCAAATGATTTGCCTTGTATTTTCTACTAAGCCTTTGGTTTAAGTCTAACAAATTATTGTTTCTATTCTTATCAGTGGAAGAGCTTTTCTATGTACAGTAACTATCAAGTTTCTTCTATCAAGAAGACGACATTTTGGGACAGAGTTGCCCCTGCCTTTCAAGGAACTACAGAATGGTTGAGATTGGAAGGGACCTCTAGGGGTTCATCTGATCTAATCCTCCTGCTCAAGCAGGGCCACCTAGAGTCAGCTGCCCAGGACTGTGTTCAGAAGGCTTTTGAATACCTCCAACAAAGAAGAATCCACAACCTCTCTGAGCAGCCTGTTCCTATGCCTACTCACTTACAGTAAAAAGCATTTCTGATGTTCAAATGGAGCCTCCTATGTTTCAGTTTGTGTCCACTGCACTAACCTTTCTGAGGCTGCAGTTCCAGCATTCTCAGAAATATCCTGTTCACTTTGATGGGAAGATGGGTTTTGCAGCTTTTTGTCAATTTTGAGGGTTATAAGATTTCTTTCCAGGGTTTTCTTATAAAAAATTACCCAGTTTTCTGAGCTGTGTCTCCAGGCTGGCAGCTGTTACAATTTGGTGAAGTGCAACAGAGTAAATTTTCAGAATTCTAAGTTGGGCGAACTGTTGAGTTATTGCTCTGGTGCAATCAGCCCTTTACCTTAAGGATCCTAGGATGTTCCAGCTGGCAGGACTTGTAAAAGGAAGCACAGTTAGAAGTGACCTACCAAACAGAGGGTCAATTAACAGCTACAAAAGTGAGGCCAATAAATTGATTCTCAAGATAGAAATTGTTTTCCTAACTGTCCCTTCAGTGCTAGGAGACAGAATGTGAGGAAACAGGGATGGCTTCGGTGACAAAAGGAACTCAGATCCTGATGAAACAAAGCGCTGTAACTCTGTAACTTTTCCAGATCCCTTGGCTGCAGCTTGCTTCAGTTGAGATCGTTCCCTAAGCCAACTAGCTGTTGCACACATACCTAACATGGAAAGGTATCTCTGGATCTATACCATGTCTACCTAAGAATTCCTTTGGAGAAGAGTCTAAGCTAACAATCCTGCACAAAGCAGGATGGTTTAGAGGGGTGCAGCAGAGTGATGATTTCAGACTGGCTTTAAGTCCGATGCTGTCTTATTGGACATTGCAGAGATCTGTAAAGGTGTACTCTGCTAAGGACAGCATGTGGCTGCAAAACAAGAACTCCATAGTCACTTGCAGACTCAGTGGATGTAGTAGTACAACTGACAAGCTATTAAGTGTGAAGCACACTGCTGGAGCTTTACCAACAAAACTGTATTGGACTGCACTGTGTGCTGATGTGTACACATGTGCATACACCTGGATTTGCTTCCCAGAGACTATGAAATAGCCCAGAATCTCAATTCAAACAGTATAAAAATGTCTTCTGTAACACTAACAAAGTGAATACACTCTGGGAATGATTTCCATAACCGCTCATCACCCAAATTGAAGTTATTCAAGCACTAAGTTCAGTTACTGCCTTCTTATAACTACATACCACAAAAGCAGAGAGAATGATTATGTGTATTTTACTCATTTACATTGATCAGTTCCTTCTTTCTGGAGATACATAGGCTACCTCCTTTCTGACCTACCTGGATGATGATATTTACAAGACACTCCTCACTAAAAGACAGATACTACCAAAGTGTCACATTCATACAAACAGCAATTTTCTTAAACGTGTATGAAGACAAAATAGTCCCTACAATCCCCACAAATATGCATCAGATAGGCTAACAGCATCTCACCACTACATTAAAACTGCCTAAAACATGCAGCAATTCAGTATCTTGCATTATAAAAATTCAGAACACACCGTTGTCACATCACATTAAATATAGCCTTCATTGTAGGGTGATGAGGTAAACTTCTTGATCTTAAAAACTATAAACAAATGAAGAAGTTAGTTAAAATCAGTTAAAAAGCACTTGTTTCAGTGAGCTGCAGTTAAAATACTCCTGCTGGGCTTCTTAGAAGACAGTGAGTTTTTATTTCATTAGGGTCTGCTTCTACACTACTAGTGTCACTACAAGTTTATCTATTGACTTCAATGTTGTCAGGAACAACCTCTTACCTTCAACACGCTCTTAAAATAGTCAAAAATACAGCAAAGTTCATATACCAATTACATACCCTAACATCCCACTGGCTGGAACTGTATATTAATGAATTACATCACTATAAAAGATATAATGGATGAGAAGTACACAAGCTAGAAAAAGATAACGACATACGTGACCATAAGTAATTTTTTTAATTACATTATTTCTTCATTTTAAGTTGTAATAACATGAAGTAAAATTAAATATTCCAAACCACTGTTTGAAATGACTTTTTAGACCAAAAAAGAAGAAAAATGGATGGGGATCAGTGAGTTAATATTGTCTAAGAGAGCAGCTTCAGTCAATGTCCAGTGACTTGATCCTATGAAGAATAATAATTCCTAAGGCGCTTTACTTAGGGCTTATTACATATGCGTAATATGCTGCAAGGGCCTAAATACCATTACGGAGCTGTTGCAGGCTTGTACAAGAATACACTATCACCTATTTTGTAATGCCTTTTTAAAAGCCTTCAAATATAATGTGACCAGCAGGAGCAGGGAGGTGATCTTACCACTGTACTTGGCACTGGTGAGGCCACACCTTGAGTACTGTGTGCAGTTTAGGGCACCACAGTATAGGAGGGACATCAAGGCGCTGCAGAGGGTGCAGAGAAGGACAACTAGGCTGATCAGGGGTCTGGAGAACAGGCCTTATGAGGAGACCCTTAGGGAGCTGGGGTTGTTTAGCCTGGAGACGAGGAGGCTGAAGGGAGACCTTATCGCTTTCTTCAGCTACCTGAAAGACCATTATAGGGAGGCGGGTGTTGGCCTCTTCTCCCTTGTGACTGGTGACAGGACTAGAGGGAATGGGCTTAAGTTGTGCCAGGGTAGGTTTAGATTAGATGTTAGGAAGAATTCCTTTCTGAAAGAGTGGTTAGATATTGGAATAGGCTGCCCAGGGAGGTGGTGGAGTCACCATCCCTGCAGGTTTTTAAGAAGAGGATAGATGTGGTTCTTCAGGGGACACTTTAGGGATAAGAGTAGTGTAGGGCTATCGGTTGGAGTAGATGATCTTGAGGATCCTTTCCAACTGTAACAATTCTATGATTCTATTAAAGTAGAATTGTCAGTGCCCTTGCCAAAATGGGGGACTAACAGAAAAGTTAGTCAGTTTGTACATAGGCAAGAGCTGTGCAAGTGTGTTCAAACCAGACAGCTTTGTCAAGGTGACCAAGTCTTGGGGTTTCATCGCCATTCCTTGCACCTTTGAACCCTTACAAAAACGTTATCAGAGTATTCTGCATGAAGAGCCCAAACACGTCATGATAATAATAGTGACACTACAATACTGGTGAGGAACACGGCTTTGCTTTTGGTTCTTTTTGTTTGCCTGTTTTCAGACAAAGCCAGTTCTGGACTGCTGGACATAATGAATTAAGTGGACAGTGTCATTTGGAAAGCGCACAAAAAAGTGGGAATTCACAGGTGAAGAAGTGGTAAGGCTGATTTAATTTCATAAGCACAGTAAGCTTTCTTATAGGTATCTCTAGCATGTGAGATACACATCCAATGTGAGTTTTTAAAACTAGTAAAATGCAAAGTTGTCTTTTTACCATTTATACAGACTTCTGTGCCTTACTATTGCATAAACTTGGCATTAGGGTGATACTTCATTCACCATGCCAAACATGACTCTCACAGTGTTCCAAAACCATTTACTGTTTGCTGAACACATACACTTCAAACTCACTTCAATGTAGCTAAAAAATTTTAGCACCCTAAATGCCAGAAGGCAAAGGTGAGGAAAAGTTGAGTTTGCACTGCAAGTGATGTAGCATTTGTAGCGGAGGGTAAAAGCAGCCCAGCTAGGTCAAAGCTTTCACATTATTGTAGCATGTTCTGTATGTGTAACTCTGCATTGTATACTCCATAAAAGTACAGATCTGGATGCCAAACTATGTAGAGGCAGAATTCAAAGAATGGAGGTAAGCACAATAGACCGTTAGCAAACCTACCATTGTGTTGTGCTGAGAAGTGGGAGTCCTATGGCCACAGTTCTCTTGCGTCAGCAGAGAAACTGGCTGAAATTCCTCAGAGTGAGGCTTGTTGGGAAAACTCACATGCAAGGGAAGGTGAAAGGCTGGGAGCCCGTCACTCTCCTCTTCTCCCACTTTCTGTCTGCTTGTCACCATGGCTACCTCTCCATCTGCTTCCCCATACGGAGAGGCTGGTCGCTTGGAAGACATCCTGGAAGGAACAAAAGAGGAGAAAATAATGAAACCTCCAAATAAATCCTTAATGCCGTCATTGTGTGGTTAGGGGCCATTGTAACAGAAATGCCTTTTTTGTGCTGGCAAGGAGCAGGAAACCATCCAAATACCACTGCAAAGCATACACAATTGGGAACAATGGCCAAGCAGGTAGCAACTGAACAGTGGCTTGTTTGTTGTGAGAATAATACACTAATATAGCACTTTCTTGCATTCTGGCTTCTTCTACATGAAAATTCACCTAAGACGACTGTATAATGAAATGCAATTCCTTCAAAAAAAATACCCATCTTGTTTTGCATTTTCAAGAGACTATAAGAAGACAGAATGTCTCCCAGTACAAGTTACTGTCAACTTAGCTTTTAAGGAATAATGATCCACATGTATTTGACCATAACTGATTAAAAAATAAAGTAAAATAAAATAAAATGACTTGCCAGCAAGCCAAAATGTCTGTGTTTATAAAACTTAACCCATGTGAACAGCAGAGTGCCACAGTCACATTGCAAGAATCTTTTCGGGTTCACAGATCCGGGATAGTAAAGCAATTAAACATTTGGACATTAATAATCTAAGCTTTTTGACAACACAAATTCAGTGAATTAAGATTTGCTATCAAGACACCTTATAAGACCTACCTGTAGCCATGACAGGAAATAACACATGTAAATATAATTTACATCTACATCTACATAACAAAGGATACACAAGGAAGATACATAGAGCACACATTGTAAAAATCGCACACAAATCTTGACTTAAAATTCAGTCCCACATTTCAGATTCTTTGAGATGGTCTGCTAACTGTTCTGATAGCATATGTATATCTTCAACTTCTAGAAAGACTGAAAGAATCCTTATGTCATTGGAAAATTTAGTTTTCAACCAAATCAGGCACTACTGAAAATCTAACAGGACAATATGAACCCAGAACACTTCCAGCTTGGTCTTCAAAATAGAGGGGTTCAGTGAAGTTTTAAAATGCAGACAACTTCTAGGACTAATTACAACAACACTGTTCATGAAAATCAGGGTATATGCATGGATGCTATAATGGGCCACTGTGCTAAGCAGGGGCACCTGTAATAAAGAATGGAATGAGAAATAAAAAATCTATTAGGCATAGTCAGAAGAAGAAAAGAAAGATAAAAAGATAATATTTCATCGAAAACAGGAAGTTTTGAACAAGGAAACTGAAGACTATTGTGTGTAAAAGTTGAAAAGACAGGCTGAAGTAACGCTGCTTTTCCTCAAAAATTTAGTATTTATGATTCTAATTGCTCCATTTTGATTTTCCACTTCACAGTTAAAGGGCTGCATTTCAAAAGCCCAGCAGTCTCTTGAACCATGTGTGGGGCTGCTGTGAGGTGGAGCATGTCCATACGATTTGGCATATTGAGCACGAAACGGTTCTTAGCAGCAGTCAACTGGGTCTGAAAACAAACAGTGACTTTAAACAGCCCTTTGTTATGACTTACTTTGTTTCTAATGATCTCATTTTGAGCTTTGCCTCCTGAGCCAAGTTAGATTATACTAGAAAAAAAAGCGCCACAAAATCAACCAAAAAAATCCCTACCAAAACCTATACTCAAGATCCACATTGCCTGTTCTATTGCCTGTAATAGAGAAGCAATCTGTATTTTCTATTAATGTTTGACTTAGTCCAACAGACTAACACTTCATACATCCTACCTGAATTCTGTCTTCTAAGCTTTCCCACCTACGTGTCTGCAGTGAAACATATGTATAAAGACAGAGATCACCAGATAGACTCTTACTGGCAGTCTTCTACTAAGCCCACTGAATTCAGCATTTTACAGCTATGTTTAATGTGACAGAACCCAAGCTCTTCTTCTGCAGAAACCATGCAACTCCCTCCTGAAGTTAATGTGAATTATTCATATTCTGCATTGTACTGCAACAAGATACACATTTTCTATTGAATCTGAGAGTAACATTTTGGTTACTTAGCTCAATGTTGCCTTAATAGAAGCTTGAATTTTTACAAAATCTCTCCTTCTCAAAATCAGCACTAAGCAGTTGTCTCAATTTTGGAAAACAAAGAGAGAGACACAAAAACATTAATTATTCCATATTAATGTTCTATACTTCAGGAAATTTATATTCTACAAGATGAGTGAAAATACTGTAAACCATCTACCAAAGTCTCCACAAGAATTCATTCTGACAATAAAATATAGAGAGGATGCCTTGCTTTGTATTGATGATCTCTATTATATACTATATACTCAAATTGTGTTCAAAAGTCTACTGTCATTAACCTAGAACAACTCAGAGTCTCTCCACTCTGCTTCACAAGGAAGGTTTAATTATCATGTTGAAATAAAGCTCTTCTGCTAACTTTATAAGTAAATATACAGGTTCCTCTACTGTGTTCAGTTACCACACTGCAGATCATCATCCTCTTCTGTTTGCCTCTGTTCCTGAGAGGGATGATAGCATTTTCTGCAGGGAATTCCACAGAATCACAGAATGTCAGGGGTTGGAAGGGACCTTGAAAGATCATCTAGTCCAACCCCACTGCCAGAGAAGGATTTTTCCCTGACTGGGAATCAAACCCGGGCCCCAGTGGTGAGAGCACCAAATCCTGACCACTAGGCCACCACATCTTCTCATAAAAAAGGCAAGGAAGGTAACAGAGGTTACCATCTCCATGCACTAGCAGTAACAGATTTTTTTTTTCTTTAATCTAAAATGAAAACCTATGTGTTGGACTGTAGGCCAATCTACAGCAATACTAGAGAAGGAAGAAGAAACTTTTTCCTTCCTCATGAAGCTCTTAAAAGATCCTCTTGAAATTACAAGCCATGTGCCCATCACAATGCTTGAAGGCTAACAAATTGCTAAGACAGTGAGGATTCTAATTTGCATTAGTCTACCAAGTGACTAAGACACTAAGAAATGCACAAACCTAAATAAGAGTCACAGAGCTCAGATGAGAACTGCAATTTGTTTTCAGATAGTTCTGTCCACAGTCAATATGAGTTAGGCATAATCTGGTCTTTCAAAATCTCATCATTCTCTTCAATATCAAACACAAATACCAGAGTTTTGCAGAAACTACTTACTCCATATGAACATCTGGCTACTTTCCACAAGAAAATGGAATATTGAAATAAATAAATAAATCCCTATCTGCTTTTGAAAATGTTTTCCAAAAAGACAGCAACTATCAAATCTCTGATAAGTTCACGAGCAGAAAACAGTGTAACAAAGTACATTCATTCACAGATGGTCTTTCATTATTTTTATAGCTTTAACGGTCCTTTTTGTGAACTTGAAATGCTCCCACACCACATCTCTGAAGTCTCTTCTTTTCATACATCTTCATTTTCCTACTATGCTAATACTTGGTCTTAACAGGCTGTACCTGAGATGCAAGTTCCCATTTTCAACAATAAGGAAAGGGAAATGGCTGAATTCTTAGTGACAACAGTATCTAAAACTGAGCTCCTTTAAACAGATCTAGGTCTAATGAAGGACTGGAATTATCCCACCCTAACAAAGGACTGCAAACATCCTGGATCTATCCTCAGTGATAACATGACAGTTTACAACTTACATTTACTCAAGATCTTCTACTCAACCTAGTATAATCTCCGAGGGTTTTCAATTACTCCACTCTGAAAGAAGGTTTACAATGAGAGAGGAAACATCAGTTTCTTCAAACATCAACTTACAGATAGGTTGAAAAAAAGATTAAAAATCCCCAAGATATAACCCTCAGAAATGTGGCAACACAGTGGACCAGATTCTGAATCTAAAAAAGGTGCCTCTGCAGATGAAATTTGTTGCAACTTAAGACCTGCAAGAAGGGCTGCATTTGAACCGTCATCAGAAATTTCTACTGAATACAAATAACTAAATAGTAATTTTTTAGACAACCTTAACCTGCAAAGTTCAGACAGAGCAGGACACAGGTACTACTCAGCTCACTGAAGAGACACCCTGGAGTTATGAAATGTATTCCCATACTTGTCATTATCCATGGTTAGAATCGAACTGAAGATTTAGTTCTGCTGATGAATTAAAATTCAACTCTTTCTTGCAAAGGGACTCTTTTTCCTGGTTTTGGAAAGGCTTCTTGATATGCAGGAACTGCAGTTAAAAACATGCCTTTTGTTAATTTTTCATTAAATAAATGCTTTTTCTGGTAGCAAGAATGTTTTGGGGTTTTTTTTTTCAGGGAAGTAAAATCACACTCTGCTAACTCACTCTTATCCCACAAATATTTGATGTAATTCATCTTAAAATAGCTTCTCCACTTAGTTCTTTACTTGCATTCAGCTTACAACAGACTCTTTGTAGACTTAAACTGATACCCTGTGTCTATGGATCTCAGTGTTTTTGGACTGACTTCAGCATGGTTAAACTTTCCCACTGGAGAGAGGAAGAGCTACACTGCATCCACATGAATTGTTTCCTCATGCCATCTACAAGTATGGGTTCCATCCAAATAATTTCAGGCTATCAAATAACATTATTTTGTTTGTTTGTCTTCCCTCACAAAAGTGGTACTTCCATTGCTCTTTTTGAAAATTATTATTTTTAATAGAACCTCATTTAAGTGTCCCCATCACATTTCCATTTGTTCATTGGTTTTGGTCCATTTCTTACACGACCGTATACCCAAAATAAATCTAAAATCACAACCAGTATTTGAGGACATAGTGCCCTCTAGCATACAAGGCACCACCCGTCCCAATTTGATTGCTCATGCCATAAAATTTCATAAATTTTAGGTTATAAAATTCTAATCTTGTTACATTAAGCAAAATACCTCAAACATTTCAGATACCCACAAAAGCCTCTGGAGAAATGGCTTATCCATGTCCTCAAAAGTGACACACACAGATGTGTCAGAAGAAAAAGATATGAGGCCATAAATCTTAACTTGTTGGAAGTTAATTAAGGGACTCATCAATCATTACACAGCTCATCCCATACATATACAGGCAAAATCCCGTCAGCTGCCACAACCTACAGCGATCTACAGGTTAAAAACTCCCAAAGTCCCTCTGTTCTGACTATTTATAAATGACTTTGTATAATCTAGCATTAAGACCTGTAATTATAAAACACCATTAAAACAGGTCTGTGTAGTTATGGATAATTATAGTTGGTGCACTTTTTAAAGAAATAAAAAGCTTTTCCAATCAAACACAGGCTTTGCCTTTTTGACAGCTCCAAGTCCACAGGATGTAGAGAGATGATTTAAATTGTGTGTCAAAATTTTGACTGTGCAAGACTTTTTTTTTTCCCCCCTTATCAAGAGAGGCATTGTTGTTTTCTCACCATAACTAGGCGTGACAGCGCCTGACTGGAGTCGCGTAGCCAGTTTCTGAATCAGCATGAAAATGTTCACCTCTTGAGTTTCCCTGGCAGCTATAAACTAAGTCTTTCTCATGGCTAGAGTTTAAATCGCTCATCCCCGTACATTGGGAGGCAGGCACAGAGCTGCATTCTGAAGAGATGCACAAGGGCACAATGAACAGATCTGATCCTCCAGCAGAAGAGTGAAGGGTCCTTTACTCGCTAACACAGCCTGATTCCAAAACCAATGCTATATGCTAAACTGGACCCAGGAACTTCAACAGGACTAGGTCCCACTCTCTTTCTGATCTGCAGGGATATTTCCCTCTAATTGAAGTACATGATGGAAATCTGGAGACTCTGCTGCTCCACAGGAAATAGCCATGATCACAGACAGCAGCAGTATTACATATACCTAATGTGTAAGGCATACACACATGTATAGATGCACAAAAAGAACCTTACCCCTAAGGTCAGCAATACACCTGCCTCCTCTCTGATCACACTTAGTATTAATAAAATGGTTCATATTCCCAGGTTTATTGAAGTTATGATCCCTCTACAGGCAGTCCAAGCAAAAGGTCCTAGTTGATACTGATGATTGTCTGCATTCCATTTTGGCCCTAAATTCATTCACTCTTTATCTATGACTAATAACTAGTACCTTAAAAAGAAAAACAAAAAAACCCCAACTCTCTTCATTTTGACGGGATTACTTGTGTAATAAGATATTACTCAACATGAGTAAGGGTGGCAGACTCCCACACTCTGTCCCACGGGGAACTGCAAGCCTGACTTGTTTCTACACATACCACTGAAAACAGACTTTGCTTGGCAGTATCTTTTGAGTCATTTACAGCCTGGTTTGGAATTCTTTACTGAAGTAATTTTACAATTTAAAAAGAAAAAAAAGAAAAAAAAAGGAAAGAAAAAAGAAGCAAACCTCTCTAATCTGCTAATCAATAAAAAAAGTGCAAGAAACATGCTCTCATCTGTCATTCACACTGAAATGGAATAATCTGTTAATTATTACTTTCTAAGATCATATCAATCAGCCATCTTCTAAAATGCACATCAGCTACAAATAACCCGTGTTACTCAAAAAGGGTTTTGATGAACAAGTCACTTTTGTTCATATAAACCAAGATCTCTGTGGCATAAGCTGTGTAATGTTTCTGTGCAGCTGTCTATTACCATAGCCACAAGTAATCCTACGGTTAAGGACATCCAATAATTTCCATTTCACCCAACTCAATTTCTCCCTTTTGCTTTCCAGATTTCCTCCCTGTCCTTATCCAAAGGTTTTCACTGACCTTTTGAAGCAGGTAACCAGGAAAGATTCTTTGTGCATAAGTAAGTTGTTTATTGAAATATTCTAGCCTGAAACAAACTTTTAACCACAACAGAATTTGCAAGGTGATGAAGGAACTCCTGTCAAGATAGCGTATTTTATTATTACGAAGAATATTACCCAGTTGTTTTGTAAATCTCACACAGGACATTGTATTATTGTCCTTGCTTTGTACAGTAACTAGTAGGTGTTAAGCAGGCGTGTTTAGTGATTTACTCAGAGATACGCTTCAAAATCAGACTTAGCATGAAAGCCTGTATCCTATTTTTGTTTGGTACCCGTATACTTAATAAGCCTTTTGTTTAATAAAATAAATAAATAAATAAATAAACAATGAAAGAGCCAAACATCTAATAGCATGCTTACAAAACCAGAAACTACAGGACTAGATTTTAATTCTATTGAAAAATATGTTTCTAAAAGATCAAACTTCAAAACCTGGATCTTTTGAGAACTTCTCAAAATGGGAAGAGGCATGTAGTGAAAATGTGGTTACTGTACAGGCAACATACGACTGTAATGATGCTGTGTCAAAGACGATGAGCATCTATCAGCATAAACTCTGAAACAGCAGGATGCAGTCATTGTTGATGTTTCAAGTAAACTGAGCCTGATCACTGGCTTCTTTCATGCAAAAGACTCTGCTTGGATGATTTTGAATTAAATCCACAAGCTCATTTATTTCCCAGTGCATCCTCAAATTAACTCTGGCTTCCTCCCCCCACAACCACTCAGAAATGTACCTTCCCCCACTAATCAGCTCCTCATACATCTTGCTTTTTTACTTTTAAAAAAATTATTAAAATTATTATTATTATTGCATTTGTCCTCATGCCACAGCAGGAACAGCAGAGTTTTGGTTTTATTTTCATGTAAAGTTTCAAGAACTGCTAGCTGTTGAAAGTACTACTGCAATCACTATGACATTAGGTAATCATCACTCTTCTGCTTCCTGAACTACAAAGAGGAATATAGTCAAATAATTAGAGATTTCAGGCCTTGAAACCTCACTGTACAAACTAATACTTGAAAATGACAGAAAAGAAGTCAGTCAGTCTCCAGACGCTGAGTGGGTGAGCTGTGCTGCATGCTACAAGGAATCCATACATCACACAGACGTGCATACCTAATTTCCACTGACACTGAGTGAAATGAAGGCAAGGAATTGAAAAAACTTTAAAATTATGACAATTACGAATGACTTACTTTTTACAAAGAAATTTGAGGAAGCACAGGCTCATGCTGAAAAGTTAGCTAATATTAAAACTTTTGCAGTTTAGGGAGCTTATTTTTGGTCACTCGTAGTCTTTGTCTAATCAAGCTGACATAAAATTTTCTTCAAGCACTATTAAATGATGAATTACTTTCACTAGAATCAACACTAATAATACGAATTCTCTCCCAAAAGAAACCCAGACTTCAGTACAAGAAGCCATTCTTTTAATTGGGATGGCAAAATATGACACAACTTTTCACACTTTTCCATCATGCCATTGTTTTGTCGGGGGAGAGCCGAAGAAACAGCTATTAAGCTTCAAGCCCCATCTCCTTTCCTCATTTACATGTCAAACTCAACAAATGGAATTTTTAGTATTTTTTTTTAAACAACACTCCCTCAGCAGAGTTTGTGTATAATTATAAACAAACCAATCAGAAATGGAAAGGAAAAGGGAAAGGGGAGAAAGAGAGAGAGAGAAAGAGAGAGAAAGAGAGAGAAAGAGAAAGAGAGAGAGAGAGAAAGAGAGAGAGAAAGAGAGAGAGAAAGAGAGAGAAAGAGAAAGAGAGAGAGAGAAAGAGAGAGAGAGAGGAAGAGAGAGAAAGAGAGAGAGAAAGAGAGAGAGAAAGAGAGAGAGAAAGAGAGAGAGAGGAAGAGAGAGAGAGAAAGAGAGAGAGAAAGTGAAAGAGAGAGAGAAAGTGAAAGAGAGAGAGAGAGGAAGAGAGAGAAAGAGAGAGAGAAAGAGAGAGAGAAAGAGAGAGAGAAAGAGAGAGAAATTAAAAATAAGTCTCTTTTTTCCCCACTTCACTCTGAACCAACCAGTAGGAAGGTTCAGAATAATAAGTTCACAGTGCATATACATTTGTTTCTAATAAATGTACATACAACTGCACTTAATGAAATAATTGTAATAGATCCACTGATGTTTATACATCTGAACTTACAGTATCACTCTACCATTATTACATAAACACTTGCTCCAACTGGCACTCACACACACATTTGCATCATGTCTACCACCTTATAAAAAAAGCAGACACAGGAACACATAAGCACACACAATCATCCTTATACTGTACGCTTCCTGGTAAAACTCATCATGCTAGTGAAGTGTGTATCATAGCTTGAACTTGCATCACAAATACCAGGCTTCTAAGTAACTTCGGCAGGAGTAGAATTGAGATCTCAAAGATTCAATGTGTACCTTTAAGAATTACTGAATTATTGAAGTGGGTTTTGTGTCTCTGTACGTGCATGTGTATGAAAAAATATACTTGGACAGAGCAATGTTTCTACTGGATGTAAACATTTTCTTCCCAACAGGTTCATTGCAGCTGCCTAAAATTTCTATCTTTTTTTTTTTCCTTCTTTTTCACACACACGTGTGTGCTCCCACTTTTACCCTCCTAGATGGCAGGTGAGTTCTTGGCCCAGGAAAAAATAATCCTGGAGAGCCCAAGACAAAAAACTCAGACTGAACTTGGAAAATAAAAGGACAAGGAATAAATACACTATTGCCTTTCTAGTCTGTTAAAAGAACAAAAAAAACCCAAAATTTTGAACATTTATAACGTATAAGCAATCTGAGAGAGAAATTTCAAAGCTGAAAAGAGACTGTTCCAAAGTCCAGATGTTGCTTTTCAGAAATTAGTGAAAATTGCTGCCTCCGAAAAATAGTCTGAAATACAAATACAGCAAACCAAAAATTGTTTAAATAAAAATCATGTTACTTGGACATTCTCATATTCCAAAAGAGGATGTTAACTTGTTGTCAAGTGTTCAGGTGGTTTTGGTCTCCTATCTCCTACTCCTTCTCCTACTTCCACAGAGTCACACCATCTCTGTTCCAATCAACGGCTGCATGAATGTTAAAACAGAAAAAGTTTATGATATGATGTGAGTTCTCCTGCTTCACTCACTGCACAGGTTGTACTGGGAAGTCTTCTTCAGCCATCTTGTGAAAGGTTGAGAACTCTTGTATTGTTTTCCCAGTTTTTATGCATAAAACTAAGATTTAAAAACCTACATTAACAAATGTGTGGTCTAATCACCTATCACGGCACATCTCCATTCACCCGTAGTAGTGTTGTACAAGCTCCATTCGCTTCTGCACTGTTCTGATGATTGAACATCCACATTCAGCTTAAAGCACAACCCAACACTTCCCCAAACTGCTCCTTGCTCAGACTAACATGCTTCCTTAGCGCTGACACAGGTAGGTAAGTGGATTGACTTCAACTGACCGCTGTCTACAAGCTTACTTTTTGCTTTATCTCATTCAAGAAATGCCTGTCAAGTTACAGGAGACAGAACAATTATACACAGCTGATAATTACCCAGCTTAACAAACATTAACCTTAGATACTGCTGGAGCTGTTAGCTACGAAAAACATAGCTATTAGTCATATAACGCATGCATACCCTTGCACAAACAAATGCATATGGGTATGTAAAAGAAAAACAAATCCACAAATATGAAAATGAGAGACTAATCTAAACAGACAACATACCTTTAAGACCATAAGAAGTCTCAAATTTTACTTTAGAAAGGCTGCAGTGGCAGGCACTGAAATTCCATCTCAAAAAGATGTCCCCTTTAAAAATCTTCAGGAGTTGGGGAGTGGGGTGGAAAGGAGAAGAAAACCCCTTATACCAGTATCCTTCTCTCCAGGGAAACTCAGAGGACGTCTGCCTTTCACCCTTCCATAGGTACTTTGTCTACCTTCATGTCTGTTGTTCAACAGTGATTCCCATCCAGCTCCACAAAGACCCAGCTGTATAAACCAATGCTGTCAAAGAACACAGTTCAGGGATGGATAAAACAGGGAGGGGTGTCTAACATGCTGACCACTGACTGAGCTTGCAAGGATAAAGAAGCCTTGATGGAGAGAAGTAATCATCCATTGCTGTTTGTTTATTTTACCTCCTCCACCACATACTGGAACCTTTTTTGTTTTTTCCATTACCAAAACCATCCCCCACTGAGAGGCCTTTGTGATCTAAAAGGGGCAGAGCCCCTCTTTCTTAACACTGGCGAGTTTATGTAGGCAGATTCATTCAAACACATCTTAAAATAAACATTTGGCTCTTCCCCTACATCACACTGTCCATACACTGCCTTCCAACTTGCTTAAAAAAATCACCATTAAAATGCTCCTGTCTACAACTGTTTTTACTGAGATGTATTAAAGCAATTTAGCAGTCTACAGCACATATTGTCATGGAGCTCCAACTTCAGATGAGAGCTATAGTCTTCCTGAAAAAAAATAAATATACTTCACAGTAAAGTAAACCTGGCTGCTATTGCCATAACAAGTGGTATAATAGCTTTCTTGAGAAAGCTTCCTCCATCAAAAACCTCCTCCCTGCTGAGGATATACCTAGTTACATTAAAAGTGAATCTGAATCCAGATGTTCAGATCTAAAACTCATGTCACAAATATTACCAGGAAGATGACCACTGCACACAGAATGAAGCATTTAAAAGGCACCAATGGCCCAGAATGGAGTGAGGACCTTCATATTCCTTCAGGGGTAAGAGGCATAGGTGCTCAGCACCTCAGAAAATTAACTCTTCTATTAAATAACCAAACTTCCTTGCTTCCCACTTTTTTATTATACACTCCTCACAGATATACCACTTTTTTGTTTTACTAGCCACATGGATTTGGCCCTGAGAACAATTCAAGTGCGAATCTCTATTTAAAACCAGTGCCTGGGCAACAGAAAGGAGATCTCCCAGAAAGCCTTTGGATTTCTGAAGATGATACTGAAAATAACACTCCTCTACAGGAAGAGGATGCCCAGTCATTCCATGGGCTATCTACTGCAACCAAAATACTTCAATAGTCACATACAACTAGAACATTGAAACAAAATTGAGTAGTCATTTGTATCAGACACTGGCAAACACCTCCATAATGCAGGCTAATGAGAAGCTACATTTTCAAGGTTACCAGCCTGAACTGGATGCAAAACGCAACAAGAAAGGTCCACTGTCCCATTTTTCATTTCAAAAAGGTAATAAATCACTTTTGATTTGGGTAAGTAGTCATCTGGCAAGCTCTACAGTTGTTTGAATGATGCCTAGGATAGTGGATTGGTTGACTAACTGAGATACATCACAGAAATTTAATTCTGCAATGCACAGCAACATTCTCTGGTGTTGACCATTGCCAAAGAAACACCTACATTGAAACTCTGACCAGGCAGTTTACTGCTGAACACCCTCTCTGCCTCACTATGGTCTATGAAACCAGGATACAATATTAAGAATTCAGAAGAGGGCAACTTCCTGTGTAACTCTAGATAATTTATTGAATCTTTCTGGCCCCCAGCTTTTCTGTTTCTACATAAGAGATACGAAGGCCTAACTGCCTTTATAAAAACCTCTGCAAGCTCCAATTTTCTTTTTTTTAAAGAAAACATTTTATTGGTGATTGCTCTTTTTATTACTTGCTTGTATCATTAATTTACCTGAAGGCCTTGTGCATACTGACACACAAGCCAAGTCAAAAATTTAATGGTCTATTCAGCTACTGTATTTTGAAACTGCAAAACTAAGTTTCTTCATACAGGCCTGCCAACAGATCCTAAGATTTTTTTTTTTTTTAAACCAAAACATAATTTAGCAGGAGAATGTCACTGAATCCTTTTCACTATGCTGTCCAGTATCACTGCTTCCCTTTCTCTGCCTTTCATACAAGCAGAAAACTCACTCCTTTCCAGGTAATGCCATGGTAATTTACAACTACTAAGCGTGCTTTTTACTCAGGAAAACTATTTTAAATGAGTTTCACATGCCTTCAACCCAAAGTACTAATAGAATCTAACACCCATTTCACAGTTAGACCATTAAGAGATGCAAGTTTGCTTCTTGTTTACCCACAGAACTGCCCAGTAATGGCTCTCAAGTGAAAGTCAGAGCTCTACCATACCCACTCATGGCACAAATCAGGGCCAAATTCAGACAGCAAGCTGCAAGCTCTGATTTCCAGTTTCCTCTTATTATACAGTAGCTCTGATGATTTCTCAGTACAATGAAAATGAGGCATACTGTATTCAAAGAATCACAGAATATTAAAAGGGACCTGGAAAGATTATCTAGCCCACCCCCCCCGCCACAGCAGGATTCCCTAGACCAGCTCACACAGAAGCACATCCAGACGGGTTTTGAATACCTCCATAGAAGGAGACTCCACAACCTCTCTGGGCAGTCTGTTCCCGTGCTCTGGTACCCTCACTGTGAAAAAATTTCTACGTGTATTCACACAGAATCTCCTATGCTTCAGCTTACAACCATTGCCTCTTGTCCTGTCACTGGGCTTCACTGAGAAGAGCCTGATCCCATCCTCCCGACACACACCCTTCACATATTTAAAAGAATAGATGAGGTCACCCCTTAGCCTCCCCTTCCCCAAGCTAAGGAGACCCAGCTCCCTCAGCCTTCCCTCACAAGAAAGATGTTCCAGCCCCTTCATCATCTCTGTGGCTCTGCGCTGGACACTTCCCAGCAGTTCCCTATCCTTCTTAAACTGAGGGGCCCAGAACTGGACACAATATTCCAGATACAGCCTCAGCAGGGTAGAGTAAAGAGGAA